>OX637468.1:42761703-43200623 GCA_951799995.1 Trifolium subterraneum
GTCCAGTGGTAATTGACGTTAGATTTAATAAAAATGATCATTATTCAATCTCCGACAACTGCGATCGAAAAGAGAACTGAAACCACTTAATGTCATAACTGACTCTCAGACTAGTTTATGTGGTCCAGTGGACCGGATACTAGTAGTAAGAACCAAAAACAAAAAACTTTTACTCTCTCGCACAAAAATATTAAGATGTGATAACACAAATCTCTTCTAATTTAACTAATATTTTGCATTGAATTTTTTATTTGGAAATGCAGTAACAATAAAACTTTTTAAGAAGAGTTTATCGTTCACATAAATTCCATAAAACTCGAGAAATAGTTAGTTTCTGCAATTAGGCGTTGAGATATTTGGTTTACACTAAAAAAAACTTGTACTCCCTCTTGGTTTCCTTCTGCCCTTTATTTTAAGGATTTTCCCTCTGCCCTTATATTGTGGTAAAGTCGTAAATGTTGACCCATTACTAGCACCGAAAACAAGTGCATTTAAATCACATTGTCCCTCTATCTTTAGCTTTTACATTTCTATGGAAACTACCAAAAATCGACAAAAGATGAAAAAGGTGAAAAACCACTCACGGAATTGATTAATTCATCAAACACTCTTTTATTATTTTAATTTTAAAATAGTAAAATATACACATAAGAAGACAATTTTGCAGGCTTCATGAAAAGATGTTCTTACGGTGATTTAAAAGGGACATTTATATACGTGTCCTAATATAAATTGTCACGGTGCCATTAAAATATTTGATGCCCTAAATAGTTACCATCTCTTTTGTCCTATTTTTTCTTACTGTCCATTAATTAAAAGTAGTAAAGTACCACCCATCATGAAATTTCCTCTCTTCACATTTCCATTAACATGGTATTGTACAAAAAATAAAACATTATTTTAATAAAAAAATTATAATAAAATGGGCATGCAGCATGTAATAGTTAAAGTATCTTCTATTTTTAATTAGTAGATAATAAAAATAATCCAACAATTCGAAGTGCATACCCATCACTGATGTTATATACTAACCACTAAAAGATTTATTTATTTTTTGTGAAAGTCATTATCTAAATATGATTTAATTACAATTTGCAGACTTGTTTTCTTTCTTAAATATAATACTGAAATTGAAATTATTTATTTATTGAGAAAATGACACTTGAATAAAATGGGCCGTAAAGAACGGGACGTGCATGTGCCCCTAACATGGTAGGGCCAATATCTGATCTCCCCTCCACTTTTCTTTACAACACCGTCAAAAGCTTTTCTCAATATTAATTACATTACCATATGTGCATACAAAAACAAGTATGGTACCAACAACATATAACACTGTAATCGGTGGTTTCAATAATATATCAAATGATTTTTAATTTTTTTATAAAATTTTATAAATAATTTATGTGATATAAACTTTCAATACAACGATAAATTTTATAAAATTCATATTTATTATAGTAGTATTAATCACACTAATACACTCACAAATATAATAAAATGATAGTTGAAAGAATTGAAAACTTTGTTTCACTAAAAAAAAATCAACCACTCTCATGCATTCTCTTTGTTTATTGTTAATGGTTTAAACGTCTTTATGTCCCTTCACTAAACTTTGTAATAATTAATGTTTTATGTTTGTTCAACTTTTTTTGGTAATTTTGTTAAATTTCACAAGTCCTTTGATTGAACGCAACCACGTTCGTGTCCACTTGGCATGTTCTAAATAAGATGTGATTTGAGATGTGTACCCTATGATTATGAAAAGTGTCATGCTAAAGGATATTTTCGGGACACTTGTTAAACATACCAAAAATGAAATATAAAATTAAATTACTCCTCCGTCCTAAAATAATAGTCACAATCAGGGGCGTCTCCGAATTTTTGGAGGCCATGTGCAAAAATATAAAAGTGGCCCTTTAATAAAACACATAAAAAATTTTATAAAAAAAAAATCATCGATTTAAATTGCAAATAACATAAAAAATATAATCATTCTTGTAATTAACATAAAAAAGATTCGTTGTCTAACAATAACAACAAAATACAATATAGCTACTTAAAACGAGTCATTCTTCCAACATCTTTTGAAGCAAATTCATCAATCAAGTCTTCGTATTTTATATCACTGTTCCTTTTCTTTTCTTTACAAAAATTAGGCCTAAACCTAACAGTATTGTAATATAATTATTTTTTACACCCCCAAATTTACTAATACTATTATCCTATAAAATATTTTTTGAGGCCCTTCTTTTTAAGAGGCCCTATGCCATGGCACATGTTGGCCATGGTATAGGGCCGCCACCGGTCACAATTTGATTATGTGCACTATTCATACAAGCTACTTTGACTCTATTTTTTTACTAATATATAAACACAAATATTAACATATGAAATCTTGTTAGATTTGTCTCGATGAATATTATCAAAATATCAAATTTTCATAATTTTTAATAATACACAACTAACGATATTAATGATCAAAATTGTGCATCGGCAAGTATGCAGTAGTAAAATGTGACAATTATTTTGGGACGGAGGGAGTAATATTTAAAAGTCAACTTTTTATACTTTTGGGGTGCGTTTGATCTGCTGAAAAACAGGGGACTGGACTGAACAACTTTTTTTGTACCCTGTTTGATTCAGAAACTGTTCATGGGACTGCACAAATAGGTAGTAAGGGACAGGACAAAAACAAGATTTTTTGTTCCCCACTAAACCACAGCACAACTTTTTGTTCATAGTACAACTATAAAAAATACGAAAATACCCATTTTATTTTCGAATATAAAAAATATTAGCTCTCTATCTCTCTCCACTGCAGTTTTGTCCTGTCCGGTATTATCTTGTTTTGTCTTGTACTGTTATGTCTTGTCAAGTACCTACTGTTTTGCAAATCAAACGCATCCTTGAGGTATTGAATGCACGTATTTCGAAACAAACTTTCTATTTTAACATGCTTAATCATTGCCCCGGGGCACTGTTTAGCATTTTCTTTATGAAAAAAGGACATAGTGATTTTTTCTTTGGTTAACTATTAATTTATTATTATTTATAAAAATATAATTAAATCATCACAAATTATTTTACTCAATTTTAATGGTTAAACATTCATATTATAAAAAAATGGTTATACATCACACTTTATATGGAGAAACTGAAATTCGAATGTGAAAATTCTACTTATCCATTTTAAGCGTGAAATTTCTAATCATTCCTAACAAAATAAGTAGTTAAACATTTGTGATTTTTCCCTATAATAATACAACAATACAACGGCTAAGATAAATAAAATATGTTAAAAATTCTTTTCATTAAAAATCGAATTCGGGTGAAAAATCATACTTAATGTCTTAGTGTTACATATTATAAAAAAGAATATATTCAATAATTTAGAGATTATTAATTTTTAATAAAACTGAAATTATGATTTCACCGTACAAATAAGCATAAGTTTTCCACCGTACAAATAAGCATATGCAATATTTTTCGATTGTAGAGACAGTTACACAACTGGGTCGTTGCTTAAGTATTACTAATATAATTTGCTTATTAGAATATGGTTTATCACGGTAACCAACAATTAAAATATATGATTCTTTCTAAGTACTACTAATCATCTGAAATGACAAATTTCTAAATTACTAATTTAATAATATGGTAGGATTAAGAAAATTATTTTATGCAAGCCAAAGAGAAAGACAAAAGAGAATTTGTAGTCCTCTCTTTTTTTAAGTTTTTGGGAGTATCATACCATAGTAGACTTTAAATTAGTATTGGTTTTTAAAATCCTCTTAACTTGAGCAAATTAATGAAACACGTGTAATCAAAAGGTTTGTGTGTCTAGTAAGTGCAACTAGATAATAAAATATTACAACGATATTTAATGTACTCTTAGGTACGAGTTTACATCTGATATTTCTCATCATTAATTAATTGTTAGTTGATTTAGTAGTAATTAACGATGAACTTGATAGGAATAATTACGGATCGATATCCACAACTATGATCGGGAAGGGACACCGTTTAATATTAGAACCGACTCCGAATTAGATTAAGTGATTAAATGGGCCGGATACTGATGGTGAAAAAAAAATATTTCTCTTCATTATACACTTGGTGCGTGTGAGTTTCATAGTTTAATTTCTCGAAAAATCAAAATAATACTCCCTCCGTTCCATTTTCATTGTCACATTTGACTATATTGCACTATTCACACATATTGTTTTGACCATATTTTTCTACTAATAAATAAAAATAAATATTAGTATATAAGATGTTGTTGGATTCGTCTCGATGAGTATTTTTAAAATATCAAACTTTTATAATTTTTACTATAATACAATTAAAAATATTAATCGTCAAAGTTATGCATCGGCATGCGTAAAACAGTCAACTGTGTCAATCAATTTGGGACGGAGGAAGTATATCTTTGCAATATTTTACCAAAAGAATTAAATATATCTTTGTGTTGTTGGTTTGTATGGAGTATGCTACAGTTGAAGTCGGTTATGTGGTCTATGAGTCTTTCTAATATTAAATCCTTCTGCATACAAATTTAATGTTGTAACTGTTTGGTCCTTTTCATACACAATGTGAAAAACCGAATAGAACTCAGAAAGGATTCTGTATCAATAGAGAAAGGGAGTGGACATAGGATTGTAGCAGTCACAATATAAAACTACTACAACTTTAATTACATTGGCTCATTAATTGAATTTGTAACAAAAAAAATATGTCTCATTGAATGCAATGTATGAAGAATTCTGAAACTGACTTACCAATAATTAGTAAAAGAACTTACCTAGAATCCGGAAATTGAAATTGGGCTAGCTACAACTACAATCAATAGTGATATATACTAGTACACTTACTTGGTCACAAATTTAAATAGAATTTATTGAAGTTCACATACATAAATAAATAAAATACGAAGAAAAAAAAATCAAAATGTTTAATTATTATTTTTTGTCAAATAACTTAATAATTAACAATTTATCTTTTGAAGTAAATAAGTATGTATGGGATATCTAGTCTTAACTTTGACATATGCATATCTCTATCAACTTAGATGTGTTCAGCTCATTCGTAATCGATATAAGATTAACTAGTGGGCTAGTGGCACTTGAATTGAACAATTGTGTAGTCATTTCCTCCGATTGAAGTTGCATGATAGTAAATGTTATTGGGGTGATTACATCGAGGAGAATCAGAACAACTAGCTATATCACTATAGATACAGTGCCTTGAATTATCATTATGATTATTGGGGTGAGGAGCATTAGGGCAGCTCAAGATTCTTTTATGGCCAAATATATATTGCAAATTAGTTCTCAATAATAGTAATAATTTTTCAAAATTGGCAAATACATTACCTTCTATTGTTAGATCTATAATGATACATGTTAATTGAACGAGTACTTGCATTGTACATTGATCTCATAGCAATGACAACTTATTGAAGATCAATTTGTCTATGGAATTTAGGTAATCACAAACACAAGTTTGTTAGCAATCACAATTGTTTTAGACTCCTTGCAAGTCCACAAATACCTAAATTTACAGGCAAATTAACCTATTGTGATTATAATGATGTCAGATAAACATGGAGGAAACAATGTCCCAATGATGGAGAGACTTTCATAAAAAGATAGTTTGGCCTTGAGTCAATGATCTTAATAGGGTTCGGCATCATAAATGACCATGGAAATTATTTTTACTTGTTACAACCTTCCAATCCATTGTTTGCAATGATCCCGCGTGGTCAAACATTGTTCGGTTATTCACACATTTCTTATGTCCATTTAAATTTATTAACGGATAAAACTCAAAAACGTAAAATGCCGAAGTAGAACATGCAATTATGCGATCGCTCCCAACTATCACAACTATTGAACTAGATCACGACACATGTCAACATAATACCATTAATTGAATTTAACCATTGCAATCTTCCAAATTCATATTTTGAAAATTTCTCTCAAAAATCAAATGGTCCCAATTAGACGAGGTAGATGAAAGAAATCACTAGTTAGTTAGTAGTTATCTTCTAAAAAATTTAAAAATATTCTCCTAACAACCCATAGTGAAATGCACAAACCTATCTTTTGTAATATTTTCTTCACATCTATACAATTGCAGGAAATTAATGCCATCAAGTCTACTATGTTTGGTGCTCACCTCAACAGCACACCAAATTGGACGTATATGTATAGAGGCCGGTTAAGATAACCCAAAATTAGTGTCCATTTATCTTATATAAGCCGTGATTTAAGGGAACCTTAATAACAAAATACAACATTTTCATACGTAACAACCACTTGAAAAATATATTAACTAACATATATACTATAATATAAAGAAAAAAAATTCAAACAGTTGAGAATTTGCATGTGCCAAGTGGGACCGTAGATTAAGCAGTTGGTAGTGTAACCGAAACATTTCCATGTGCACATATGCATAAGTTTTTTGTTATTTTGGCTCTCTCTCTTTAGACCCTAAGAAATGCTATAACTTGTCTCTTTCTAACACAATACCTCATATCTCACTCCCCAACCTATGCTTTAATTTCCTATATAAAGGAAACTAACCTTAGCTAATGTATTAAGCATTACCAAGCACTAAGTCTAAAACTACTTCTCCTATCTTAAAAGCATTTTTTGCTACCCTAAACTTCTTCTCTAAGTACTAAAAGTAGTATACACACACAATGGCTATTGTAGCTACTTCCTACATTTCAATTCTTTGCATTTTTGTTCTTAGCTTATGCCTTAAAAGCACTTTTGGTGACTATGGAGGTGGATGGGAAAGTGCTCATGCCACATTTTATGGTGGTGGAGATGCATCAGGCACAATGGGTAAGTTTAAGTTTAAATAAATATCACTTGCCTTTTCATTATCTTTTTCTATTTGTAATATTTTTTATTTATTTTTAAATTATCTATTTACTAAATATTTTTCAATAATATTTTTTATTTATATTTTAATTGTCTTAATATAAATTAGTAACACTTAGTACAATAAAGACATTTTAGTCACATGAGTCACTCTGATTCAGCTTTTGTCATTTCGATTCGTACAAAATATTATTTTACTTATGCAAAGTTTGTGAATATTGCAGGAGGGGCTTGTGGTTATGGAAATTTATATAGCCAAGGATATGGAACTAACACTGCTGCACTAAGTACTGCTCTTTTCAACAATGGACTGAGTTGTGGATCTTGCTATGAGATGAGATGTGACAGTGACCCTAAATGGTGCCTTCCCGGCAGCATAATGGTCACTGCCACAAACTTCTGCCCACCAAACTTTGCAGAGTCTAACAGCAATGGTGGATGGTGTAATCCTCCCCTTCAACACTTTGATCTTGCTGAGCCTGCTTTCTTACAAATTGCTCAATACAAAGCTGGAATTGTACCTATTTCCTTCAGAAGGTACATAGATAAACTCCAAAAATAAAACTCAACACAAAGACACGAACTATAAACATAATAGACACGTAGACATTGATATGTGACTACATGTATTGACATATTGGACATTGATACATGTTAAACATCAGACACGTCTTCAATTTGAAGTGTCAGTGGTACTACATAGTTTTCTGCTAGTGAAACATGGAAAAATTTAAAGCATATGTTCTAAAATTTTCTCAATTTTAAGCTACTACCATGAACTAACATGAGATTTTTAATTTTTTTGGTGGTCTTAAAACAGAGTCCCATGTGTGAAGAAAGGAGGAATAAGGTTCACAATCAATGGACACTCATACTTCAACTTAGTTTTGGTGACAAATGTTGGTGGAGCTGGAGATGTACATTCTGTATCCATCAAAGGATCAAAGACTGGATGGCAAACTATGTCTAGGAACTGGGGGCAAAATTGGCAAAGCAATAACTACCTCAATGGTCAAAGCCTTTCTTTCCAAGTTACCACAAGTGATGGCAGAACAATCACTAGCAACAACGTTGTGCCTGCTAATTGGCAATTTGGACAGACATTTACAGGGGGGCAATTTTAGAAACACAAGTTTCATTCAAGTTAAAAAAAATCTCCGAATTCTGGATTACTGGGACCCCTTCCTCCTGAGAACCAGAAGCTTAATACAAAAAAACCTAGTGTGTGTAATATATTGCATTGTTTCCTTTGTTTTTTAGTGGGAAAGTGTGAGGAAATTAAAAGGTAGATTAGGAGGAGTTAAGGCCAAAAATTGGCTTATAATGCTGTGGTGGCATATATGGCACCCGCTAGGCCTAGTATCATATAATATATAGTTGCTTTTTGTTTCATGAAGTGATTAAAGGGATGGTTATCTCAACCTCCTTGTATATTTGATCCCAACAATGGTATATACAAAACCAATTTGGGAAAGTTTATCATATTAATTTGATGAGGAATTTTAATTTCAAATTTGTTTCAACTTATGTTTCTTTGGTTACTGAATTAAATTTGACATTTGATAAATCTTGTTGAGCAAAGAAAATTGCACCGACATTTTTCTTGGTACTAGTACTTAATAGTCCATACTTCATACTACAATACTAATTGTCATGTGTTTGTTAAGCGTGAGAAAAAATTAACCAAATTGTAGTGCCATTTCTTAACATTGAATGTAGTTGTTGCATTATAAATTATGAATATACTAGTAGTAACTACTATTACTAGGGACAAAGCAGTTATAAGTTTTCAAATCAAGAATTGCAAGAATTAGTGCAAATGTGTCATGTTTCTTTTACTTGTCTAGTATTTCTTTTTAAATTACCGGGAAGAGGAATTTGTTTGACTTGGACCATTAACATCAGCTACCAAGAATAGAACTGCTATGTTTACTAGTGCCAAAAGGGTAAATAACGATTTGGACGAATATCTCAGTGTGAAAGGTAAAAAGATTTAGGCTTTTTTATAGTTAAGACTTGAGATGAAAAGAAGAGGAGGAGAATGTATATGATTTTATTTAAAAGAATATTATAAAAAGAGTAAAATGATTTGGAGAGTGACAAGTCATTCTAAATTCCTCTAAAATCTTAATTTTAATAAGTAACCAAAACAAGGTAAGGACTAAGGACTACATCCCTTTGGAGTTCTTTCCTTGTTTCTTTTTTCTCAATTTTTTTTTTATCTATATCAAAAGTGTCTTAAAATACAGTTTATAAAAAAGTCTTAATATAAGTGCTGCCATGAGCTACCTAGCTCAGTTATTTGGTCCTTATACAATTTTTGCCTCAAAAAGCTTGACAATTATGATTTGAGACAGGTCCTTTTGAGTTTTGGCCACAAAAATGGTCCTGAGTTTTGTTGAAACGATTAGTAACTTTTTGAGTGCTATCATTATCAACACACTCATCTAAAACAAACCCTCTAATTCAAATTAATCACAGTAACCTATGTAACACACATAAATTTAGGGGAGCCCAATTGAACTTCAATAGGTAATTAGCTGTTGCTGGCTTAATTCATATCAGCTTTTTATTCCCATTCATCTTTACTAGCTATTTTATTAAATTTCTCCAGTACCCTTAACTTAACCACTCTCAGAATATAATCGAGATAGCTGCACGCGGACATAGAATATAGAATGCATATTTGCCTGATGATTACATGTAGGAAAGGGCTGTCACTTAACATTAACAGCAAGAGATCGAGAAATTCGTTCCATATATCTAAAATGGTATCATATTGCTTTTTCCAAATGCATAACTTATCGAACCAACTTTCTAATTCTTTCTAATTCTCATAAGTTCAATATGCTTCGTAATAGGACTGACATTCATTTCCCTGAATTTACAACAGAAATTAAGGCAGTAACCTTGTGTTCAGAAAGCGTTAACAGTAACCTTGCGTTCAGATGGCGTTAACAGTAACCTTGTGTTCAGAACCTCGTGAGCTTTCAATCCGTATTTCACTTTAACCTCTCTCTGCGGAGTCTCTCCAATTCCTTGGCCATTTGCCAGTGTTCTAGTGACATGGTGGTCTCACCAAAGCTTAAGCACATCAGGCGGCCCATTGTTACCAATCTGTTCAGAGAAGGTAAGGCAACAACTGATCAGGAAGAAAGGCTACAAACAAAATGCTAAAATACATGTAATATAGTCACTCACTAACCTGCTTAAATCTTGGGTATTCAAGCTCCTATCAGCTTGTATCGCGGCAACTAAATCACTTTCTACCATCTGGAAACATCCAATACAGTGTAAAGGCTTAATATAAATTCTCATCATCAATCATCATAAAGATTAAGTATGCTTTAGATGTCCTTGTTAAGAAAATTGGTTTTTTCCAAATAATACTGATGGAACAAGAGAAATCAGCAAAAACGAATTTTTAATAGTAATGCAAAGTGTAAGCACCCAAATATCTATCGTAAATACTAATTGTGAATCTTGTGCGTGCTTTAAGCTAAGATATTCCTAGTTGCAGTGGATAATGTAAAAATCAAATAAAAAATACCACTTCTGCCAAACTTTAAAAGTCAACGGTTCCTGAGTTTGTATGCCAAGAGTAAGGCTAATAGCTAACAGAAAAATCTTTAACCGGTTCATTTAACCCTAAAGAACCTTTGTTTATGAAACCTGTTATTAGCATCAGTCATACCTTCTGCGTTTCTGATTCAAAACTGTGCGGAAGTTGTCTAACACTGGCTAAATACCACCTCCAAGCTTCCAAATTTTCTGCTGCCACTGCTTCCGAGGAATTGGTTGCAGAAGGCCGGATAGGTACAATTACATCAGCTGGCAAGATATTTGATTTCCCCTCAGACAAAACTAGCAGCTGGACATCAGTTGCCATTTCCATTTTATAGTACTTGAAATCATATTCCACCTGCAATGCATACCAAGTGTATGTCATCGTTTTTGAAAAACAATGCAAGTAATCAATTGAAAATGGACAGTAGTGTTTTTCAACAAGAAACAATTGTTCTGAATGCAGATAAATTCATCTCAGAAATGAAGATTCATAGCATAATAGAACACAAAACCATGCAAAAACATAGGAGAGTTAGACAAGCAGACGATTACCTTTTGCAACTCCATTAAATTTTTCAGCAACCTTGCATTCTCTACACCTACAGAATTGAGAGTTCCAACGTCTAATTGTGTCTCATCAACGATCAAATGTGAATCTTCCGCAAGTTGCAAGACTCCAGTTTCTAATCTGGAGTATTGACGATAAAACTTGTAAATATATTTGTATACTAGTAAGAAGTCAACGTTCAGAAAGATTACAAAAACATGATCACCTACCTATTTGTATCATAATTCTTTTTTGGTGCAAGAGAAGCAGTGTTCAGGTATTCCACTGTAAGGGGTATGCAATGTGTGAAAGGAACGAGGTTCTTGACAGCAATGTTTAGTTGCTTTCCAAATACAGACGCAGTTTCTTTGCTAAAACAAGTAAAATTTACTGAGAACTTTCCCACAGCAAGAGCATCTACCCTAGCTTGCACCTGGTCAAAAGTAAATCAATCCTTAATACAAACACTCAAGAATGGAGGGCGAGGGGATTGGGATGCATACACTCAATCACATGTGTAGGAAAGGGAAACATGTGAGAAACAATACCCAGATCATTTACAATGTTTGAAAAGATAGAAAGGAATGACCTATTAAGAACTGCATACCTTGGATAGGAGATGCAACAACATGAAATGAGCAGCTACATCATCATTGCCTAGAACAGCTGAGAGGTGTCTTAAAAGAGCCTCTCTGATGCCTTTGACCAAGTCGGGTTTTGGCTGTAAGAAAAAGCACATGCTTTCTTTATCAAGGTGTTCTCAAGTTAAGAACTATCCCAATTCAAGACACTAATTGTTAAACACAAGCCATTTGGTCAGATGAATCAATCTATGAGTGTGTACCTCTATAACAGGCTTATTCTTAAGGAAGTCCAGAACCGAAAGTTTCCTGTGCATCAAACAATGAAGACGTGGCACCTGCAACTTAAACATGTTAAAACTTATAAACCAATTGCTGTGAGGACATAGAAACAATATGCAAATGCATATTTATGCTTCTTGGTGGTAGTTTCAATTAGAACAGCCACGTGTAAGCCTCTGACTATTTTCATTGATCGATTACCCTTCAAGGGATGATACATACCTTGTTAGGTGGGAAATGATGCAAGGGGTCTTCACCAAATCCATTTGATAAATCACTATCTGCATTGTCCTCCTGAAGCTCTGGATCAGATGTAAGGATACCCACGAACTCAAAAATGTCATTCAGCTTCAGTTCAGACTCTGGCGCATCATATATCTAGCATGGTCCAGAGGAAATGAGAAAATAGATTTGATATAATTCCATGCAATTAAAAACAAGTTAATCCCATGTCAATAAAATATATTTCATAATACCCTAAAACCTGACTAGACTAAATCTTACCTTCACAATACAACTAGATGAGTTACCATTGAGACCAGGCATTAAACTCGTACTAGAGCCAGCAATCTCAGGTACAGCTCCCTGAGGCTGGGAGGCAAGGGTAGGGCATTCGCCTTCTCTCTGTAAAAGAAAGAGTGAGACTAATTCTTAAAAAGAATAAAAATAGAAGGTTGTGCCAATTATCAAACTCAAATAGTTATATATATTCCAATACATGGAAGTAGAAATAAATTAAAAAATCAACTAGTAAGCACATTTAACTCATAAACAGGAAAAATATCACTAGATGGACCTATCAGTCAGTTATTCAGTATAGCTCATAAGCTGCTCAAGACTTCGTCTTCATGATCAGAGAACTTGTAAACTAAATAGAATACTAAAGAAGCTAAATAGGATATTGAAGACATGAGGGTCTATACTCTATAGGCATCAAAAGTTTGAATATCAAATATTGTGGTTCAATAAACCTCGTAGCAAAATATCGGTCACAATTTCTAAAAACATCTCTAAACAAAATATCCTAAAAGATAATTCTTGGATGACTCTTTCCGGACAATCAAAATCATAACACCAAGTTGGAGTTAGGAGAGCCATCCGTACCATTCTTTTAGTATTAGGAGAGCCCTCCCCCTCGTCACCATCAACCTGTGAATAAACACATATCGGTCAAAAATCTGAATAAACACAATTATCCACAGCATATAGTGTTATCAAAATCTTAATGGAATCCAACAGAATGACTCTGTAATGTATGTTTCAATCCATCAAATTTCTTGGGACACAATAAAACAGATAAAAAACTTAAGGTAATGGTAGGCAAGAAATTACAGGCATGTCAGAAGACTCGTCATCTCCTCTCCTTCGCTTTTCTCTTTGTTCGGATGCCCAATCCATAGATAGATTGCCAACTTCCTCCGCTGAAGGTTCTGCCCATGGATTCAGTCCCGGAACCTATGCATAAATAAATGTTAAACCTTGAAGGTAAATAATATATTTCATTGATAATTATAGGATAATTACACATGAATGAAAGGTAAACGGGCAACAAGTTGTGCCGCTAACCCTTGAATGGCAAAAACAATTCTCTTAAAAACAATACCCATGAACCTATGAGACACAACATTGTTATGTAGTACCTAAAGTATCATAAACCATCAACCTTTAAACTACTATTTAATTTAGAATAAACCATCAATTTAACCCCTAAAGTATCATTCTTTCTTTCTCCAATTTAGTCACTAAGATATATAAATATAATAATTAACCCCTAAAACATATGAAAGAAAACAATAGAAATGGACCTAACCGCAAGAAATGGAAGACTCACCGGAACACAGTAAAGCAATCGGCGTTCCCAGATCCGCGTCTCAGCAGAGGAATCCATGGGAATAGGATATTGAGAAATGTCCGTAAATTTATTCGTCCTCCACACCGAACCATCCTTCAATTTACATTCATATACCCAAAATCAATCTGTAATTAAGCCAGAAATTTTAACAAGAAAGATAAAAAATAAAAAACTACCTTGTAAACGCCAACATAAAATTCATTTCCGAGCATATCCTGAATCATTCCACGATAACGAACAAGAGTATTGGGCTTAACGTATCTAATGGTGGATGGGGTCAGAAGCGGAACCTAAAACATAGGGTTTAACAATTAGCGTTTGATTTGATTGGAAAACAAGAGTGTGAAAGTTGAGAGTGAAGATTACCTGAGAGAGTTGTGATTGGTCGGAAAGAAAGTTGCGGAAGAGATCGACGGCGCCCCAGTCGTGGCCGTTTAAAGAGGTGGGATCGGAACCGGAAGATATGGCGGTGTCGAAGGTGGATCTGACAGCACCTAGTGGATTAGCGAGAAGATCGTACTGTGGGCCCACCATAGTGACTCGCTGACTCTGTGAATTGTGAGTTGAGAGAGTGTGCAAAATGGGAATCGGAGTGTGCAACGGTTATCTTTCTCCCTCTGTGATGTTGCTGCAGCAGCTTTGTAGGTTTTCTTTTTCCCGCCAAATCTTTGATCTTTCCCGCCATTTCTTAATCTTCCTCTATTATTTTATTGTTATTAATTAATATATTGGGTTAAATAAGTTTTTAGTCTTTAAAATATCTCGAATTTTTTTTTATAAGCAACGATTTAAATTATAAAGAGTACAAGAGGTATTCAACCCTTACAATTCACATGAAACACCTTAGATGCAATCAAAGCAAGCTAAAGGGTTGTTACACCATTCAGGAAACGATAAATCAACGCTACTCCCTAAACGGCCTATAAACCAAAACCAAGAAAAGTAAATAATATTATTCACTAAAGATGGTATATTGACACTTTCACCTCTAAATAAAATGTTATTACGCATACGCCAAATGCTCCACGTGGTCGCTAATCAAATTATATGCTGGTATCTCCCACTATTATTGCCTTTGCCTTGTGCTATTTCACCAAAAAGATAGAAATGTTGTGGAATAGTAACCAAGGGAATGAGATTTGATTTCAACCATTGAAAAACATGTTGCCAAACCTGCATAATTATGGTACAGTTGAAAAACAGATGATGGATGTCCTCATTTGCCATTGAACAAAAAATGCAGCTTCTCTCCTGAATGTTAGTAATTATGCCTTTGCGAAATAAATTCTCCCTGGTCGGTAGTTTTTTAAGTATCAGCCATCAACCGAAAACGCTAACTTTCGTCGGTACATTGTTTGCCCAAAGCTCCTTCAAAACAGCCACGGTACGAGTATCAAGATAATCCTCTTGGAATCGAATCAGTTGTGCATCATACGCAGAACGGACAGAAAACAATTCAGCTGCGTGTGGTTTTCATCTGCGTCTATCACTATTGTTATTATTCGGTTGTACCTAAGTAAATCTTGCAATTCGCGTGCTGCTGTTGTATCCGTATCAATAAGAGCATCTGTCCAAGACAAGTTCCACTTCCAAAAGTTTCCTTCCCAGGTTCCCATATCCTCTATTTTACCATCTGGTTGTGTTGATTTATTAAATAGAGATTGGAACAAAATGCAAAAAGGTGTTGTCCCCATCCATTTCTCTTTCCAATTCCCGTAAAAAAATTCAACAACTTTTAGTTATCAAATATTTTCTATCACAATTTTTGGTCTATACTTTTAATCAAAACTCTTATGAAGTTTCACATTTTTTTAATGGTTTTGTTTATTTTTGTTTATAATCTTATAAGAACCCCTCCCACAAATATTTTTTTTCACAATTTTTGGTCTATACTTTTAATCAAAACTCTTATTGATTTCTATAGATCCGTGGCTTCTTAGAAGAAGGAATCAAGGTATGTTATTTTTAAACCTCAAGTTTGAAGAATTTTGAGTTTTAAGTAAAATAAAATGTTATAAGAAGATATAATAGGACTTCTATTGTATTTCAGGAATTGGTGAACAAACTAATTAAAGACCATGAAAGCATTGACCTTCAATTGTAAAGACACATTCTCTGGCTTTGGAACATAAATCTCAATTTGGTCCTTCAAGACTTTTATGAATTATAGTGATGTAATATTTATTATTAGCCATAATAATTAGGTGTTTTAATGTTGCACATTGGTTATTTTTGAATTGTAGGTTTAATATCATATCTTAATCTGTGATATATTTTATGAATTGACCTTGAATTGTAAAGAGACATAACACATTATCTGGCTTTGGAACATAAATCCCAATTTGCTCTTTCAAGACTTTTATGAATTATAGTTATGTAATATTTATTTATTATTAGTAGGAGTAAAATATAACAATTAGGTGTTTTAATGTTGCACATTGGTTATTTTCGAATTATAGGTTTAATATCATATCTTAACCTGTGATATATTCTAAATTGTGAAAATCAGTTTTTTTAATGTGTAAGCAAAAAAAAAAAATTAAGAAAAGGAAAAAACTTACGTACTATTCCATACATACTGTTCCTCACATAAAATGTAAAATAACCACCCATGTTTTCTGTGGGACCCACCTGTTTAACAAATTTTGGTGTTTATTTTGTGCAGCACAGTAAAAACAGTTTATAAGGAACAGTATATAAGTTGTGTCCTTAAGAAAAATCTATTTGCGGCGGCTTATGTCCGTTGCAACTCAATATTTTTTTCAAATTTCGCCTAAAATTTCCGGAGGTTTAGGACTGACGCTGCCTTTTCCTGTCGAAAAAGACCTGCAGGTCTTTTTCGACAGGAAATGGCCGTCGTAAAAAACCGCCGCAAATTTCCGGCGGCTTTGCGTCCAAGAAAACCGCCACAAAGGTTAGCAACAGCGGGTTTTGCAGCGGACCAAAAACCGCCGCAAATGCGCGTTTCCGACCGTTTTTCCCCTTTCCGTGGGCTTTTTTCCGCCGCAAATGCTCAATTTCCTTGTAGTGAATTTGTATGCGCAAAAAACTATAAATTTCATATTTAATGTATCCCTTGTTAAAAAAATTTCTATAATGTATTAAACATGATATACATGAGTTGATTGAAAAGCATAGATAAAAAATTGTGATAGAAAACAAAATTTGAAATTTTTTATAAGAACATAAACATATTTAATCAAATGTACGTGGTTGTTTATGAAACATCTCATACGAACATTTGAGATTGAGAAAAAGACTAGCAAGCCTATTAATCAAATCAATTATGAAATATTATATACTTAATATCAAATATTGTTGACATGTTTAATCTTTAGTTGCTAACATGACAAACCTGAACTTCTAACACCTCCAACCCTTCTTCTTTATATTAAAAAGGATGTCCCAGGTTTCACGTAAAGCTTTGTTTCCTTCCTTTAAACTGCTCCTCTCTTTATTTAAATCTTTAATACTCTTGTCACACTTCTGCTTAATAACTATATTAGATTAATTTGAAACACTTATGAAACATATGTGTGTCAGACATCTTGAATGATTATACTAACATGTATTAATATTAGTATTGAGTAGGAGAAAGGAGATGATCATTATATTTAGAATTTGATTTATACGGCAAAAGATAAGTTTTTAGGCGCTAAAATATCTCGAATTTTGTTTTTAGGCCGGTGTGTTAATGTTTAGTTGCTAACACGACAGACCTGAACTTCTAACACACCCAACTCTTCTTTATATTAAAAAGGTTGTCCCGGATTTCACGCAAAACTTTGTTTCCTTCCTTTAAACTGCTCTTTAATACTCTTGTCTCACTTCTACTTAATAACTATGTTAGATTGATTCCAAACAATTATGAAACATATTTCATTGAGGTGTGTTACACATCTTGAATGATTATACTAACATGTATTGATATTAAAATTTAAGGGGAGAAATGATGTGATCATTATATTTGTAAAATCATTGAGATGTTGGAGGCAATTGATGCGGGATTGTACTTCACTGGACAGTAATATTATAGAGCAAAGGACACGGTAAGTCATCTTATTATATCGTGATAAATTTAGTTTGAATACAATTCATTATATTGCAGGTCATTAAGGACCTTAGATATCTTATTGAACCAAAGCGAGTTTTCTTTTCGGAAGTCCAGGATGACAACCCATTAGATTGATGCAATGAAGGAAGTTATTCCACCTTGCGATTATTATTGTGACACACTCCACCTTCTCTCTTACTGTGCACACATGTTAAATTACCACCATGATGACGACCCATTAGATTGATGCAATAAAGGAAGATATTCCACCTTGCGATTATTATTGTGACACATTCTATTTTGTCTTACTGCGCACACATGTTAAATTACCATCAAGTTAATTTTATTTTGGACTTTTAGTAATGACTATTTTGGTAAACTACCTTTGAAATTTCTCAAAGGTGGCTTTCCTACTTGCGGGGAGTTGCAACATGCACGCGTTTCTCAAGCAATGAACAAGTTGACCAACTATGATGAGCCATTGGATGTTTATGTTTGAAATCAATATAAGTTGGTTATTAACTTAATATTTGTCAAAAAAAAAAACTTAAACAAACATTAAACATTTAAATATAGTATTTAATATTTAATATAACATATCTAATATTTGATAATTGATTTGATTATGTATACCGATAAGCTGCTAAGGGAAAAGAAAAATGTGTTTGTCTCTCGTTAGACTCACTTGGTAATAGAGTTAATGACTCTGGTGGTGGATAATATTCTAGGATTGGTGGATACCATATTCTAGGCTATTACAAGAATATGATGCAGTCTTGTTCCTTATGTAGCCAATCAACCTATTCAAATTATATTGCATAATGATTCTTGTTTTTTGAATCAAATTCCACCAGTAAACGAAGTTACTGATAAAGTGATAATCTTTACAAATGGTAGAATAGCAACAACTTTTGAAAAGGCTCAACAAGAATTGATATTAATATTGTATATGTGGATCAAATCAATTTGGATGTGGTCTTGAATCATTGTAATCGTCAAGGATTGTGTAGTGTTTTTTAAAATATGAAAGGGAGTTTCTGTGAATATGAAGAGCTTGTTAAAGAGGATATTAAGAAACATATGCTAAAAGTATTGCAATCAAAGTTTATCAAAAGCTTGGTCTAAAATTTCTGAAAAATTAGTTTTTTATGATTACATTGGCAATAATACGGCAAAAGGGGGATTGTTTAGAGTGGGCTCAATGGAGATGGAACAACCGTTAGTTGGTTAGGGCATCCTATCTTTAGAGACAAAGAGGGGCGTGAACTTTTTGTACGTCGCCTACTGTTTTTGAAACATTTCCGGTTGTTTTGGTAGATGGAGACAGAATTGTTAGAGCGGATGTTCCTTTTCGAAGGGCGGAATCGAAGTGTGCAGAGCTCCATGCTTAAAGTATGGAATCATAAAATAAAAGAAACATAGAGGAATCTTTGTGATAAAACTTTTTTTCTTTTTCTCTAACTTTGTGACAAAGCTTTAGCAAAGATGAATCATGAATCAATATTCCATTTGTTGAGACACCAGTATAAAAACACTTAAAAAGTCTACAAAACAATCATGATACATTATGATAAAGACAAATACAAAATTTGTATGGCTAAAATTGCAACAATTCATTTGGCCAAAGAGAAACCTATAATTTTTCATTAATTCTTGTATTGACTGTATAATAAGAAAACATCTATGATCATAAAGAGAAGAGTCTTGTAAAGAAGTTTCCAGTTTTGGCCTTCTCTTGACATGCTACATGAACATATCTTCCAAGCTTGTCTACTTGCCTTGCTTCACCCTTAGTGTCCTTTTTGCACACCTTGCATGTTTTGTCTACCCAACCCTCTTCAACATATTCTCCATCCACTGTTCATTACAACAACAACAATAATAATGTTTCAGTTCAATACATATTTTTAATTTGGTCTAGACTTTCACTTTTTAAGGTGAATAAGTGGAAGTAACATAGTTCAAATTCTGGTCTGCAAATAATAATATGCAATGTCCCTTATCAATTGAGCTATGCTAACGGGAACATGTTTCAGTTCAATTTATTATTAAGCAAAACAATAATTCAAACTAATCACATGCTTCTTTTCATATTTGACCATATAACATCAATCATAAGAACATTCATTAGTAAAAATGTTACTACAAAACAATAACTATACCTTCAACATATGATTTGAAAAAATCTTTGTATGTTCCACCAATTTTCCTTCTAAGAGCTCCATACTGCATATTTACAAAAACATTAAGAAATTAATAATCATAAAGATTAAAACAAGAACAAATTTTACTACCTTCTGTAAAAAAAATATTTGGAAGATTCTAAATTATAATATACCTGTTCTCTGCTCATCTTTTCACCAGATTTTGTGGCTTCTCTAGCATCTTGTATAAGTCGAGCATCTTCTACGGATCTCGGTTGAGCAAAATCAAGAGCATCAGTTACACTGGTAAAGAAAGATTGTTTATCCTTATCTTCTTCTTTCTTATTCTCTTGTTTGGCTGAAACTATGAATGTTTTGCTTCTATTGCAATTATAGGTATTTTTATGTACAAGTCCCGACTTTGAAGAGAAACTTGTACAATAAGGTGGAGTCAAAGGTAAAGTCCCAAGACCCATTTATGCTTCTTTGTGCAATCACCACCTTGATTTTTGAATGAATTTGAATTCTGCTTATTGTATTGTGTTATATATGTGTTTATGATATGAGTGTGTTTCATTCTTTTAGTTTTTGTAGTATCAAATTGCAGCCACAGGCTAGTGTCAATTTTGTCCACAATATTGTTGCCACTCACAAAACTTGGTTTGGTGGTTAAAAATGTGGACTATGTGGCACACTTAGGAACTCTTAAAATGATTGGATCTCTATTTTCTTCAACTTGATTCCATGTAATTATTTAATTTCATGTGGATCAATAATTTCTTTTTGAGATTCCAAAGAAGGATACTCATTGAATCTAAGACCAACTTGTTGACTTTTAATTTTTTTACAAAACCAAATTATATTGGTTTAAGCCTTTAAGGTATAGGAAAAAAAAAGTATTAAATTTTATTTTATAATTATCTTGCGACTATACGCATATTTTTTTTTAATCGACTAAATTTTATTAATGGACAAATCTCCTAAACAAGAAGTATAAGCGATTGTTGGATCAAACAAAGAAAGGCAAGGTGATGAAAACACCTTAACCAATCAAAAAGTAGAACAAACAATCACATCAACCCACCCCTTACGATAGTTTGACCGTCTAACACCGACACTAAAACGTAGCAAAACAACTATCATCCAACCTTAACTCTAACCTAAAACCAAAGCAAAACACTAAACTGAAGTGAAGCAAAACAGAAACATCTCCCACCGAAAACACCATTGCTAAACGAGACTCTTATACATGTTTTACTTGCATTATATGTCTAGTTTGCGACTCTTATCGTACAAAACATTTCAGATGGTTTGCGGTGAATGGAGTTCAGGAGATGTTTCGTGATATCTGACGCTCAGAATGAAGTTCACCTGACATGAGATTTAGGGGGAATACTTACTTAGGCACAATCATAAATTAGAGGTGCCGGACACACACACAAGCAAAAAAAAAATCAAAAAAAAAATTAAAATTATATTAATTGTTATGACTATTTTATTTTTCTTTTAATTTTTTTGATTAATGTGTGCATGCTTAAGTCTTGTGTCTATATCTTTGTGCCTAGGTAAGAATATCCCGAGATTTAAGGTTGACTGTAATTAACTTTAATATTTTTTTTGCTAAAATTTTATTTATAATATTTTCTACTAGTAATACCTTTGCTAATTGAATTTATTAAAAGTAAGTTTTTTTTTTTGACAAAAAAGTAAGTTTTAAATTTTGAAAAAAAAAAGGAGTTTATCAATTAAATTAACTCTCCTATATATGTGGTAGTCAAAAAGGTAAGGAAGAAAAAACAAGTCTTTTACTAAATCCTCATATAAATATCTATAATTAATTGTGCCACATAGTCCCATTAACAAAAGTCTTGTAAACTGCACATTTCTCTGCCATTAAAGCCTGTATATAGTTATAACACCCTCTACAATTCTACATGCAAAAACACAATAATAACAAAAAGGAAATCTAATTACATGTTAGTTTTTCTACACAATATAAACCATTCCAACCTCCAAAAGAGAAACTGGTGGAACCTTAAGAGCCACATCAGGCCCTCTACAATTCCTTCTCAAGAAATTGTATCCATAGTTAAGTGCCAACTTCTTCAACAGTGATGAACCTTGCTTTGTTTTCACATAAGAATGTCCAAGAATGAATGCTATACCAGCTTCTTGAGCAGCATAAAGATCTTCAAGCTCTTCTTGCATTTGCACACCAACCTCAGACCTTGTATCGCTTTCATGATCATCATCAATAGCAAATCTCACTCGTCTTTCGGCCGCATGATCCACCGGTTCCATCTCGATAACATCTGTCAAGCTTTGTACAGTTGGGAATCCAACAGACACACTTCCTTGTTGCACACTCTGCTGACTCTCATATCCTTGTTGGCTACAGAAACTAGTTGTTCCAATAACGGTTAATCTGTAACTTGATGATTCGTTTGAGTGTGAACCATCGTCTTCGATGCTCATGCTGTTAGCACGAGTTCGATACCAATCGTATTGGATAAAATCAGACAACTTTTTTATTAGTTCGGTTTCAAAGGAATCAACATCCTGATGAACGTCGCGATATCCATATCTGACTATACACCGATAAGATCGATGAGCAGCCGGTCCTACACGGCCAACAAGGTACCTCTCTGCAGGGGTTACATGCGGAACTGGTACTGATTTTACACAAACGAAAACAAGAACGCGGTGATAAGCAGGGAGGTTGGTGACAAAGCGAGAGAAGTTTGCTGGAATACCAGTGGTGAGATCAGTGAATACAAGGCCTATTCCAGGAACTCTAGCAATTCCTAAGCTTGGACCTAAAGCTAGAAGCCATTCTAGTGAAACCTTGTTGTGAAGGTCATATTCGTATTTCTTGATTGTTGCGTAGTGCCAAAGGAACATTATAATCATTAGGAAGAGGGCAAGGAGGATTGGCAACCAGGCTCCCTCGCGGAACTTTGTCAGTGAAGCCGAGAAATATAGCAGTTCAACAGAACCAAAAAACAATAGGAAACAAAGGGCTAAAATCGGCGGTTTATTCCAACAAACTACTATCACTAAGGAAGTTAAGCACGTTGTTACCAACATCACGGTCATCACTGCTAACCCTGCATAAAAAAAAAATATTGATTTTATATTAGCCAAAAACTTCAATTGTTCAACAATACGGCAAAAACCATTATCCGGTTAATCAGGCATAAATCGTAACATACCTGATGCATTTCCCAGGTGTTTTGTGTCTCTAAACCCAATGGTCACAGCAATGCAGAGGATCATAAGCATCCAATTAATTTCCGGGATGTAGACCTGACCATGTATCTTTTCTGATGTATGAACAACCTTAACTCTCGGGAAGCAGCCAAGAGATTGGCTCTGATTTATGATAGAAAATGTTCCACTGATGATTGCTTGACTTCCAACAACAGAAGCTAGAATAGCTAAGATAAGCACCGGCCACCTCACGCTTTCTGCAGCCAAAATTTTGTATAATGTTTTCTATAATATGCTATTGTACAAGGAAATAACAAACATAAATTTTCTGAAACTAGGAAAGGTGTTGTGGCGAGTTCATGTATACGAGTAGTTAATAATTTCGTATAAAAAAGTGATCTGCCATGATGAATACCTGGAACGGAGACATAGTAGCTGATTTGAAGATCAGCATTATGATGTTGTGACAAGTAAGCAGCTTGACCCATATATGCCAATATAAGTGCAGGATATACCAAAAAGGTGAATGCAATCTGCACATGAAAAATTGTTAAGCAGAAGTGAAGAAATTTTCACATTTAAATGACCTTTTCCTTAGGTCTATAAGAGCATACTAATATAGCATAAGAAAAATTAGCAAACTGAAAATGAGAAAATATTTTAACCAACCTGAATGGCCATATAATTGAAATGGCCAAGATCAGCAAACATAGCTTCTGAGCCTGTTCACAAAGTCAACACATAAAAAATGTCATAAAGTAAACTACATTAACAATAGAAATTTTACAATGCTCCATATTCAACTCAAATCTATTGATTTGAGGGCATAATATCTTGCTTTGACATATTGAAAGTATATTAAATTTGATATTTTTTAACGGCGAGATAATGATAAATGAGCAGTCCAGAGTTAGTTCAAAAGTATATATCCACTAAGAACTTATTCCATGTCATAATCATATCATAGTTTTGACTCTGAGGTTTCTCAAAAGATGCTTTAGATATAATAGTATTCTGTCTTACAACAGCAAAAGATATGCATATCTGTAGATAGAGATAGGTTTTGGATTTAAAGCATAAGTAGGAGAACAGCACAAAACATTATTCTACAATATATATATATATATATATATTGCTTCTCTTTACCTGTTATGCAAAGTAATATTCCACCCAAAGAAAGCCATCCACTTATCCTTGTCTTTTTCAAGAACTTGAACATATAATACGGCGAAAGAGCTTTATATACATGCGGATTCCATTTGAATATATTATATAAGCCGAGTGTGCTAATGCACAGTAACCATGTTAGCACAATTGGTGCAAAAAAGAATCCGACCTTATGTGTACCATAGTGTTGAAGTGCAAATAAACACACCAGTATGAAGCAAGTGATAGGAATCACAGCATCTGCAAACACAAATCAATAGCTTCAAAACTCAAATACAGAAACAATGAAGAAATCCTTCAAATTAACTATTTCGACTAATATACTAATATGACACTGTAAATAAACTCTTCCATCATTGTATTTGTATCCTAAGCTGACACAACTAAGAATAGTTTTCTAGTTATCTTCAAACTTATTTGCCATTTAATTTAAAGATATTCACTCAATTTAACACTGGTAACATGTTATGTTGGAATATCAGAGAATGTTATAAGTGAAACTTACACTGATGGTGTTTCTTGGACATGATGGATACCTCAAGACCAGATACTGCTGAGAAAACTACATGAATTGAAAGCTAGTCAACAAATAGATATGAAATCTATGCTACTATGTAGAATTGAAACGGACATATGTTGGTGTCTGACACCGACACTGATACCGGCACGACACTGACACATGTGATTATGTTCAATTATACAATTTTCTCAAATTATTGCCGGTGTGTCGATGTGTCTGTATCGTGTCTGGTGTCCGTGTATGTGCTTGATAGTATGAAATTACTTGTAAAACATTGTGAAATAAGGAGGAATGATATGGAATTATTACCGGAAATGGCTGGTGTAAGCACTCCATCCCCAATTACCATACAAGTACCAAGAAGAACCACAATCAACAAAGCAGTATGCAAAGTCTTATACTTCTCAAGCAACATCTTCACTCTAGAATTATCTTTCTCTGGAGGCTCCTCCATCTTATATGAAGAAAGTGCCTCATCAGCATGCTGTCTATTTGGTAAAAGACTCACTTTTGCATGCCTACAAATCAATGAATAGAGAGCAAAAGTACCACCTACAGAACCATACATAAAAATCATCAACATTAGAAAGATATAAGAATCAACAAATTGGTTTCTCTAATCAGTTCAAATTCAAATTCAAATGCTGAAATGCTTACCCTCTCCATTATCATCAGCTCTAAGAACAACAAAAACATACTTGAAAAGTGGAATCAATGTCAAAGTCCAAAAAACAAAAGAAAGTGTTCCATAAATCTCTTCATTAGTCTCAGAATGTTCAATATCTTCAGCAAAAGTACTTGTGAAAACATACAATGGAGAAATACTCAAGTCACCATATACAACACCAAGACTTTGATAAGCCAAAAGCAAAATAGTCTTCCAAGAACCCTTCTGAAACTCAAAATTTACCAACCAAACATACTCAATAACCAATGAATAAACCCACATTAGAAAAATGAAATCTTTACTATAAAGTTATAATCTTTCAAGCTAAAAAACTAACCTTTGAGTTATCCCAACACTTCCCAGGTTCAAGATCCATTTTTTCACAAAAAGTGTATCACTTTATTAACAGATCTGAACTCAGCAACAACAAAAACAACCTCAAAGAGTGAAGAAATATGAAACCAAACAATTACAACCACTCAATACTGATCCTGTCTGTTTTGTGTCTATGTCCAAAATCAGAAGCTAATAATAGAAAGGAAAACATTCACTCTCTTTTGGATAAATATGAAACTCACTCACATCACATGGCTTTTTCCATATCTCTGTCAAATCTTGAAAAGTGGGCACACATTATTTCTTTTCCCAAAAATTAAGGAGAAAACAAGATAAAAAACCATATGAACAGTACTACTACCAATATAGCATAACACTTTTTATTTTTATTAAATTACTATATCATCAAGTTCACATATACATTAGTACTATAATATATATATAATAATAAAAATGATATGGTGCAGAAAAAAACAAGTTGATTTGAGAAATTAAATAAAAGCACTGAGACAAAGAATGTATGGAAATGGAATACTGGTTGTACACCACTGTGGCAGTGTCATTATTTTATATCATATGTTTAAATTTACCATATAGTTTTTTTTTTTTTTTTTGGTTTTTTAGTGTTTGTTGGAAAGTCCAAGACGAATGATTCAGGAATAAATATGAGTTAAGGAGTTGGTAGTTAGGACAATGATAGAGAAAAGAAAACAAAAGTGAGCTAATTTCACGGTTTATAGTTACTATCAAAAAACAAACAGAGAATACAATGTGAGAAATGTTTCTTTGATGTTGACTCAACAAGGTGTAATCACGTGATTTATAAACACTTACAATTTCACTTGTCGTTAGCTTCTGTTATTTTGTGCCTAACCAATCCAAAATGTTAAATGAAAATTTGATATAAAAAATTATGTGAACTTATACTTGTCAAAATTAGAAAGACACAGTCTTGTAAACTTAGTTCGGTTGATAGGGACGTCACATTTTATATATAGAAATGAAGTTCAAATCTCATGCACCCCATCTATTCGCTTAGTATTCTGATGTTCAAATAAAATAGTGATGCGAACAAGGACAATTTTGAGAATAATTATGATTTTTAATTTGCTTTCTTTCTTGTTGTTCACATACACACTTTTTCATTTTGGGGTTGTTTTGTTATTTTATTTATTTCTTTATGGTTTGTTTATTAATCATACATTGCATGCATAAATATAACAATAGTTAACGAAACTTACAAAGTTCCCCACTGACCTAACTTTTGAAATTCTTTGGTTCTTTATGTTTATGGGCCGTTTCCTACTTGGATGATAACTGAATACATCCAATCAAAGAGTTGAAAGAATTTGGACAAAGTAGGTAAACCATAAAACATAATGATACTAATAAAATAGAGTAGTAAATTTAGCAACAATACTAATAAATAAATAAATAAATAGTAGTTAATTTAGCACTAGAAGGTGGTAATAAATGAGAAGATGGGATTGGAGAAATGATGGGATGGACCATATTTTGTACTATTTTGGGTTACCTAAAGAGAAAGAGGCATGTGAATCACTATAAATGTAATTTGGAAATGGCTATAAAACCTCAACAACTCAACGTGCCCCTCTCACCACTACCAACTGCTAAGTCCCCATTCCTTTATTATTATGGTCCACTATTAATACCTATTCTTTTTTATTTTATTTTATTTTGACTAAATTTTTTTTTTTTACAAAATGATAAACTAGTAAAAATTCACATAAGGTCCAACCTAATAATTTTGTCATATCTCTATGTACTAGCCTCCTTCTTTCTTATCCCACACCAATTAAGTTATTTAGTATATCCCTTTTAAATCACTTGGTCAGTTAACCTGATTTTGGTTTTATTTAAAAAAAAAGTAACCGATAGTTGATAATATGCATGACAATGAGGATGTTCGCGGTACGGTTTGGTTCGCGGTACGGTTTGGTTCGGTTTTTAGTATAAAAGTCATCTTAACCGCGAGATAAAAATGTTTGCGGTTCGGTTTGTTTTAAAAGTCATCCAAACCAAACCAATGCGGTTAGGATTTGTTCGGTTTGTGCGGTTTATCGCGATATAAAAAATATGACGATATTTCCAACTTGTTACAAAATAAACATAGGAAGTTTTTAATTTATTTATTATTTACATGATATAACATGCATAAGAACTTATTTTTAATACCAACAATATGTTTTGGATCATGTTAAATGATATGTTTTATAATCCTACTGTTTTATGGACTCAATTTGGGTTGGATTTGCTAAGTTGGACTAGGTAATATGTTGATTGCTACTAAGTTAAGTTAATTATTGCGATTTGGTTTTCTAAAATGAAAACCACAAACCAAACCGCGCGGTTTAAAAGAAAAGTGATCCGTGCGGTTTAAACTAAATGCGTTTTTTTGCGGTTTCAATTTGAATTGATACGTTTTGTGGTTTTACTTTTGGATTAGTTCGGATATGATCACCCCTACTCTCGATGATTGATAGGGTGAAAAATAGAACCACAATTTTACATTGGGCATTCCTATCTCGTTTAATTTCTACATAATTTAAACTACATCTTGATACTAATTTAAGAGATATGAAAATATAATTTTGATATAAGTTGAGGATTGGTAGGGGTGGATATCAATTCTAAGACCCCCCAGTTCCGGAATTTAGGTTTACTCTATTTCGTATCCCTTCATTTGTTCTCCATTTAGAGAGAGATAGACACAAATAAAATTAGTGGGGTCCATTAAAAGTGGATCCACTAATTAATAGGTCCCGCTAATTTTTATTTGTGTCTATCTCTCTCTAAATAAAAGATAAATGAAAGAATAATAAATGGAGGAACCCAAACCCGTAGTTCCACCTCTGCCTAAATTGAACTTACGTTCCTGTGGAGCATGAAAAACTTATTCAACTAACATTAGTCAAAAAAAAATTATTAACTAACTTGACCAACCTTCCTTCACATCTTGATGATACATTGATTGGAATACCGAATACGCCCACAGAAACTAAACCTAAATTAGATTTGAAAAACAAAACTCACTTATCAATTATATTATAACAGTTAACACACTGAAAATACATACACAGTAGTGATTGTGACATCTTATCCGACAGACATGAATCACGTTAAATTAGGCTTTGAAAATTATACAAATAGTACAACTGCTTTCTTGCAAAATAAATCATCTATCTATTATCAATCTCAAATTAGTAAAAAAACTTGTACTCATTAAAATCAAAGTCTCATTCTAAACACGTTCAATGAACAAAACAAAACCCATCGTGCAATTAGTAGGCTGCATGTGTCACATGAAAATGTTGTGAGATAGATCATAGATCCAATGTATTGTATTGTATATTTGTATCTGTGGAAGATTAATGGAAGCTCAACTTGGACACCCTTTTGAATTAATCACATAAAGAATTAATTCTCTTTTTTTAGTATAAAGTTTTTTGCTACATTTTTTTAGTATAAGGTTTGAGAATACAGATTTTTATTCCTGATTAAACGAACACAATGCAAGTGGAGGACGTTATGTTAGTGTTAAATTATGTACCTACCAACAGTGACGAATCTGTAAATAAAAAATGAGAGCAAAACAAAAATTACTATAATATATATTTTTCATAACTGGGAACATGGATAGAATAGAATCAAAGAATGGAATGTTTTGGATTATTATACAATTTTATTTTATTGAATTTTTTTGACAAGCATGGACATGGTGGTGGCTAAAAAGTGCAAGGGTAGGGGTGTACATGAGTTGGGCAAATTCGGTTAATCCGGTCAAATCCACCAAATCCAATCTAAAAAAGTGGGATTGATCAGATCATTGGGTGGGTATGGATTTTAAAATGAAAAATATATAAAAAAAAGTGGGTTTTGGGCAAAACCGGACCCAACAAAAAAAACTCACCGACCCACTTAATTTGTATATTTTTAAAAATAATTTTAATATAAATAACAAATATTTTTCTTTTGCAATTTGAGCATTAAAAAAGGTTGAGTTATTTTTATAAAAAAATATGATTCGTCATTTGGTCATTCAATATTGAAAAAAATTAAAATTTGGGTAACCCACTACCCACCCAACCCGAAAATAAGTGGGTTTACCCAACCCGGCCAAATCATAAAATGGATGGTTATTTTGCTCGACCCAATCCGAAGTACTACAGTCTACATATGATTCAGATTTTAGTTTGATCAAACTCAACCCAATCCGGCCATATACACCCCCTAGCAAGGGGGAAAATATCATGATTTTTCTACATTGTCTCGTCATTTCTCTTTTGAAATATTGTGAAGACATTGTGGTGGAGCCTCAATCCAATGACTTTCTTGTTTAAGGATATTGTTCTTGGGACAAAAACCATGTGATGTGAGGGAGGATGAGAAGGATAATTGTACTGAGTTTAACCCAGGACGATGAGTTTAACCCAGGACGATAAAAAAGCTTATGTTATTTTTTAGACTTAAAAGGTAGTTTTGCCTTCTTAAATTTTGCAATTGTTTGATTTTAATTGTTCTAATATCAATTGGTTGATTGATGTTTGCCCATGAATTTTAGGGGTATATATTTAGCGACACCTAATCGGCAATGGGTTTATTAGAGTTCGACAAGGAGCGTATCGTAAACCAGCGGTAAGAGTGTATTCTACGAGTATCGGGCTAGCAGGGTCCTAGACACCATATTTGCTTTTATATGTGTTTGATGAAAGAATCAACGTAATCATTTATGATATTATATTATATGGGGTTTGCTAACTTAGATCCACCTAAAAACATGAAAGTCTAAGTTAGCAAGGTGCACCTTATGATATTATATATATACGAGTGTCATAATAGATAATAGAGGTGGAAGTAGTTGAGAGATTATATGGAGTAATGATGTGGTGGTGGAGTACACATAGGAAGTAGTGGGCGAGTTCAGCTTCCAGGTTAGTCAGCTGATAATTGCACCACCATTGTATGCGCCGAGTTAGAACTATTATGAATAAGGTCCAAAATGGCCATGATGGTCTAGACGCCCTGACCAAATAGTACTCTAGGATTTCGTCTGGAACAATTGCCTAAAAAAAAATCAATTGCTTGACATTAAACTCTTAATTTCACAATTGTTTGATTTTAACACCTTAAATTTTCAATTCTAACACTCTAAGATTACCCAATTTTGTAGTTGTGAGTCTCATGTTTGTTATTTTTACTGAAAATTGCTTATGTTGCATTTCAAAAAATCAACAGGGACTAATAAATGTAAAAGAGGGTAAACTTAGGGGCCATAATGGAGCAATTGAAATTTGGAATGCTAAAAATTGAGTTTTTTTTAATGGCAAGGCTAAAATTGAGTAATTGTGAAATTTAAGGTGGAAATTTAGCAATTGAAATTTATTTTATTTTATTAAAATAATATGATATTTTATAATTGATCGATTTATTTTTCGCAAAAGTGCGGGTAACGGGTATGGACATTAGTACTTAGGTACCCACAGAGTATGGGTACCGGTGCAAAATTTGTTACCCACGCGGGTATGGGGATACGAGTATTTTTTCAAACTGCGGGTATGGGGATGGGTACTATAGTACCCTACCCATACCCTACTCATTGCCATCCCTAGTTTGATCACACACATAAAAAGAGAAAATGAAGAAAAAGTAATCTAAATAAGATACAAGAATGTTAACATGTGTCATAAATGCACATTAAGAAGACAAATATGTAAACTTTTATATGAACTTGTGCAAGAGACCCTTTAGGGCTGGGGAGGGCCGCGACCCGTCCCAAAATTTTCATTTTTTTAATAGATACATATAGATTTTTGTATTTCTTAAAACTCCATTACAGTCCGGACATTTTAGTCTAACTTCGTCACTGAACTTGTACGTTAAACTTTCTAAACATTAAATATTTGGTGAACACTCCAATACACGGTCTAAGTGGATGATTGTGAATGATTCACAAATAGTATTTACTATATAAAAATCAATAAATACTATTTATAAATCAATCAGAATCATCCACCTCAACAAATGTACCGGTATATGTCCACATAATATGTATATCGAAGGATTCACCTAAATATTTTCTATCATTAAATGTTACTCCCTTCGTCCCAAATTGATTGACACAGTTGACCGTTTCACGCATGTCGATGCATAACTTTGACGATTAATATTTTTAATTGTATTATAGTAAAAATTATAAAAATTTGATATTTTAAAAATACTCATCGAGACGAATCCAACAACATCTTATATGCTAATATTTATTTTTATTTATTAGTAGAAAAATATGGTCAAAACAATATGTGTGAATAATGCAATATAGTCAAATGTGTCATTCAATTTGGGACGGAGGGAGTAAATTTTTACTTTTAAATAGTTTAACATGTGTACTTTTTTTTTTTGGTTTACTTTTAACATGTGTACTTATAACACATATTAACATAATCTAATAATATATATTTCTTAAATAATTACTGTATGATTTTTAGTTTTTTGAGTGTGTGACCAAAAGATGTGACTAAATGCTGGTGTCCGCACAAGAATTACTCCAAAAAATCAAGGAAAATTACTCTTTCGGCCTCCATGTTTCTTTTATACCCTCTAAACATGCAAAAAAATTCGGTTTGTATTTACCGAAGTTTTTTTTAGTGCAAATTTTACACTAAAAAATAATTCGGTTTGTGTTTGCCGAATTTTTTTGCGTATTTAGGGGGTATAAAAGAAACTTGGGGGGCTGGAAGAGTAAATTTCAAAATCAAGAAAGGAAAAGATTCAAAACAAAAACATGATTAAAAAACCAAGGCCCACAACACCGAATACACCCCTCAAAAAACCAGAGCACCCTCCTGAAAAACTAGAGGCTAAAAAACACTGTGATAACAGAAAAAAGCGAACAACAAAACAGCTCTTGAGTTGAGGCCAAACCAGAAAAACCAAACATGACAGCAAAAGCACACACAGCAGACAACCAATTAGTTAAAGTAGTTAATATTTGTTACAATACTAATAAAAGTCAAGCTACGAAGAGACATGTCCGAATCCGAGTACGAGTCAAGCTACAATCCTAATAAATGTCTCTCTACACCAGTTAATCTATTAATCTAAAAAGTAAATTATTTAAAAAGAAAAGATCAAAAAGAAGTATTAACCGAACATGTTGCGAACATAGTATGAAGGACAAACATAAAGAGACATTTGTAGAAACTACAACAAGCGTTCCCCAAATTTTCTAATATCATGTTCCAAATGAGCTGCCTTTTCTTCAATACCCTCCGTGCTACAAAAAATTTGAACGACGGCTTCTAGCCCATTGTTTAACAAGTTGCCATAAATAATAGCCGCATCATTGGCCTTATCCTGAGTTATATGCCCACTACGAGCCAGTGAATTAAGTATAGCAGCAACTTGTTCTACGAGGAAAACAGAAGAAATCGTCTCATAACTTCTATTTCTGGAACTCCCGAAAATGGACATAGACGGAGCAGTTTCATGAGTAAAGCTTGGTATGTTTGGTATAGTGCAAAAGCATTCGGCCTGCATCAGCATCAGTATAGTTTTGAGGATTACAAACATAAAATGAGCAACACAACAGCCCCTACAACAACAACAGCCATTTACCTTGGTCAATAGGGAGCAAGTGCACCAACATATATGCCTCGCAATGGCAAATGGCAAACACCTCTTTGAGCCGCCGATCGTCATTTTGAAAGTTTGCCATTGCGAGGCACAATAGCTTAAAGATTATGGTCGGCTTAAAAGAAAGTTCGGGATGATGGTCGGCTTAAAAGTTTTAATGCTAAAAACACTCTGCTTGTTGACGATTAACATATATCTCATCAACCAGTTTCACTACTTCATTAATCAATAAAGTACACATCGTTAAACACTAATGTTGTGTTATGTACTGTCAAATAGTTTTTAAAAAATGACAGTATATAATGTTAAATAAGTGGTTAACAAGATATATCTTTGTAGTTCAAGGATACAAACATTATACTCAATATTTATACTATCAATATTTTTAAAAGGTAGGCATCGAAAAGAAAATTAAGGGATAGAAATCACACATGTGTTTCTAGTAACTGTGTATCTAGTGCTTGTGTTTCACGACATTGTGAGAATTATATTTCAATTAGTTAAAGAGTTAGTTCAACAAGTTAGAGTTAAAACATTGTAAATCTAAATCCAAATTAGAAATATATACTTACTTGAGAAGGTCCAACCATTTTTTGAGCACCTAATAGCAACATGCAAAAGAGATTACAAGGTTAAGGCAATAACAACATCAAAATTAAGGGAAATCAGCCTCCAATCATTCTGTATATTACAAATAGATGATTGTTTGAAGGATCATGATACTTCAGGATCCTGTTTGTGTTTGAGCCAACAGACTCTGTTTCCACAATTTTTTGTGACATTTTTGTGTTCTCTTTGCACTGTTGTCGCAGAATCCAGATTTGTCGTAGAGGTTGGAACCTGAACGTGACTATGTGAGAGATGAGGATGGGAAGAGGGAGTTGCAGAATCAAAATTTGGTCGGTGGTGGCATCTACAGGGTGAATAGGTGACGAGCTTTTATTGTCTTGAAGAGTGTTACTGTGTTAGACACTCTTTTTGAGAGGTGTGTACAAAACTCTTCTCAAAAAGAATTTAGAATTTTATTTTATTTAAAAATAAGAGTTAAATATTATTATTTTTTATCGAAATAAATTTAACTCATTTATTATTATTTAAAATAGGAGGACCAAAATTGCGGAAAATAAAATAGTAAAAACCGCATTTAAGCCATAAAGATATTAACACACCTCTTCTAATTTTATTTTGAATACGAAGGAAAAGATAAACAAGACAGAAAAGCAAAAATAACATGTGCATACTATGAGTGAGTTGTAGAGACTCTTTCCTTAATCAAAGACATCTTTCAAATTTGTAGGTTAAATTAGTTGAACTAATATTATAAGATTTCCTTGTTCAATAAATGAAAGACATTACATCTCACAATTGAAATTTAAACTTTAATTCGCCATAGTTGTGTTTAGTCCATCTGTTTTCCTTAATTCTGTTTAGTCCATCTGCTAAACAGAATGATAGATAGTCTTTCACCTTCATTCATCTATCTATCTACTATTGAAAAGTAAAAAAACGACATTAGTGAATTTAATATTTTTAATCTCTCATTGATCATCATTGTTCGAACACATCTTTAACTCCATAGTTGTGTCTAAGATGCGTCCAATGAGTGTCAAAGCAAGAAAGAAACAAAAAAGGGCACTTGTCTAGGTTGCCAGACACGTGTACAGTGTCGAACACCGCCGCGGTTCTGACAAGAAGACACGCCTAATACCAGCCGTGTGTTTACCCTGATTTTTGGTAAACAACCGCTAGTTTAAAATTTATTACTTGAGGGATCAACTAGTAAATCCCGGGACATAATTTTGTGCATATATTTCCAGAAAGTATGAACATTCATGATTTTATTTGAAGTTTCAAGTTTTGAGAGTGTTTGATTACAAAATCATTTACCAACAAGTAAAATGATGGTTTTGCAGAAAAGTAAACTTTGCCAAAATTAATAAAAGAAAGGCAACAATCTCATTCAACAGAATGAAATATGATAAATTGCAGGAATTTAAAGGGAATAAAAAGACTTGACAAGAATTGTAAATTGTACTGAAAATGTAAAAGCTTTACAAGGAAAGGTTCACCAAATCATACTTTTTCCGTTCGACACTCAACTTTCTCGAGAGCGTGAGCATTGTGAGTTTTCAGGATTTTGTATATGAGTTTTGTGACCTGTTTTTCATATAAAAAACTACTATATATAGGCGAAGGAAATACAACTGTTTCTAACGTTCAAATTCCAACTGCTAGGGACACGTCATCTGGACAGAGCTTGATTGAATTTGAATTTGAATCTTTGCACCTTTTGATGTCGAACCTGTCAACGCACCAATTCGCCACCAAATGTACTAAGCCTATGAAGCTGAAAATCCTTCTTGATACCTGCATAAACTGGTGAACCAGAAAATCTGCAAACATAACCTCATAATGTGTCGAATTCGACACAATTGCTGCACGCTCCATTTCGTGTCGATTTCGACAACTTATTGCTCTGCGTCGCAACACTTCAATTTTCTTCAAATTCGCCAACCATCTGGTCTGCTTTTAGTCAAAACTTTAAATGATAATAAACCAAGTCATTAATGAGGCTTTTAACTGCTTATTTTAGCTCGACTAAAATATGGGCTAACAAATTGCCCCCAAAAGTTTGTCAGCTTCGATTGTGATTGCTAGAATCTCAAGAGATAGTGACAAAATTTTTGAAAAATCACTTTTTAGATTTCCCACGCATAATAATCATGACTCAGTTTCTAACCGTCATTTAATACCCACGATTGCTCAACTGTTCAACTTAGTGGGCCATGTGGCAAAATCTGAATGGTCAAGATCAAAAAATTTCTTTTTGATTTATTCTATATTTCCATAATGTTGGCTCTATAAATAGACCAAATGAATCCACTTTTCCACTTATCACTCTTTCCAATACTTCATCTTCTTCTTTCATCTACAACTCCTAAAAAGAACTCAAGAAACTTCATCAAATATAAACCAAACCAACACCATTTGCGAAGTTTTTCTCTGATTCTTTGAGGAATTTCACCGAACATCTGCGTTTCTGTTGAAGGTGTCAACGTTTTCTGGGCAAGTTTCTGGGTTTAAAAATCCATCTTCCGCCGTACCCATTTTTAACAAACCCTTTTGTTCTTCAATAGGCTCTTTCCATGGCTTCCAGTTCACGAACAGCGGTAATAGTCCCCGTTTCTTCCAACGATACGCAACCCATCAAGGAAAACGACATGGATTTCGTCTCTGAACCACCACCAGAAGTTGAAGCATGCAAAATTTGGGAAAAACAGGTACTGATTCCTCACCTTCTCTGTAGTGAACAACTAGCTTTTGCTGGGCCATTCCCACCTCTGTCGAATTTCAATGATGAAGTTAAGGAAATTTTTCCTGGGTATGCCACTTGTGAACCTAGGGCATTCGTCAATTCGACTTACACTATGAGTTATATGGAACCTAGGCATAGAGTATTTAGATCAGCCCCTTCGACTAGCAAATCTTATGTTGAATGGCTTGACAAAGTACAAGCCAAATTTGGCGAATCTTGGCGTCAGTATGATATATTCGACTTAATCCAATTATCTAGAGAATGCCCAAAATATCACCCTGAGATGATTTTAGCTGCACTGCATTTCTGGGATAGTTCGACTAGCACGTTCCATTTTAAAGCTGGCATGTTGACCCCTACCTTGTTAGATGTCGCAGCTATCACAGGTTTGAGACCTACTGGTCCTTCCTTCGACCCAACATATGTTAGTTCGACCCACACTTTTGCGTACACTGCCAAAACGTATTCTAAATATATCCAAGAACAACATGTTACCAAAAGTGTAGAAGTGACGGATCACGAACATATAGCTTTCCTTACCTACTGGTTATCCCAATTTATCTTTTGTACTGGCTCCCTGCAAGTTGTTACTAGACTTATCCCTTTGGCCATCCAAATCCATGAAGGAAGGAACTTTTCTTTTGGTAAACTCCTTTTAGCCTCTCTTTATCATTCTTTGATTGATGGTAGTGACAACCTTAAGAATTCTGATAAACCAAGCAACAAAGACAAACTCACCATGGCTGGTCCTATATGGCTACTGCAATTGTGGCTTAATGCTACGTTTGCGTCGAATCTGAATCTAACTATCTCACCGTTTGAGGAGTCGAAGGTGGCAAAGAGGAACATAGAAGCTTCTCGACTGGCTTTATTCCAACAAAGAACTCCTGGTTTAAATTCCTCTAAGGAGCTTTTCCAATTTTATTTCAATATTTTCTTATCTTTCGACAAGATTAAGCAAGAAAACTTCCCTTTCATAACACGTCGAATTGGACCAAGCTGGTTGACTCAAGATTTTCCTGCCACGGATCCTAACAAAGAGGCTTCTGTCAATGAACTCTGGTTGGCATTCTTAAGTCCTGCCATCCTGTCTTCTCGACTGGGAGTTCAAAGAGCTTATCTGGGTTTGGTCGGATACCAACAAAATTTGGTTGCTCGCCAGTTTGGCTTGATACAGTTTATGCCTAAGAGTTTATTCAAAAATAAAGATGACATAGTTCTGGGAAATTCTGGTATGAGTGAAGCATATTACCAGCGTCGACTGAAAGCGGCAGAAGAAATGATTTACCAAATCAACCCATTTCCTTTCAAACATTCTTGCTTTTGTACTCTCGAATTCGCCAACTGGTGGAACATGTACTATAAGAAGAACGTGCCTTCTGAAGAGACAATTATGCAATGAGTTAATGCTGGTCTCGACGCACTCCAACTAACTTCGAAACGTAAAGGTATGTCTTCGACACTTTCACAAACTTCGACCATTTTAACCTATTTTATTGTATATGCTTATATGTACATACTTACTTTATTTATTTTACAGCTTCTTCATCAACACTCAGCATCTCAATTGCAGCAGAAACAGTTGTGAAGAAAAGCAAGAAGTTGGCAGTAACAGAAATGCTAGCACCTCAAGAGACTAAGGTATTTCTCATTTCTTGTCGACTCTGGCTGACACCAATCAACCTTATCTGATGCTGGTATTTATTTTCGCATGTTTATTTTATCAGAGTCGAAAAAGGCATAACAGTCCACCACCAACAACAAAGACGAGCAAGAAGACAAAGCAAGACAGTTCTAAACCTGCAAGTGTTGAAGAGCAACAAGTAACTTGCCGTCAAATTGTTTAGACTATTAAAGTCTTTATCTTAAAATCATTCTCTTAATAATTTTCCATCTTTTATTCACTAGCAGGATGAAGATATTGATTCTCCAGTAGTCGCACCAGTCACTCAAGGTGATATTGACAAAAGCAAACATCCTGCCACTGTCGAACCTCAAACTAAAAACACTGCTGGTCCTTCAGAAAAGAAAAAGAAAAAGGAAAGAAAGCGTGCAAAGGTTCGACAGCTAGTCCTTGAGGACGAAGAAGATGATCAAGAAGAAACTTCTACTCAGTAAGTACAACCAATTCAAACAATCCCCACATCTACAACAGAAGTGCCTGTAGTGACTAATTCGCCTAATGTTGTCAATATCCCTCTTTCTAAAGGCGAAAGCACTAACTCTTGCTTGGCTGACTCTAATCCGAAGGTAATTTTATTCTATTTCATATTCCCTATAGAATAGATTGCTCAAAATACTTGCAACTAACCTTCCCAGGCAAAACAGTCTTTGTACTCCTTGAGGAGTTCGACCAATTTATTCTTCAAATCACTTGGCAGTTTGGAACTGATATATGTTGGTCTTTTGATTCGACCATCTCCAATGTCAATCTCTTGCAAGGAATCTTGAGCCTGCATCTTTGGTGAACCTGACGTGAAATTTCAAGTTTAGCGTGATTCCACACTTTATATGCACAAAAATGGTTTCATAGAAATAGAAACCGTACATGAAATGGTTTTTAAGCCATATAAAAATTGTCGAAGCCATTAAAGAGGACACCTGATGTGATCCTAAAATTCTATCCTTTAACAAGAATAATCATTTCAGTCATGGAATAAAAAGAACCAATTAATTTTGGTTGAAAATGTCATTTTCGTAGGTTTAGATGTGTCTGTCTTGTGTTTACAATAACTGGAGTTCTAGAGGTCCGATGGAGGTGATCTTTGATTCGTTGGAAAGCTTACTGAATTTGCTACAATTCATATGTTTAACTCAAAATCCAGTTCGGTGTTTTTCAAGCTCGAAAATCAGTGGTACAATAAAGCATAAGAAAGTGGAAAATAGAGAGTTCTTCCACTAAGCATATGAAAGTGGTGCACCAAGCAATCAAAGAGCACCACTATCTCTTATTTACTTTGCATTTTCCTTGTAATAATTCAGTCCCACTATCAAGATAATTAGTGGCTGAAATCCTTTTGCTTTCTTAGGAGTTACTTTTGCTTATTACTTCATCATAAGTCTTTCCTATATAAAGGAGGCATGTAACTCTTACTAAATAGAATGAATTTTGTTAAGTTTCTTACACTTTGTGTGTTTTTGAGCTTTGCTCGTTGGTTCTGGATTGAACCACCTATCGATCTTATCAAGAAACCACGTTTCTTGTGGCGATCCTCACTTGGTTTATCACTATTCTTGGATTAGAATTGTGATTGCCTCCATTTCTGTCTTTTCCCATCACTTCTCTTTATTTTTATCTAATTATCAATCTATTTTCTTATCAAGTGGTATTCAGAGCAAGGTTTCGTTTGGACCAATTTCGTTTCTTTCAAATTTCAAAATTATGTTCATTTTCCATTGTTACCATTGCAATACTTCATTTTAATTTTTCTTTTAGTTGTTTACAAAAACAAAATTTCAAAAAAAAAAAAAAAATGGATGAAGAAATATCCAGTGGAGAGTTACTCATGGTAAGAAGGATGTTGGGGAACTTAGTCAATGAAGAAGACACCACTCAAAGAGAAAACCTTTTTCACAAAAGATGTTTAGTCCAAGGAAAGGTATGTTTGTTAATTATTGATGGTGGAAGTTGTACTAATGTTGCTAGTACTCGTTTAGTGTCAAAACTTAATTTAGAAACAAAACCTCACCCTAAGCCATATAAACTTCAATGGCTTAATGAAAGTGTTGAAATGGTTGTTAATAGACAAGTTGAGGTTTGTTTTAAAATTGGGAAGTATGAGGATGTGGTGTTGTGTGATGTAGTTCCTATGGAGGCTAGTCATTTGTTGTTAGGAAGACCTTGACAATTTGACAAGAAGGTTAGTCATGAAGGGTATTCCAACAAATACTCTTTTGTGCATCATGGCCGAAAAGTTGTTCTTGGACCATTAAAGCCTAGTGAGGTGAGAGAAGATCGAAAGAAATTGAGAGAAAAAATTGAGCAAGAAAGAAGAGAAAAAGAAAAGAATGAAAAAGAAGAAAGTCATGAGGTAAATGTGGATGAGAAGGAAAAGAAAGAGAAAATTGAGATCAATGAGAAAAAGCAAGAGAAATGTGTTAGGAAGTCATGGCCTACTACTACACTATTACCTTCTTCTACGTTGGTTTGTGTGGTTAAGTGTTGGGATTCTTCTAATATTATTCAAACATCTAACATTTTTTCTTTATGTCATGAAAGTAACAAAGTGAAAGAAGAAGAGTTTTCTCAACAAGTGGAAATAAATTATGATTTTTGGAAATATGATTATATCCATGAATCACAAGGAAAACAAAAGCACTCAAATTTTTTCAATCCAAATGAAAAGTTTTCTAAAGTGGATGTGGTTACATTTCATGAATTCTTTATATATATTTTTGACCCTGGAGGATTTAGAACAACAAATTCGAGGTCGAATTCTCTTGAAGAAGGAGAGAATGATGTGATCCTAAAATTCTATCCTTTAACAAGAATAATCATTTCAGTCATGGAATAAAAAGAACCAATTAATTTTGGTTGAAAATGTCATTTTCGTAGGTTTAGATGTGTCTGTCTTGTTTTTACAATAACTGGAGTTCTAGAGGTCCGATGGAGGTGATCTTTGATTCGTTGGAAAGCTTACTGAATTTCCTACAATTCATATGTTTAACTCAAAATCCAGTTCGGTGTTTTTCAAGCTCGAAAATCAGTGGTACAATAAAGCATAAGAAAGTGGAAAATAGAGAGTTATTCCACTAAACATATGAAAGTGGTGCACCAAGCAATCAAAGAGCACCACTATCTCTTATTTACTTTGCATTTTCCTTGTAATAATTCAGTCCCACTATCAAGATAATTAGTGGCTGAAATCCTTTTGCTTTCTTAGGAGTTACTTTTGCTTATTACTTCATCATAAGTCTTTCCTATATAAAGGAGGCATGTAACTCTTACTAAATAGAATGAATTTTGTTAAGTTTCTTACACTTTGTGTGTTTTTGAGCTTTGCTCGTTGGTTCTGGATTGAACCACCTATCGATCTTATCAAGAAACCACGTTTCTTGTGGCGATCCTCACTTGGTTTATCACTATTCTTGGATTAGAATTGTGATTGCCTCCATTTCTGTCTTTTCCCATCACTTCTCTTTATTTTTATCTAATTATCAATCTATTTTCTTATCAACACCAATTGAATTGGAGAATCTTATCAAAATGGTTTTAAAAAGTTTTACAAAGATTGAAAACTGAAAAGTTTTACTCTTTTGAGAGGCCTCTAATGATTGATCATGGTGATTTAATCTCTATATATGGCTAACAATTATTATGAAAACATTAATATTTCTGGGCAAATTTCGAATGAAATTGTGGCTGTGAGAAACGGTTTTTGAAACCGTGGTTAAATTGGTTTTCGAAACCATAATTTTTTAGAGACCAATATCTTAAAAAAAAAAAACAAGAAAAAATTGGCAAGTTGTTGTTGATGCCATTATAATATGGCGAAGATGGAAATATGACAAGCATATATATGCCATCTTGAAGTGTTCTAATAACAATGAAGTAATTAGATTGATCATGGTAGTTATAATACTAGCCTAATATTTCCACCACAATTTTTGTATGTTATGCAATTAATTCTTTCAACCAAATATTTGGCTAAGTCTTGGTCTATTTTTTCGATATAAAATCAATATGGAGTCGAGATCATCTTCTCCAAAATTTTGTTAAGTTTTCAAAAGAGGCATTTAAGTGTTTTCTCTAAATTGGAGATATGATTAAAAATGTTATTCCTCTCACTTCATTCGAGAAACAACATTTTAGGGGGCCTTTGTTAACACCAAAATTATAATATTGATGATATTCATATCGACTTGGTGTTAGAATTGAATAGAAGAAGAAAACTTATTTCGACTAACCATGCCTAGAGGATTACTCAAGTATTCAACCACTGGTTTCCCCCAGTCATTATCAGATAAATTGTCAATGACCAAAATTTCGTATATTTCATGTGGTTCATCTGCCCCCACGAGTTTTGGCGTTGACAATTGTGTCGAAACAGTTTCAGGAACAATTCTTTTGTCCTTAATTTCAATTATCTCTTCCAATTTTTCTTTGGAAATTTTATACCCAGAGGCAATTTGTGCTAAGTCATTTGCCTCTTGATTCTCTATACGAGGAATATACTCAATTTTCACATTGTCAAAACGTTTCAACAAAGAATTGGCAACAACAAAATATCTTATCAGATGTTCTTTGATGCACTTATATTCTTTGCTGATTTGTTTTAACACTAACTCTGAATCACCTCTTATTACAATGTTTTTTGCCCCCAAGTCTAACAAGATTTCAAGGCCTGTAATCAAAGCTTCGTATTCGGCCTCATTGTTTGAGCAAAAACCATTGATTTTATATTTGAACTTGGTTGAAATTTTTGAAGGTGAAATTATTAGAATTCCAATTCCAGTTCCATGTTTGTGTTTGGATCCGTCAAAGTATAATTTCCAAGGTTCCAAATCCACATAACTTTGTGGTGCCTCCACCGCTGAGTGATCTACAATGAAATCAGCCACTATTTGGCCTTTTATAGCTTTCAAAGGTTTATATGTGAGTGAATATTCGGTGAGGGCTAAGGCCCATTTTCCAATTCGACTATGCAGAATTGGTTTTGATAGCATATGTTTAATAACATCATAATGCGAATACACATACACTTCAACAGGCTTAATATAATGTTTAAGTTTCATACACGAGAAATAAAGACAAAGGCATAATTTTTCAATATCATTATATCTAGTTTCTACATCATTCAAAACTCTACTTAAATAATAAATGGCCTTTTCATGACCAGTTTCGTCTTCTTGTGCAAGCATACTGCCAAGAGTTGAATGCGATGTAGAAATATATAACTTCATTGCTTTGCCTCTAATTGGAGGCATCAGTATTGGAGGTCTTGACAAATAACCTTTGATGTCATCAAATGCTTTTTGTTGATCTTGCCCCCAAGTGAAAGTATCTTCTTTCTTGAGTCGAAGTAGTGGTGAGAATGGTTGTGCCTTACCACTTAGATTTGATATAAATCTTCTCAAGAAATTTATCTTTCCTAGCAAGGATTGAAGCTGTTTCTTGTTTCTTGGAGGTTGAGTCTCCATGATTGCCTTAGTCTTGTTTTGGTTTATTTCGATGCCTTTTTTATGCACCACAAAACCTAGGAAATCCCCTGCATGAACACAGAAGGCACATTTTAATGGATTCATCTTTAACCCATATTTCCTCATTCGTTCAAAAGATTGTTTAAGGTGATTCAAGTGATCATCTTTTGACGAAGATTTGACAATAATATCGTCAATATAAACTTGCATAAATGTGTCAATAAAATCATGAAAAATTGAGTTCATGGCTCTTTGATAAGTTGCCCCAGCGTTTTTTAAACCAAAAGGCATCACAACCCATTCATAGGTGCCTAAGGCTCCTGGACATCTAAAAGCAGTTTTTGACACATCTTCTTCAGCAATAAAAATTTGGTTATAGCTAGAATAGCCATCTAACATACTTAAGTATTCAAAACCTGCTGCTGAGTCTATTAACATTTCAGCCACTGGCATAACATATTCATCTTTAGGTGTAGCATTATTTAAATCCCTAAAATCTATGCATATTCTAAGAGATCCATTTTTCTTAATAACAGGGACTATATTTGCTAACCATTCGACGTACCTGGCAGTTCTGATGAATCTACTCTTCAGCAGCCTTTCAATTTTCTCTTTGATCTTGGACATGATGTCTGGTGCAAATCTTCTTGGCAGTTGTTTAACTGGCTTTTTGTCTGGTCGAATTGGTAGTCTGTGTTCCACCAATTTTCTGTCTAATCCTGGCATTTCATTGTAATCCCAGGCAAAACAGTCTTTGTACTCCTTGAGGAGTTCGACCAATTTATTCTTCAAATCACTTGGCAGTTTGGAACTGATATATGTTGGTCTTTTGATTCGACCATCTCCAATGTCAATCTCTTGCAAGGAATCTTGAGCCTGCATCTTTGGGTTTGAACTCAAAGGATCTTTTTCAAATCGTAATGGTTCGTCTTCATAAATACAGCCAAGCTTTCGCATTTCTGGTACCAACTTGCCATTATTTTGATCAGTGGCTTCAACAGCCATATTTTCTTGAAACAAATTGGCCTCTAAAGCCATATTTATTCTGTTTTCGGGAACATAAGCCGAAATCTTTGCCCATGCTTGGGACTCAGACATAGAAAGTTTCATCAATTTCCCACCCAGTTGGGTGAATCTCGCTTTCCTCTTCCCTTTGTACACCATCAGCTTCTTCCCTTTCCCATATGAAGCCATGGGTTGGGTCTAATTTGACAGAATGATAAACATTGTCAGAAATCTTTTTCAGTGCATGGCGCAATGTTCGCCAGTTTTTTGTCAAAGGAACTCTTTGTAATGTTGTGAGTTTCAGCCCTAAAATAACTTTGATCGGCTTCAATGTTTTCCACCACGCCATCTTGTTTCCAGATGCTTACCCTTTGGTGAAGGGTAGAGGGTACTGCTCCAACACCGTGGATCCATTCTCTTCCCAGAAGCAAATTATAATTAGCCTTTGACGCTATTACCAAGAATAAAGTTGGTCTAATTCTACTACGAACTGCAATGTCTACTTGGATTGCCCCCAGTGAGAATCCTGTTTCACCCTCATAATTTGACAGGACAATATTGTGTGTGTGCAAATCAGTTGAGGATTTTCCAATCTTCTTTAACATGAATTCTGGCATTAAATTCACTGCCGCTCCACCATCTATCAGCACTTTATTAACACCTACATTATTTGCCTTTACTTGGATAAAGAGTGGCTTTAGATGGCTTTTCATGCTTTCATCAGGTTTCTCGAACGATGCCATTTGATCCTCTAAGCACCCGTTGTTCATCACATAATAACAGACTGGCCTATGCAAAGCCATATTACCATTATCGAAGTCTTCCTCATTTTCCGCAACTTCAGACCAAATGTCATATTCTACAGGCAAGATTGATACTACACTGACAATCACATTAAAATCACCTTCAAAATCTAGGAGATCGTCATCATCAATATTTTCCTTTTCAACCTTGTCATCCCGTTTCAGAATTTCAACAGGATAATTAACTCTTTCTTTTATTGGCCTCTTAGAAGTTTCAGCAATCTGTTTGCCCTTGTTGTTTGGAGCATTCTGAATAGCCTGAGAAGCCAATTTCTTTTGACGCTGATACCTGCGCCATTGGGCCCTAGTCATGGGATTTTTCCCCATGTAGTTACTCTTATAAGCGTATTTCTTTGGATCCCCAGAATTTCCAGATCCAATATTGCTAGAACTTCCTTTCTCAGTAAAGGATTTGTTCGAGAACCTTTGGTGATTATGGACCCATTGATTAACAGGGGCCTTATTGGATGGTACAAAAGTAGTTTTGTATCCCAACCTCTGGTGAGCGGAGACTCGATTCATTACAACCTTGTTCTGAGTTGGCCTTTGTTTTGGCCAATTGTTTTGCCTTTTCGAAAAAGGCATATATTTGTCAAGGCCCTCAGTAGCCTTCTTGTCAAACACCGCACTGCAACGAGGGCATAATGTTACCTCGCTGTTGTTCAACTTACATTTCTTCAGAAAATCAATTAAACTTTCATCAGCATTTGGATAAACTGATTTGATTTTCTCCTCGTACTCTTCTTCAGGAATAGCCAGCAGTTGGGCTCCACCAGTGAGATCCATTGCATCCACCATCAAACAATCCACTGGTTCGACGTATGTTGCATCTAACAGATGTAGGGGATCCTCATCTATTTTCATTGGTGGTTTGGTTTTGTCACCAAATTTCAGCCTTCTATCGTTCAATGCCTTTTGAACCAAGTCCCTGAAAAGAACACATTGTGAGGTTTTATGTCCCAGAAAATTATGAAATTTACAAAAACCTCTTTTCTTTCTTTGTTCCAAAGGTGGAGTTTTTAAACCCTTTGGCACAATAATTTGGCCATCAGTGACCAACAAATCAAAAATCTCATCACATTTTGTAATATCAAATGTATAAGTTTTAGGAACAAATTTATCATTTTTTGGTTCGACAGGATTTTTTCCATTTGATGGTTTCAACAATTTACAAGTGTAAGGAGGTCCTGGTTTTAATTCAGCAATATTGACCTCATTATTTTCGACACAATCATATTCATTGTCGAACTCATCATCACTTTCATAAGTTTCTACATATGCTACTTTTTCTTTTTTATGAAACTTAGAAGATCTAGCTTTCTCTGCCTTAAGGCGTTCGACCTGTCGAACTCTATCTGCCAATTGGGCCATATCTCTTAGATGCTGAGTATCTAACTTCTTTCTAATAGAATAGTCAAGGCCACCAGCAGCCATTTCAACCAACTCATGTTCAGGCACTTGGGTGAAGCACCTTGCTTTGAGAAGTCGAAATCTATTCAAATAATCATCAATGGACTCAGGAGTTTTACGCCTAACACTAGCCAATTCTTTAAGGCTAATTTTGGTTTGTCCCATGTAAAATTGTTCATGAAATAACCTTTCTAATTGAGTCCAAGTGTGTATCGAATGTGGGGGAAGGGTGGTGAACCAAGTGAAAGCATTCTTGGTTAGAGAATTTGGAAAATATTTCATCCTTAAATTCTCATTGTTTGCAATATTCCCCGCTTCTACCATATATCTGGCAATATGTTCCACGGTTGACTCACTCGTATCTCCAGCAAACTTTGTAAATTTTGGAATTTTCCAATTTCTTGGTAATTCAGTCTGGAGTACATATTCAGATAAGGCAGAAACAAAGTTAGGCCTATGCAAACCCATGTTAAGGCCATTTTGGGCTAGAATTGTTTCCACTAGATGGGCCAAATTATTTTGCCCTTCAAAGCGGTTCTGTTGAACGTTTCTAACTACTTCGTCAGCATCTTGGTTTCTATTAACCAAAATTACACCAGGATTTGGTTCAACAACATTTTGGATTGGTGGCTCTACTTGTGCCACTGGTGGTTGTTGTCCATGGTTTACTGGCACCCCTGGATTGTTAGGCATCTGTGTCTCTTGAACAGGCGCCTGAACTTGTATTGGTCGAATTGGTTGTTGCTGTATGGGTGTTGCCCCAAAGAAATCAGCCATTCGACTCATTTGGTTAGTTAACATTTGGTAACTGTCATTTGTATTTTGAATTAAAGGATTTATCACAGTTCCTAATTGTTGTGTTAACATATTAACCATTTCATGATTACTGTCATCCATTTGTTGTCGAATTGCCAAAACGGATGTGTTTGTTAAATTTTGAGGGATTACCCTTTGTTGATTTACCACTCCAGATCCTGAAGGAGAAAACATATTTGGAATATCCACATTAGGTTGACTATTGTGTAAGCCAGCCATCAAGGATGTAGGCATACCAAACATAGGATCTCTGGGTAATGGAAAAGGTCGTATAGGGCTCCTATGATCACTAGAATTTCCCTGAGTAGGGTTATTTCCCAAAACATAAGATGCTGGTGACATAGTCGAACTAGACAATGTCATATTCGTCATTGGAGCAGTTACCCCAATTTCACTTATAACTGACGAAGGAGCAGTTGTTCCCATTGTACCAGAAATCTGGGCAGGAATTGTAGCGTTATTATTAGACGCTAGTGTTGGTTGCCCCACAGGGTTTGAGGGGTTATTGTTGTTTTGATTATTATTGGGTGGTCTAACCATTTTTGGACGAGATTTAGCACTTGTCAAATTTGGAAGAGATTTTCCACTTCTTAGATGCATACAAAAGCAAAACACACAAATTTGAACACCAACCAACAGGAATTTTCAGACAAATTCAAATAAAAACTACTTTCTAAACAAAGAAAAACACACTAAATTAGGTCCCACTGGGCGTGCCAATTTGTTTACCCTGATTTTTGGTAAACAACCGCTAGTTTAAAATTTATTACTTGAGGGTTCAACTAGTAAATCCCGGGACATAATTTTGTGCATATATTTCCAGAAAGTATGAACATTCATGATTTTATTTGAAGTTTCAAGTTTTGAGAGTGTTTGATTACAAAATCATTTACCAACAAGTAAAATGATGGTTTTGCAGAAAAGTAAACTTTGCCAAAATTAATAAAAGAAAGGCAACAATCTCATTCAACAGAATGAAATATGATAAATTGCAGGAATTTAAAGGGAATAAAAAGACTTGACAAGAATTGTAAATTGTACTGAAAATGTAAAAGCTTTACAAGGAAAGGTTCACCAAATCATACTTTTTCCGTTCGACACTCAACTTTCTCGAGAGCGTGAGCATTGTGAGTTTTCAGGATTTTGTATATGAGTTTTGTGACCTGTTTTTCATATAAAAAACTACTATATATAGGCGAAAGAAATACAACTGTTTCTAACGTTCAAATTCCAACTGCTAGGGACACGTCATCTGGACAGAGCTTGATTGAATTTGAATTTGAATCTTTGCACCTTTTGATGTCGAACCTGTCAACGCACCAATTCGCCACCAAATGTACTAAGCCTATGAAGCTGAAAATCCTTCTTGATACCTGCATAAACTGGTGAACCAGAAAATCTGCAAACATAACCTCATAATGTGTCGAATTCGACACAATTGCTGCACGCTCCATTTCGTGTCGATTTCGACAACTTATTGCTCTGCGTCGCAACACTTCAATTTTCTTCAAATTCGCCAACCATCTGGTCTGCTTTTAGTCAAAACTTTAAATGATAATAAACCAAGTCATTAATGAGGCTTTTAACTGCTTATTTTAGCTCGACTAAAATATGGGCTAACACCGTGTTCATGCTTAAACTCCTTTGTCTCATGTGCAGAGGAATTACCTTCTTGGCAGTTAGTGTTCAGATAACCAAGTTGCTGACAAAGATCATTCATATTAGATTGTTGTTTTTGCATCAGTGTTACTAGGTTTTGTAATGCATTTGTTAGGGATTCAACCTACTTTGATAAGGCAGCGTTTGAATAAGTAGTTAGAACACCATGCGACTTTTCCAGTTCCTCCATCCCCTGATGCTGCCACTGGTAATTGATAAAGGCCAGCTCACCTAGCAAATCATAAGCCTCTTTAGGTTTATTCTCTCTTAAAAAACCACCAATAGAAATATCAAGCAATGATCTGTTAGCAGGTGTTAACCCTTCAAAGAAAATATGAGCCTGCTACCAATCTGGAAGTTCATGGTCAGGGCATTTTGTCAACATCTCTTGAAACCGTTCCTTGGCCGCATATAATGATTTAGACTCAAACTGAGCAAAATTGATTATATCTCTCCTCAGTTTCGCCAATTTTGATGGAGGAGAGTACCTGGTCAAAAACTTAGTAGCAACTAGCAAGTTGGTCCCATGTTGTGATTGATCTGGCTGGTAGTGAATATAACCAAGATTTCGCACTATCCCTCAGAGAAATAGGGAATAATCGCAATCTAATACCATCATCACAGAGTCTATCACATTTGAAGATGTCACAAAACGATATAAAATCGTATAGATGCGTATTAGGATCTTCAGAGGGTAATCCACTAAACTGAATGGATGTCATGATAAAAGATGGGTCAAGCTCAAAGCTAACACCTGCATCAACAGGAGGGAGGACAATGCAGCTTTCTATTTTGTAAGGCCTCCCGTAGTCCCCAAGAGTTCTTCTTTTCGGTTCCTCTGACATAGCTATGTGCGTTATTTGATATTTCTGAATGATTCAATCTATGAACAAATTTTTCAACCATAGGTTGGAAGTGTAAATTAGCAGACAGTGGAAGGGGAAAAAACAGAACTAGACAATAAAACTAGCAATGAAAATTCCTAAAACGTAATAATAAGACGAAAATTGAAGGGAAATAAAATAACTTAAACAAGCTAAAAGGCATTGAAAACAATGATAAAATACTGATATGTAATGTCATTCACACACAAGTAATATAGGAATGAAGAATGCAAACAAGAAATTCACTTAGTTATAGTAGGATTTGTGCCTCACTTGTATGGAATTAAATTGTTACCCCAATTTCTATGTATTTCTTTATTGATTATTAACCCCCCCCAACTAAGTGTGTTTTATCTCCTATAAAAAACGGACGAAAAAATAATGAAATTTTTGTTCGCCACTGAACCACAGAGACAACTTTTTATTATCCGCACAAGTTATCTAAAATACCAAAATATTTTTTTTATACCAAATATGTACATGGCAATTTTTTTTTAATACCATAAACTTTGTCATGTGATGTTATGTAAGTAATTACATATTGCAGATCAAATAGATCCTACTACTAGCGATCAATGTTCATGCATTAGTTATATTCTTATACTTTGGTCATAGTGTCATACAAAGACATGAGGCCCGTTTGGATTTGATTTATTTTTTAGTTTATACTAATAAATAAACTTTTACTTTAAATCACAAGTTTTCACTGACAAAAATTGTATCTTTATAAACTGTTTTTTGATAAACTACTTTAAAAAACTTAAAATATTACATAAAAGTTTATTTATTTATATAAATTATTTTACATAAGCTCGAAAATAAGTCAATCCAATCCAACAACTAATTGACATGAAGAATTACAGTTTGATTATTAAACAAGCATTAGATAAGTTCCATTGACTAATTGTGGATGATCACCATTAAACAAATCAACTAAAGCAAAAGTGGATCATATTTTAAACAAGTGGAAAAAAAAAGTTAAAAGCTAGATAAATCTCTTTTCCGGTGACAAAAATCCTTCCTGATTTTGTGTTCCCTTTAGGCTACATTGCATCTATAATCTTTGGTTGTCTATTACTAGGAATTTTTTCAAAGCCGGAATCAAGCAATAACACAATGATGCTACTATTAGTAAGAGGATTGAATAATTTTTAACATAGCCAAAATAGGAACTAAAAAAATTAAAGATACCTGTATCTGTATGAGAGAGATGAGGATGGGCAGAGGGAGGAGCAGAATTCAGCCTCCACGAGTTAATGTGCCCTAATGAAATTTTTACACCGCCTATTTGAACTGTGGATTTATTAAAATTTAAAGATAAAAAATTGATTTGACTAAATTATTTATAAAAAAAATTATTTATGGTTTAATTTTTATAATTTATATGTGTGCGACTAAATTCAAATAGTTTGTGCTTATGGAAGAGTTTCTGGTGTTTAATGGTGCTAAGATTTAGACAAATCAATCCCCGGTCGAAAATAGATTATTTGGGCTTCAAATACCATTTAACACTTATTTTATTTTTCTCTTTCATTTAACACTTTTTTTATAGGGTTAAATATGATTTCAATGTATGTACAAAATAAATAAAAAATATCCCACCAAATTTCATAATACAAAAAAATTTATGTTGTTTTAAGTTAGTCGCTATTAAATTTTAGGTGAGACCCCTTAATTTATGAAAGGGTAGATTAGAAAAAACTTAGATTTTAATGATTTTTATAGGGAGTATTAGTTTGTAAGAGTAATTCATGTTTTACAAAAAATAGATATACTTTTTTTATAAGAAAAATTTATAGGTGAGGGGTTGGTGCTCCAATCCAAGGTAGGTAAGATCTCAGGGTTCAAGGGGTTCGAATCCGGAATCTCTCGGATTCAAGACATTTTTACCATTATACCAAGTCTTTGGAGTTAAAACAATAGATATTTGTAGATTCTCAAATTAGTCTCTATAAAATAAAAAATAAAAACTAAAAATGAATAACTTTTTTAAGGGACTAAAATTAAAAACTCGCCATTTGTAGTGACTATAAATATATTTAATGTTTTCTCCTAGTAATTTAGTGGCTAAACTAAATGTGTGAGGAAGTGGAAAATTTGGATTTGAAATCTCGGCCCTCTGATGGATAATTTGCAAGTATACAAATATCAACAAGTAATATAAAAGAGTATTGAACCACGAGGATTGTGGTAAATCAAGCAAGGCTAATAGAACTATACATTAAATGTGAAAGTAAAAGTATATTGGGGGGTTTTGTTCATGAAACAGTGTTTAGGAATTTTATCGAACAGTTGGTGAGCGATTTGATTTCTTCGGTTCATCTAAATGTAATTTGTTCGGTGAATCAACTCTATACTCATGAATTACACAACTAGCTTCAAGATGAATTAACCAAAATTGATCACACCCAATGTCTTTGTTACAATATAAGATTGAGAAGATTGAAATGAAAGAATGATCCATTATTATTGAATGAATGAAAAAATGATACTACATATGATCACTTATATACAAGAGCTAAGGACCATGATAAGCTACTCTATACTCTATTACACTTGATACAAATCACTAGAGTTAGTTACATGATGATGTGGAAGTAGTTACATCTTCTTCTATTTGATTAATTCTCTCACAAGTAACTTCATTAGTTAACATCCTCCCACAAGATGATGCTTGGTATATGTGAAGCAATCCAAGCTTGATCATGAACTGATGAAACTTGCTTGCAGATAGTGCCTTGGTAAAACAATCTGCTAGCTGATCTTGAGTAGCAATAGGAAACAATCTCAACACTCCTTTTTGAACTTTCTCTCTAACAAGATGGCAATCAATTTCAATGTGCTTTGTTCTTTCATGGAATACAGGATTTGAAGCTATATGCAAAGCACTTTGATTATCACAAAACAAGACTGGCAATTTGGAACACTCTATGTGGAAGTCTTTCAAGAGATATAAGAGCCATGTCAATTCACATGTTCCAGTTGACAAAGCTCTATACTCAGCTTCAGAGGAAGACTTTGAAATGGTTGATTGTTTCTTAGATTTCCATGAAATCAATGAAGATCCTAAGAAAAAGCAATAACCAGTAGTGGATTTCCTTGTATCCAAACAACCTGCCCAGTCAACATCACTATACCCTAGGATCTGTATGTCTACATTTCTTTGAAATAAGAGACCTCTCCCAGGGTTATTTCTTTGAAATATTGGCCCTCCAATAATACACTTAGTAACTAAGATATTTTAATGGAACCACGTACATTTATCTTTATTTTTAAAAAAGTTAGCGGCGCAATTTATTTGATTGGCTAAAAGTTCAATCTTTTATTGGTCATATCTAATGTAATATTTCTGTCAACTGAGTTAAGTTAACGGGACGTCATAATTATTATTGACAATTTGTGACAAAGCACTAATTAATTAACAAAAGGAATAGAATAAAGTTTAAGGACCCGACTGGAATTAAAATGCCCTCATAACAACGAGCAAAACAAAAACACTATTGTTTACTTTGATTGAAATTGAAATAAATTAAATCCCACAACCATTTCATTTCCTCACCATATAAATATACAAATTTATAAAAGTCCATATGATCATCTCAATTCACATGTAATTATCAAGAAACAACTAAAAACCCCACATACCATATAGGAACTTTATTGGAATTGTTTTTGGCAAAAACTATATAATATATGATCCCATAAAGTAGTATAAACACATAAACAAATTAACAAAAGACCTTCACAAAGATCAATACTCACTATAGCTTCATCAATGACCAGCACCAGGACTTGGAATATCACCATGTTTCCTATAAAAATCATAATCATAGCCATAATCATCACTAGGTGGTGGAGATCCATTGCCTTGATCATTGTAATCCATCAGAGTAACTTTGACATGGCACTCAATGCCAGTTGAAATACAAGTGCTCTCTTTGCTTCTTAATCTGCTTGTAGCTTCAATCACTTGGCACATCAAAGATAGAACAAGTGATAGCACAATAAGCATAAAATTAAGCTTAAGCTTAGAAGATCTCTTAGTCATTTTTATCAAATAAGAAAGGTGCATAAGATCTGATTATAACTTCAAAAGTTGTTAAAGACTTTGCTTATTTGAATAATTTATATGACACTATGATAATAGCATGCTCAATCTTGTTCAAAAAGTAGGTAACGTAGTATAATTAGTTTCTCATAAAGTAAGGCCCACACCATGACTATATATTGTAAACAAAATGTTAATATTGTCATTTGTCAAAAAGCAACTCTTTTTCATGTTTATCCATCTTAATTAATGTTATAGTAATTAATAATTTTGTAGAATTTTTTTATTTGGTAAAAACTAAAATATTAATCATATATTATAACATTAATACGTAGCATATTTTGAAGAAATAATAGTTGGGTGTCCACTTTAATTTGTTGTTGACCATGTATATAGCATACACATCATCCTCTATGCTTCACTTTAGCTCATTATAATAATGATTCCGTTTATTTGTCCCGCTTATGTGAAGACAAATATTGCAGCTAAAGTCGTGGACCATTCCGCTGATACAAAGCTTAACATTAAAGTTAAAGTTTTGGATCATTTCACTCATGTGAAACCAATCATTACATACGAAACAGGACATTACATGTAATGTAATGTTTAATATGGATGGTCCTTCTGATCATTCTATTGATGTCCATAAGTCTTGGATTAACTATCAAATAGATTTTACTTTTGTAATTCATTGTTATGACTATAAAATAAATATTTTGTCCTAATACTCAGATTAATCTCGCATGTTCGCACTTCTCCCTCTTTTTTTTGGTATATAAAGGAGTCGAGAATCAAATACGATCTCTAACATACTATTCAAACCCCCTCACCATTAAACCTACCTCGCACTTCTCCCTCTGTGTGAGTGATTATTTAAATATGCGTTAATCATTGGGCAATAATAAAATTTTAAAAAATGAAAATATAAAAGCAACAAGTAATCCTCTCATGCGTGCTTAATTCTTTGGTCATGCTAATGTCAATGACAACAATGCATTTTTATGCTAGTTAACATCAAACTGAAAAGTTGAAGATTGTTCCATTTTTATGCTAATCCATCCGTTTTGAGCTTTCTTGAATCTGTGACTAGTTTGGAATTTTCTCATAAAGTAAAATCATAATGCTGGCATTAGTTAACTCTTTGACACAGATATAAAGCGGGGTATTGTTTACAATATCCATAGTGTTTAATTTGGGGATATTACGACAATATTGAGGACTTTGACATCAGAGCATATGTGTATATTTTAAAAATGGGAAATGCTTAACATTCTGGAAAGTGCGAGCCTTTAAAGTGGAGAGACTAATAGGTATTTTGTGATGGTTCCCACGTAGGAGTGTCTCCGAGTTTTTAGTGACTCTCTGAACTTATTAAAAATAGGCTCTAATAAGAAAAGAAACGAAAAAAAATTCAAAAAAATTATCATCAATTTAAATTACAAATAACATCAATAACACTAAAAAATAGTCATTTTTTCACTAATATAACAAAATTTTGATAAACAAGACAATCTTTATCACAGTTTTTCCATTTGATAAAACTATAGTATAACAATTAACTATAAAACATTTAAAAAATAGGTCATGCTAACAATGCCCCCAGACACTAGTTAAGCATACTAAAAAAGAAAACAACTGACAAAATTAATGATGAGAGAGGATAACTTTTACATCTTCAAAGCATTGAATGCACAATTTACAAGATAAACTTTTCATATTAAAACTCTTAATCATTGCCCCGAGGACACTGTTTAACATTTTCCTTAAAAAATTTATTACCAATAGAACAATGTCTTTTAATGAAAGACATTCCTCATTATGTGGAGACAGGAAGATGGAACAATCATTATTAATTTTAGCAATTGAAATTAATAGTGTGAGAGTGTTTGTAGCTAGTGAGTGAAAACACTAAAACTTCTCAGAGCCATTCATTTTGCATGCATTGCACTATAAATTGTTTCCATATGTTTTCATTTTAAATCAATCATCTCAGTAACAATCCTTTTGAGAAACAATCCAAAAGAGAGTGTAATCCACCATTTGTGTTGGTGAGAGTTGTAATACACAATTTGTATTATTATTCAGTTAATCAGAAGAAACTCTTGTTATTCCTTTGTCATTATTATTATTATAGTGGGAAAAGTTTGATCCAGGATAATCATTCTGCCGACCTTGTATTAGGTGTGTTTTTGTGTTATCTTTCCCAACAAGTGGTATCAGAGCTTCGGCTCATAACCACACATTTTAACTTTTATTATTACAATGGAAGAGTCAACCTCTGTGGGATCATCAACAACAATCAAGTTAACTTCTTCAAATTATTCCATATGGAAACCCAGAATGGAAGATATCCTCTATTGCAAAGATTTGTATCAACCTTTGCAAAATGAAGGGACGAAGCCTACCGAAAAGTCTGATGATGACTAGAATATTATGAACAGGAAAACTGTCGGACAAATTCGACAATGGATCGATCAAAGCGTCTTTCATCATGTTGCGCAAGAAACAATAGCGTACACATTATGGAAGAAACTAGAAGCTTTGTACGAGAGAAAAACAGCCCAGAATAAAGCCTCTACTATAGAGAAACTAGGAGTGTTTCTGAACACTTGAGTGATTTTCAAAGATTGGTAAATCAACTTACCAATATGAAGATGGTGCTTGAAGATGAATTGCAAGCATTGTTATTATTAAGTTCTTTGCCAGATAGTTGGGACACGCTTGTGGTTTCGTTAAGTAACTCGGCACCACAAGGTGTTCTAACATTGAACATAGTAAAAGATAGCATGTTCAATGAAGAATCCCGACGGAAGGAACAAGGAATGTCGTCGGAGTCTGAGGCGCTTGTCACTGAGTATCGTGGAAGAAGTATCCACAGGAAGTTCAATAATAGAGACAAGTCAAGGGGAAATTCTGGAGATAAGTTCAGGGGTAGGTCGTGGGCAAGAAAAGACGTTGAATGTTTTTATTGTCACGAGAAAGGTCACATGAAGAGTGAATGTAGAAAGCTCAAAAGGGAGCAGCAAGAAAATGGTGATGCGAGAAACATAGCCGCTACCATTTTTCAAGGCAATGAAGTAATATTTGTTTGTGATGATGGTCATGTTAATTTGACATCACAAGAAACATGTTGGGTCGTGGATTCTGGTGCATCATTCCATGTAACCTCACAAAGGGATTTATTTTCTTCCTATACAAGCAGTGATTTTGGTTATGTGAAGATGGGGAATGATGATAAATCCAAGATTGTGGGCAAAGGAGATGTTTGCCTAGAAACAAACACTGGTTGTCATCTAATGTTGAAAGATGTGAGACATGTTCCTGACATGCGTCTCAATCTAATATCAACAGGACTTCTAGACGAAGAAGGTTATACAAGTGTGTTTGGAGATAGGAAATGGAAGTTGTCAAAAAGTTCCTTGGTAATGGCCCGAGGCAAGAAAGTAAACACTCTTTATGTGACAGAAGCGAAAGTCAATAATGAGTGTGTTAATGCTCTCGGAGAAGACTCCTCAGTCGAGCTATGGCATAAACGGCTCGGACATATGAGTGAGAAGGGACTTCAAATCCTAGCCAAAAGATGTATTTTGGCCGGTGTGAAAGGATTGGAAATGTCGCCTAAGCCATGCACACATTGCTTGGCTGGAAAGCAACATAGAGCTTCATTTCAGTATAAGGCCCCGCATAGAAAGCCAAATGTTTTAGATTTGGTGCATTCTGATGTTTGTGGTCCAATGACCACTAGTACTCTAGGAGGTGCAAGGTATTTTGTCACCTTTATTGATGATCACTCCAGAAAGGTTTGGGCATATGCGCTCAAAACAAAAGATCAGGTGTTTGTTATATTCAAACAGTTTCATGCTAGTGTTGAGAGAGAAACTGTCAAGAAGTTAAAATGTGTTCGTACTGACAATGGAGGAGAATTTATGGGAGATTTCAAACGTTACTGTATTAGTAATGGAATTAGGAATGAAAGATCTGTTCCGAAGACGCCTCAACACAATGGAGTGGCTGAGAGAATGAACAGAACTATTGTTGAAAGAGTGAGAACAATGTTATCTCATGCGAAGTTACCGAAGAGTTTTTGGGGTGAGACTTTGATGACTGCAGTTGATTTAATCAACTTATCCCCTTCAGCTCCATTTAATGGTGATGTTCCAAATAGGTTTTGGACAGGTAAAGATGTATCCTACAATCACTTGAAGGTGTTCGGTTGTAGAGCATTTGTTCATGTTCCAAAAGATGAGAGGTCAAAACTCGACTCGAAGTCGAAAGAGTGCATCTTCTTGGGATATGGAAATGAAGAATTCGGGTACCGGTTATGGGATCCTATACAGAAGAAGATAATTAGAAGCAGAGATGTTGTCTTCTTTGAAGACCAGAATATTGAAGATATTCAGAAGGAAGTTAAGTCTGTTATTTCTAGAGAACATCCAATCAACTTGGATCCAATTCCTCCTCTAGAGCATTACGGGGGAGATGAAATAGAAGATATTGGAGAAGCGGAAAATGAACCTCCAATTGATGATCCAAATGAAGAAGTAACAGATGGTAATGGAAGTGGCAGTAATAATGAAGATGTGACTGAAGACTCTGAGGATGAAGAACAAGTTCCCCAGTTAAGAAGGTCATCTAGGATACATAAACCGCAAACCAAATATCCTGCAACGGAATTTGTGTTACTCACTGATGGGGGAGAACCAGAGTGTTATGAAGAAGCCTTGATGAATAACCACAAAGAAGAGTGGTTGAAAGCCATGTAAGAAGAAATGCAATCCTTGCATGAGAACTTGACATATAAGTTGGTAGCTTTACCGAAAGGTAAAAGAGCACTCAAAAATAAATGGGTGTACAAGTTGAAGACTGAAGAGAATAACTCACGACTTAGATACAAGGCGAGATTAGTCGTGAAAGGCTTTAGTCAAAAGAAAGGCATTGACTTTGAAGAGATTTTTTCACCCGTGGTCAAGATGTCATCAATCCGGGTAGTGCTTGGTTTGGCTGCAAGTTTGGATCTAGATGTGGAGCAGCTAGATGTGAAGACTGCATTTCTTCATGGTGATTTAGAAGAAGAAATTTACATGGAGCAGCCAGAGGGATTCAAAGTCAAAGGCAAAGAAGGCTTAGTATGTCAGCTGAAAAAGAGTTTATACGGACTTAAGCAGGCACCGCGTCAATGGTATAAGAAGTTCGATTCCTTCATGATTGATCATGGATACCGAAGGACGAATTTTGACCATTGTGTGTTTGTGAAGAGATTTGATGATGGTGAGTTCATCATACTTCTCTTGTATGTTGATCGTTGGACAAAATAGTGAGAAGATCGGCAAGTTGAAGAATGAAATGAAGAAGTATTTTGCTATGAAAGATTTGGGACCGGCAAAACATATTCTTGGTATGTCCATCCGTCGTGATCGGAAGGAACGCAAGTTGTGGTTATCACAAGAAAAATATATTGAGAAGGTGTTGGAGCGGTTCCACATGGAAAAGGCAGAGCCAGTTGCTACTCCACTTGCTAGTCATTTTTGTCTTAATTCGAAGCAGAGTCCGCTAAATGAAATTGAAAAGAAGGATATGAGCAAGGTGCCATATGCTTCAGTTGTTGGAAGCTTGATGTATGCAATGGTATGTACACGAGCAGATATAACACACGCATTTGGTGTTGTTAGTAGATTCTTGGCCAATCCAGGAAAGGAGCACTGGAATGCTGTGAAGTGGATCTTGCGATATCTCAGAGGAACTTCCAAAATGAGTTTGTGCTTTGGAAGTAGAAATCCTGAACTAGTTGGCTACACAGATGCAGATATGGCCGGAGATATTGATTCTAGAAAATCAACATCTGGATTCTTGATTACATTTTCAGGGGGAGCTGTATCGTGGCAGTCGAAGCTACAAAAGTGTGTTGCTTTGTCTACCACAGAGGCAGAGTTCATTGCAGTAACAGAAGCTTGCAAGGAAATGTTATGGATGAAGCAGTTCTTGCATGAATTAGGGCAAGATCAGGAGAAGTACGTTGTGCATTGTGATAGTCAGAGTGTCATCCACTTGAGCAAGAATTCGAGTTTTCACTCGAGGTCAAAGCATATTGATGTGAGATATCACTGGATACGTGATATGTTAGATTCCAAGCAACTACAGCTTGAGAAAATCCATACTGATGACAATTGCTCAGATATGATGACCAAGTCCTTACCCAAGGACAAGTACGAGTTCTGCAGGAGAGCTGCTGGACTGTTGGAGCCCTCCACCTAAATCGGAAGGGGGAGATTGAAAGGCATTCCTCATTATGTGGAGACAGGAAGATGGAACAATCATTATTAATTTTAGCAATTGAAATTAATAGTGAGAGCCATTCATTTTGCATGCATTGCACTATAAATTGTTTCCATATGTTTTCATTTTAAATCAATCATCTCAGTAACAATCCTTTTGAGAAACAATCCAAAAGAGAGTGTAATCCACCATTTGTGTTGGTGAGAGTTGTAATACACAATTTGTATTATTATTCAGTTAATCAGAAGAAACTCTTGTTATTACATTGTCATTGTTATTATTATAGTGGGAAAATTTTGATCCAGGATAATCATTCCGCCGACCTTGTATTAGGTGTGTTTTTGTGTTATCTTTCCCAACATTTAAGAGCTTTTATAACTAATAAATCTCTCTCATTTTAGAATAAAGAAAACCTCAAATATTTAGACTCCACAATTTCTCGTTTGGAAGGTCATAATCCCTGGTTTAATACTCATCATTTACTAAAATTACTACCCTATAATTTCTTTTGAGACCTCCAATTTCATGAGGCCCCCATTTTTATGAGGCCATATGCCATGGCACCAGGGCCGTTCCAACTAAATTAGAGGCCCGACTCTCATAGTAAAAATGGACTCCTAAAAAATAATTTTTTTAACAAAAATACATTTTTCTATTTAAATTGTAAATAAATAAAAAATAATAATTTATCTATAGGATGCAAAAAGTAAGTTAATGTAGTTTTGGGAGGTGCAGAAAGTAAGTCAGCAACCCACTTACACAAGCCCAGCGCAAGTCCAAGCAGGCTGGGCCGATGGAAGTAGATTGCAGAATTGCTGTTTACACCCCATATTCTATCTTAGCTTGCGTTTTACACCCCCTACGTGAAAAAAATTAAAAAAAATTGGAGGCCCCAAAATTTTGGAGGCCCAGCTCTGTAGAGCTGTTTGCACCTCCTCTGGCACATGTTGCACATGGGGAATAGACGCCTCTGTTCCCATGTACCATGACCCGTTTGTTTCAACTTTAAAAAAATAGATTTTTTCTTTGAATTTTTTAAAATAGATTTTGTAAATCGTTTTTCAAAATATTACAAGTTTTTTTGTGTTCATTTTTTAAAAATTGAAACACTAATTTTGACATCATATAACATAAGTGTACATTATTGAAGTTCAAAGCATTGTCAAAATCGCAATTTTTTCAAAAAGTTGTATTTCAAAAATGATTTTTGTGAAAATCTATTTGAAATAGCTTCAAAATTAAGTGATTTTTTGAAATTTTGATATCCAAATTTTTTTTCAATAAAATGATGAAATACCTAAAATAACATTTTAGGAATTACTATTCAAACAAAATTTTCATTTGAAGCTTTGATAAAAAAATTCTTTGTAAAATTTTCTAACACTAAAAAATTTATTTTGAAAAAAATCCAAAACAAACATGACCATAGAGAGAATAACTAAAGGGATTCTCTTATAGAGTGTGTGTTGATTTAGAAAACCAAATCACAATATTATTTAGTCATTATGAACTCAGATACGCTTCTGCTTAAGATTATATTATTTCTTGATGATTAACATGATACCAAAAAATTATATTTATATGGTACATATGTTTTTGGTGCCTATAGTTTCGCAGAATTTCGTTTTTAGTCTCTGAAGATTTTTTCGCACTTTTTAGTCCCTGAAGTTTTTTCGTCCACACTTTTCATTCAACTCATGCATATAATTCAAAATTTTAATTTTTTTTTCTGCGATCATGTTTAATACATTATATAAATCTCTCTTACAAAAGTTTAAATTTTTAAAAAAATAGATGAATTAAATATGATTTATTTAGTTTTTTGCACATACAAATTCATAAATAATTCATCTTACTTTAAAAAATTCTAAATTTTTATCGGAGGTATTCTTATAATATTTTAAACATGAATACAAAAAACTATTCAAAAATGTGAAAGTATACAAGAGCTTAATTAAAAGGTATAGACTAAAAATACTAATGAAAAAAACGTCAATGACTAAAAAGTGCGAAAAATATTTTTAGGGACTAAAAACGAAATTGTGAAAACTATAAAGACTAAAAATATATTTAATGTGTGTGTATGCATGTATAGAGCATAGAAGAGACGGTGTGTAGATTTCATTCCTTGGCGTCCAAAATTACTAACTACTAACTAAACTAAGTACGCGGACTCAACGACTTTGTGCTGTGCTGTGCTGTGCAACACGTACCACTCAGCTTTGGATCCAATCAATCTCTCTACCTCAACACGTTTTCCCTTTCATATAGTCAATTCTAACTTATAATTTTCACACTCGCCACTAACACTGAAACTCATTCCATCTATACTAGTAGTAATTTCTAATTTCAAGGGGCTTAGGGGCATGCATGATTTCCGTTCATTTTTTTTTTTGTTAAAAAAAAAAGATAATAGTTAGTTAATTAATTCAATCTATATTTACAAGACGGCACAACTTTTGAATTCAACGTTTCTTTCAAATTAATAATGCACCTATTGAAAAGTTCGTTAGTTGAAGTTTCATGTATGCTAGTGATGATAGTTTAACTTCATTGTCATTTACTATTTGCTTATAGAAGACAAATTCTACTTGCTAGGTTGACCCATACCTACCTCAAAATTGTCTAAAGTATGGAGTACAAACTAAGACTCATGCTGCCATAAAAAGTCCTCTATGCATGAAAAACATGATAAGATTTTATAATTGTCAAATAGTTACAATTAACAATACTTTGAAGTGGTTGCTTCAAAAAAAAAAAAAATTGACATGGTAGTTATTCATAATCACAATAATCGATCTTTATCATTGATTTAAGATCAGATGATTTGATTTAAATCACATATTTATTAAATTGGTTGTAAGCAATTTCAATCGTTGATTTTAAATCTACGAATAAGATGGTGTAATTAAGTGGCGCGCGCAATCCAATTACAAATGGAAATCTACTCCTTAATAATCTACTGTTCTGATTTATGACCTTGTCAACAACTCGTCATAGACCAAGTTGGCATGTCATGGTATGGCAAGTCAAGAAATGGAATTTAATATGAAATATGATACTTTCCACGCTGTTTCTCTCATCTCATCACACACACTCCCTCTATATGATATTCTTATAAGTACTATCTACTAACCAAACCTCACCCCACTAATTAATTAAATCTACTTTCTTGATCTCTTCTCTATATATTTCTCTCATCAATCCTAGCTAGATACAACTAACTCATCTTAATTTCATCATTAATTAGTAGTAAAATAATGGTAAACCCACTGAGAAACCACCATCTTCACCTAGCAGCAACACTGCTAGTTTCTTTGCTAATTATGTTATCATTATCATCTATATCCTCTGCTAGGCCCTTGAACGATTTCAGCCACCTCCCAGCGACATCAAACCTTGCACTTCCCAGCGACAAGACGGTGATGCCGGAAAAGGAAGGACACGTGTCTGGAGTATTGGAAATAATAGGCGGTGGAAAAGGAGCAGATTATGGGCCATTAATCCTTAATATGCTTCCTAAGGGGAAAGTTCCACCATCTGGACCAAGCAAAGGAACAAACAACCTCAACAACTAGTCAACCAATCGTTAGTTGGTTCAGTGGTGATTGACGCTGAACTTGGTAGAAAAGACTATAGTTCGATCCCCTGCAACTGCGATCGAGAGGGGACTAGTACCACTTGATGCCAGAACTGACTCCCGAACCAAATTAAACTGGTGGTGAAAAAAAAAAAACATCAACTAATCTGTCCAAATACTATTGTTACGCTTAGTGCTATAGGCTATAGCTATATATATTAATTAATTAATACTTAATTCTTCATTTTTTTTTTGTTACACACTTATTCTTCAATTAATTAGCTATATATATTGACAATGATGAGCTGGCAAATAGATCGGCTCGGTCCAGTCCGGCCTGGTGGGTCAGACTATTATAGGATAGTTTGGCCCAACCAATTATTATCGGGCTACACTACACATTGACGAACCCGACCCAGTCCGTATGAGCCATGTGAACTAATGTGTCGGCACAGTCCGTTTCATTTTATTTTTTTCTTTTATTCGATATTTTTTATATGACTTTGATGTATTAGTTCCTCATAACAATCAATTTTTTTGAAAATATTTGTATTCAATTATATATAAATAATTTTTACATTAGCACTAAATATTAATTAAACTATAGTTTGATCACTATAAAAAAATTAAACCCGATTGCATTTGGGCTAGATTTTTAAAGTCCGAATCGCACAAGCCCATGGGTTAATGGCCGGAACCATTAGCCCAACTCAATTTTGACAGCTCTCTCAATAGTCCGACCCAATTTTAATAGCTGTAATGATAATAGGGATTTTAATTCTCTACAAACATTTCATCTTTTTAAATTCACCTAATTTTAGCAAAAATTAACTAAAGAAGACAAAATAACCTAAAATGATGACACTAGAGAATCCAAATCATGAACATATACTAGTACATCACTATCATCACATACGTCTACTGTAACTCAATTTATCACATTTTGGACCTCTCGTTGCTGCTTGCCGTTGCTGATCTCAATTACTTTAGTTTTTCAGCCATGTCTTTTCTTCTTCTTGATTAATTTTATTTTTAGGACAAAACTTATATGCATTTCTTTAGATGCATTTTTCGTTGTTCCTTTCACAAAAAGGTAGTTTTGCATTTTGTTTTAATTTAAAAAAATAAAAGAAAATTGATTTTAAATTAAAATAACTACCTCCATGTATCTAGTACAATAAGAACTGTACTTATGGAACTGTATATAAGTTTGGTCCTTATTTTTATTTGTAATTTCTTTGATTTATTATATTATACTATGTACAATTAGTAATATATTGAGTGAAATGCAAAATACCTCCTGAAATTTTAAAATTCGTCAAATATCCACATGAAATTGTAAAATGTCAATCAAATTGTCTCTTGCTCCGTTTACTCCGTCTATTTTTAGCCTTCAAAAGCACATTATTTAAGTTTTCAACCTCCTTGCAACAAGGTGAATAATAAGGAACCAAAATAGCAAAACTATCATTACTAGAATCATCCTCATCATCATTATAATTGCTTTCAAAATCAGAACCAAGAGGTTCTAATCATCCAATAGACCAATCTGAGTCATCAGATTCACGACCAGACAAGAAACATCCATCACCAACATCATATTCTTTATCAATTCAAGTTTCATCCATATTTTCCTCATTAAAATAGACGGAGTAAACGGAGCAGGAGGTAATTTGATTGACGTTTTACAATTTTAGGGGGGTATTTGCCTATTTCCAAATTTCAGGGAGTATTTGACGAATTTTAAAATTTCAGAGGGGTTTTTTGGCATTTACTCGCAATACATTACTTGGGCTACGGGACTGCATTAAGGGTCCGTTTGGATTAACTTATTTTTGAGTTTATGCAAACAACTTATGCAACATAAATTAAGTTTTATGTTATTTTATAAGTTCACACCAGTGAAAAATATATTTTTATAAGTTATTTTATCATAAACTACCTTGAAAAACTTATAAAAATACAAATCTGCATAAGATGTTTACGGGCAAAGTTATGGTGCATAAGCTTTTACTTATGCACCATGCATAAATACTTCAGATTGCTAAGTGCACCCCAGATTACTTAGCGCACCCCTAAAGTGCACCCCAAAATTTCTAGCGCACCCCCCAAATTGGGGGGTATGCGAAACTTGGGGATGCTCGAGAAATTTGGGGGGTGCGCGAGAAAATTGGGGGTGTGCGAGAAATTTTGGGGGGTGTGCTAAGCAATTTTTGTTGTTTATGCATCATGCATAAAAAAAGGTTTATGCACCATAACCACTCCCGTTATATATCTTTAATACTTATTAAATATTATATTTATATTAATAGATTAGTAGTAAATTATGATATTTTAGTGTACAAGGTCTTTAGTTCACATCTCAATGTTAGCATTTTTTTATGCCTAATTTTAATTATATTAATTTCAATTAAATTAAAAGCAACAAAAAACTTTGAAAAACCTAAGATTCAAAATCATTACATGTAAAATTCACAGACTCAACCGGTAGATATTTCAATTTTTGCATTGAAATTTAATCTTTGATTAGGATAAAGAGTATAGGAAAAATTAGAAAAGTCTAACGATTAAAAATAAGCTTTGAGAATTATAAAACTAAGAAAATGCTAAATATGATCTCGGGACACTTATTAGGAGTGTCTTGAAACTTGTGTTGTTAACTTTAAAAAAGTGTAAAAATTTATTCTTTCAATACAATTTTTTTTGTTTCTTTAACTAATGCCCCAACAATATCACATAGTTTAAAGATTTCACAAAATAAATTCATCAATCGATATACATACCAAGGCCTGGCCCAAGCCCAAGGCAAATGAAGCTAGGGCTTTAGACTTAAATTTTTTTTTATACTTAAAATAGGCCTCTAAATTATCTTATTATGTCCCTAATATGAATTAAATAGTTAAGCTTTTAATATATTGGTGGTAAACACAGTAGTGGTGTGGTCGCTGTGTGGAACTAATTTAATATGAAGGACGTTTGATGGATTCTCATGGTTTGCATTTAATTGTCACTATTTTTACGATTATTATAAGGGTTAAGCTAAACGGTGCTTCCTTATTTGATTCACATAAATATAAATTACACTTACACACACAAAGATTCTCAGTGCATCCTTATTTGATTCACATAAATATTAATTAAATAAAAAAAATTAATCAATTGCCACTAGTTAAGCATATATATATATATATATATATAGTCTACAACAAAAATTATTCTAAAATACATGTATATAGAAATTACATTAAATATGTGAAACTGTACTAATTTTTAAGGTTAAATTAAACTCCAAAAGAATCACGCACTAACCAAAATTAAACTCTATAATGATCAAATTAAATAATAGTTCCTCAACAAAAATTTTATTCACAACAATATTTTCAAAGAGAACAAAATAACATATCTTAATAAAAGATTTTAATCACAAGGATAAACATAGTATTCTCATCCGGGAAAAAAAGTAAAGATTATCATTTTTAATTATACTACATACTAATAATCACTATATTTCTATGCAAATTCAATACAAACAAAATTCAAAATATAAAATTAAGTAGTTGCCAGGTTTAAGCAATTGTAAGATAATGATCATGGATAATCGAAAAAATTTCCCCGAAAAAAGATCGGAATTTTTTTTCCGAAAAAAATCGAAATTGTTTCCCGAAAAAAGTCTGAAATTTTTTTCCGAAAAAAAATTAAATATTCTTTTTTAATAAAAAAACCAGTTTATAAATTTAAACTAGTTCTGAACCAGTTATAAACTGAATTGTAATTGTTTTTTAAAAGTGGTTCAGTTCAAAACTGAATTAAACGGTTCAGTTTAAAATATGATTCAGTGCAGTTCGAATTGAAATTTGGTTCAGTTAACTGAATTTTTGAACACCCCTAAATCAGACCAAGACAAACAACGCACTTGATCATAATGATCACAAGGTAGAGAATATAAAATTTAAACACTGTAATTCATTATCATGGAAGTAAAATTTAGAATCAATAACTTATGTCACGAATAAACATAAATTTAAGAACAAGAATAAAACACGCATGAACCAATAAAACAAACATCAACCAAGTAATATCAAGAACAAACATCAATCAATATTTACCTCTACAAATAAGCATACAACTTTACAAAGAATATCAAGAACAAGATTGAAACAATATTAATTACCTCAAATTGTGTTGTTAGAGTTCCGTATTGATAACTTGTTAGAAGTAAACTTCAAGAGCTAACACATAGAGATAGAGAAAATGAGAGTTTTGTATTGTTGGATTTTGTCTTGAAATTGGATAAAAAGCAGGAAAATCAGGTTCGCGGATGCCACTTGCGCTAGGCGCAGCACCCCTTGCGCCAGGCGCAATTCAAAAGGAATTTTGGAGGATTGGCCTCTGCCAATTGGCGCGGGGCGCGGGCATGCTCGCCTATATATTGTTGTTTTGTGTTTTCTTGGGAACAAGGGTGTGTTTTAGGGTTTCTAAGGCCAACAAGAGACTAGGGTTAATAAAGTAACATCTTGGGAAGACTCTAGGGTTGGAGAAACATCCTATCACCTTGGGAAACACTTATTGATTGAATTTCTTGGTCACAGGAAGAAATTCGGGACTTGGGTAGAATTAGGGAATTTCTAATTCTTGTACCTCTTGTGGTGAATTTCATTATAATCAAGTATTCTATTGATAGTGGAACGGAGAGGGTTGCCCTCCCCCCAGAGTAGGTTCATTAACACCGAACTGGGTAAACAAATTTTATTGTGTTCTTTACGTTTTCGCGGTTTACTTTGTTATTATTATTATTGTTAGTCCTGCTTGTTTGATTGCTTTAATCGAATTGCTCCACACACATCAAAGGTATTGGTGTGAGTTAATCGATTTCACAACAATTGGTGCCCACCGTGGGGCAAGGATCAAACGATTAAGGTATCATGGGTTCTAAGTGGGAGATTGAGAAGTTCACCGGGAGTAACGACTTCGGGTTGTGGAAGGTGAAGGTTAGGGCAATTTTAACTCAACAAAAGTGCGATGAAGCTTATGAGAAAGGCTATGAGAGTGCGGGGGCACTCATAGTCACAAGCTTGGAGCCATAGATGATTGTTCGGCCTGGAGAGACGGTGGAATGGAATAATACTCAACATCAGCCTGGAGAGGCGGTTGAATAATACTCAGGTTGCTACTGAAACAACAACGTTATTATGAGATGTGAAGATGCTAGTGGAAGTTGGGAATCGGTAGAGCTTTGAGTCGTGGACTTTGGATGCTCCTGTCACATGTGTTTCAAGAATGAATATTTTTGAACCCCTAGAACTAATTGAAGGTGGAGTTGTTCACCTTGAAGACGGGAAAACTTGTAAGGTTCCAGGTATGGTGAGGTTCTTTTACATAATGTGAGGTATATTCCTAACCTTAATGTGGTCATGCATTTGTTTCTAGTGGAAATTCTCATGATATGGTAAAGTTGTGAAACTTCGAGTAAAACTTGTGGATGACATGAGTTGAAGTGTGTTTCAAAGTAGTGGAAAAGTTTTGTGTTACAAGGTGAGAGTCATAGTGGAAATACCGGTTTGAGTCTTTGGTGGAGGAATCTCAGTTTGAGGTGGAGTTTGTTACTAGTGTGACTAGAGGAAGACAAACAATCAACAATAGCTCTTGGCTATCTAGGAGATAGGGAGGAGAGTGGTATTGTTAGACCAAAGAAGTGTATAGCTATGGAGACCTTGTGGGCGGCTTGTGGAACTTACCTAAAATTCTAAGGTTAAGTTGAGAGGCAAGCAAATTCTTCAGGAGGACAGACTTAGCTACTCCAGGGGCTGAAGATGGTACGGTGTAACTTGTGGATTGTCCTAAAAATCCAAGGGCAATGGAAGACAAGCTTTTCGGGAGTATGCAGAGGTAGACTCCGGGGGGCCGAAAAGGGTGTGGTGTTAATCATGTGGAAGCGGCATGATGGTTGGTGGGAAGATGACACCAACATCAATTTAAAGGCAAGGTGGAGATTGTTGGATTTTGTCTTGGAATTGGATGAAAAGCAGGAAAATCAGGTTCGGGGATGCCACCCGCGCTAGTCGCAGCACCCCTTGCGCCAGGCGCAATTCAAAGGGAATTTTGGAGGATTGGCCTCTGCCAATTGGCGCGGGGCGCGGGCGTGCTCGCCTATATATTGTTGTTTTGCGTTTTCTTGGGAACAAGGGTGTGTTTTAGGGTTTCTAAGGCCAACAAGAGACTAGGGTTAATAGAGTAACATCTTGGAAAAACTCTAGGGTTGGAGAAACATCCTATCACCTTGGGAAACACTTATTGATTGAATTTCTTGGTCACGGAAAGAAATTAGGGAATTTCTAATTCTTGTAACTCTTGTGGTGAATTTCATTGTAATCAAGTATTCTATTGATAGTGGAACGGAGAGGGTTGCCCTCCCCCCAGAGTAGGTTCATTAACACTGAACTAGGTGAACAAATACTATTGTGTTCTTTACGTTTTCGCGGTTTATGATAACACTGAAAAATGCACTATTTATTTATTTGTCTAAGTATTTTAATATTTTCTCTAAATTATCGCAATATTAATAAAATAATTATTACTTTTTATAAAAATACAGATGCAACTAAAACTTAGCAAAACATGAGTTTTATGGGACTAAAAGCCAAAGTACCAAACAAATAAATTGGCCCAACCCAATTTATCAAGTCCAAAGTGTCAAGCACACACGTGAAGCCCATGCCTCACAACAATACATGGCGCTGGTCATAAGCCATGGCACTGGTCATGCAATTTTAAAGGGCACGTGGGAAACAAAAAAGGCAGCAACACATGGCGCTGGTCATAAGGCTTGTGGCACCCGCTACAAGCTATTTTCACTCAGTATCTATTCCGTTTTATCCTCCTCACACGATCATCACGTTGCAACGGAAAGTCCTATTGTGGAGAAAAAGAAAAGGTTCAACTGTTACTTCACTCAGCCTATATATATATATAGGAGCATTCAGTGTTATTTTTTGAGCTCTCTCCCACGCAATATTTTAGAATTTAAGAGATATCAGTCTTATAATTTTGGTTCCTATGTACTTTTAACTTTCCAGTTCCAGTTACAATTCAACTCTGTAAGTTACATTCATTTAATATATTTTATTCCAGTTTATTATTTTGCTTCCAATTTGCTTACTTATTTTTCTGTTACAGTACGTGATTAATATCGCATGTCTTATTTTACTTTTATTTTATAATACTTCACTGCAACTTGTTTACTTATTTTCTTATTATCTGATATGTTCTTAATTAAATTAATTATTATTTATTTAATCGTAATGTTTTTATTTACAATTATGTCGAGCTAATTTAATATAACTGGAATGTGAATTAGAGGCTGATTTGGGTTTAGTAATTAAATTGCAAACTTTATTTTCGAACAAATTAGTTTTCTGTTACAGTTTTTAATTAAACGATAGACTATAATTTTGCACGACAGTGAAAATTAACTAAAGTGTAAGTCAACAGCGCGAGAGTGTGAGATTTATACTAGATAGTAAAAACTGGACATTAATTTTAAACACCGCGACAGCTCTTTAAAATTAATTAAACTATATTAGTTTTCAAAAAATATTTTATAAATAAATGCGAGAGCGAGAGTGAAGTATTTATTTTATATTCTATGATATAGTTCAACAGCGCGACAGCGTGAGACCTTCGTCTTTAAACTAATATTGTTTTGTGAAAACTAGATCTTTTTAATTAAATTGAATTGATTTTCAAAAAGTATTTTTATAAGTAAGTGTGAGAGCGAGAGTGAAGCATTTATTTTATATCTATATGATATTAACCAATAGCGCGAAAGTGTGAGGAGCGTATTTTTAAATCAATTTCAATTTGTTAAAAAAGGTAAACTTTTTCCCTAAACACAATTTAATTACTGAATCCATTGAAGCAACTAAAAGTAACATTCTAGTTTAGTTAAATCTAATTATTTAAATCAAATTTATTTTTTTTAAAGCCCCTTTCCAACTATTATTTAGCCTTAGATTTACATAGTAACATTAGATAACGATAAGCTTGGCTTTTGGTCTCTGTGGGATCGATAATCTTTTATAACTACACGATACGTCTGTGCACTTGCAGAAATATCGCATCAGTTTACTTTGTTATTATTATTATTGTCAGTCCTCACTACAAGAAAACAGCAAAAAATTGAGGGTCCAAGGCCTCCAAGAAGCGACAAAATTCGCCAAGAATACATGGCTTCTTGGCGGCCCAAGACCCACAAGAAAACGCTCGCCAGGAATGATTCTTGGTGGCCCTGAGCCCACAATAGTATTCTTGGTGGCCCTGAGCCCCCAATAAGGCTGTCAGTTCGAATTTTCATAGACTGACTTCTTGGAGGCCCATGGCCGCCAACAATCCATGACTTCTTGGGGTTCCATGGCCGCCAAGAAGCCATCCGTATTTAAAAAAAAAATTAATTATTTAAAATTCAGATTATTTAAATAATTAATTATTTCAACAAAAAATAATAATTAAATAATTTTTTTTAAATAATTAAATTGTTTTTTATTTCCGAAAGGATAATTAAAATGTTTTTAAAAAATCAGAAAAAAATGTTTTTTAAATGTTAATTACTTGTTTAATAATTAAATTAGTTAAAAAAAATTAAATATTAAATATAATCAAAACATAATAGAAATTACTTAACATAAAAAGATTGTCATACTAATTAAACATAACATATTGTCATAAGTTACAAGTAATTAAACCAAAATAGATAAAATTACAACTAATTAAATAAACATAAGATAAACTTATTGCATCGATCGTCATTCATTCATCAGATTGATCATCTTCTTCAGGCTGAACTTGTGGTTGTTTTCCCTTTCCCTTTCCCTTTCCCTTGTCATTGCCCAGCGGCGCCGACGCCCTTCTTCGGCGTGTGTCTTGACCTCCCTCATTTATAGTCAATGTGGGGTGCATCACTCGCTGCCTACACGCGCCCATCTGACCTCCTTGTGGGTAGCTTTGTTGAAAGGGGGGGAATTCGAAACTTTGGTTCTGGAATGAAATTTGATTCGCCACAAAGTTTTGGTTGAAGTTTTGGTTGGTGTTGCTAGGTATTCTTCCGCCACTGTTGTTACCTGCCTGCCATGTATCTTCCACATGAAGCGGAATATCATTAAGATCAATATCATCAATGTCAAAATCATCTATGTTAAAGTTCATCATAGGATCATTGGATCGGTACTCCGGCTGAGATGAGTTCCTTGACATATTAGTTAAATCTGGCCGATATCCTTCGCTACCACCACAGAGATTTCCTTGTGCACTACTTGGAAAGTTGTGGGGGTTGTTGTATTGCGGTTGGGGCACATATGGTCCTTGCAACAACGCCGCCCTTGTCGCCGCCATACCCGCCTCGTATTGCCTAAGTTGTTGCTGAACAAGTTGTTGAACTTGTTGCTGCAGATCTTGCTGATTTTCCTGTCTCACTTCTTCCCGAAGTTCTTCCCGGATCGCGGCCCTTAGTCGTTCTCCATATTCTTCGTCGGTTTCTTGACTAGGCCGAGATCGTCCGGTACTCCTATGACTACCGTGAGAGGAGTCATCGGCGATATCACGTATTCCATATGGGTCACTTTGGAAAAAAGAAGATGTAGAACCAGAAGCAAAACGACGACCCCGTCTCATTCCACCGGCATATTGAACAAATTGAGCAGAAATTATCCTTCGGCGAATCTCATCATCATCTCGCAAATGAGGTGGTAGTGATCTCTGTCCGGCGTCATATTCCTCAGTGTATATAGCCGTCAACCTCTACAAAAAGTTAAAAAAACAAGAATCATTAATTATATAAGTAATTAATTAATTTAAAACAAATAAATAATATATATATATATATATATATATATATATATATATATATATACTTACAGCAACTTCTTCCGCCCTTGGCCCGGCCCATTCATCACTGTCTGCATATTTGTGCATCAAAATGTTCATTTCCATGAAGGTAGGTGCATGCCCATATTTCTTAATGAATTGGAATCGAAGTGTTGCCGTAGACCTTGAGCCTCCAATGTGAATGCAGGAACTTTTAGATTGTTCGGTGTCTCTATTTTGCTTGTTCCTTTGACATTTTGCTTTGTACTCAGGTGATGCCCACTTGGACACCAAGGTAGAGGATGAGCCACCTGCGAGCCATTTTGGCGGATTACTTGGATCCTTTTTAATCTTTTTTCGGGCATCATAGAGCAAACCCGACAGACGTTTGGCTGCTTTTTTTATTGAATATAGACTTGATAGCGGCCATGTGCCTTCTGTGCCAGGTGACTTTCTCCTACATATAATAAAGAAATATGATTAATAAATATAATAGATTAAAGTAATGCACCGTCACTTACACCAAATTCGTTGTTATAGTACAACATGAACCCATTAACACAACAATCAATTCTCTTCACACCGAGTCCTAACTTTGCCACTAACTGCTTTGCTTCATAATAATCTTTTGGCAAATCTTTTGGGTGGTCTAGTGTTACATCCAACATCAACTTCGTGATCAAATCCATGGTGTCTTCTGGAACTTGTCGGCACTTCATACCAATAAGTCTAATACACACTGTTAACTTCGAGTCTAGAGAGCCTTCAAACAACGGTTTATTTGTCTCTTGCAAAAGATTATAAAACCTCTGGGCTTCCTCGTTTGGTCGTTCAACCTGAACATCACCATCATAATCATCTTCCTCCGGCTCGTGGACGTCATTCGGTACATTATACCCAAGGGCATTCGTTATCATACTGTTCATCTCATTTAAGGGATCACAATGCTGATAATTTTGTGGAACAACTACCGCCTCATTAATACGACTGGTCGAAGCACGTCCAAAACTCACAGGTGCGCTCGTGGAACCCTCCCCATGACTTGACCAAACCCAGTAATTAGGTTGAAATACTTTCCTATATAAATGTTTCCTATTATCATCTTCGCTGCTCATACGGGTACATTGACAAACAACACACGGAAATCTAATTCCCCCTTCACATATGACAATGGGATTTTGTTTTACGGTAGTGATAAATAGTTCAACCCCTAGTTTAAAAAACTCTTTAACTTGTCCTGATCTCTTTCCATGATCATGCCTATCGTACATCCAACTACGATCCGTAAAATTCATTTTTGCGCAAGTTAATTTATATTAAATAATTAGATAGATCGTATTTGCTTTACAAAAGCAATTTGGGCATTTTGGATATTCGACTTTATTAGTACATATACTACGTAAGTACATTATAAAGTAAAATTTATATAATAATTCACTAACATACTTAATCCATATTTAAATTTTATATATATTGACTAAAAATACTAACTTTTTTATTTTGCCTAAAAAGTACTAACTTTATATTTATTTTGACTAAAAATACTAACTTTTTTTTTATATTTTAACTAAAAATCCTAACTTTTTTTGTTATTTTGACTAAAAATACTAACTTTTTTTTATTTTAACTAAAAATACTAACTTTTTTATTGATTAAAAATACTAACTTTTTTTTATATTGACTAAAAATACTAACTTTTTTTATATTGACTAAAAATACTAACTTTATATTTATTTTGACTAAAAATCCTAATTTTTTTTATTTTGACTAAAAATACTAACTTTTTTTTTATTTTAACTAAAAATACTAACTTTTTTATTGACTAAAAATATTAACTTTTTTTTATATTGACTAAAAATACTAACTTTTTTTTATATTGACTAAAAATACTAACTTTTTATTTATTTTGACTAAAAATCCTAACTTTTTTTTTATTTTAACTAAAAATACTAACTTTTTTTTATTTTAACTAAAAATACTAACTTTTTTATTGATTAAAAATACTAACTTTTTTTTATATTGACTAAAAATACTAACTTTTTTTATATTGACTAAAAATACAAACTTTATATTTATTTTGACTAAAAATCCTAATTTTTTTTATTTTGACTAAAAATACTAACTTTTTTTTATTTTAACTCAAAATACTAACTTTTTTATTGACTAAAAATATTAACTTTTTTTTTATATTGATTAAAAATACTAACTTTTTTTTATATTGACTAAAAATACTAACTTTCTTTTATATTGACTAAAAATACTAACTTTTTTATTGACTAAAAATACTAACTTATTTTTATATCAACTAAAAATACTAACTTTATATTTATTTTGACTAAAAATCCTAACTTTTTTTTATTTTGTCTACAAATACTAACATTTTTTATATTGACTAAAAATACTAACTTTTTTTTATATTGACTAAAAATACTAACTTTATTATTGACTAAAAATACTAACTTTTTTTTATACAGAATTAATTTTTTTTAAATACAGTTTTTTTTATACAGAATTAATTTCGTTTTTTAAATACAGAATTAATACTAACTTTAAAAAAAAATTGTTTTTTTTATACAGAATTAATTTCATTTTTAAATACAGTTTTTATATTTAAAGTTTTACTATTTAAATATATTAGCTTTAACATAATTTTCATAAATAAATAAATAAATTGTTTATAAAATAAAATTACATTACTTACTTGTAGCGCCGAGTAGTGCCTGACTTGAAGCGCTTCCAACCACCGACTCCGATGACCACGAAAATTATCAACACTTGGTAAATAAAAATTGTAAGCAAAAAAATATTATAACATATACATTTAAGTTAATAAAACAAAAAAATCAAACTTTTTAAAATTAAAAGACAAACACTTACCACTTTTTGGATAGAAATGTGAAGTTTTTTCTACAAAAAAAAAATGTGAAGTTTAAAATTTAAAATTTTGAGATAAGTATGGAGAAAAAAAATGGAAGTTAGAAGTATGAGATTTTAGAGAGAAGTTAGAGAAATTTAGAGAGAGTTTGGAAGTGTAAAATGAAGTGAAGTAGTAGAAATGAAGTGAAAAATGTATATAGGAGAGTTTAGGGAAGTAACCGTTGGAATAGAAAACATTAAAGAATTAATGGGTGGATTCCTGGCGGCCATGAACTGCCAATGACCTCCAACGGCCATGCATTCTTGGTGGCCCATGGCCCCCAATACACATGCCAGAAATTTCAATTGTTTCGGCGGTCCAGGGCCACCAACAATCCCTTTCCAATTTTAAAAAAACACGCCTGTTAAATATTAAATGTTACTTTATTCATTTTATTTTTCCAACTGGTTTCTTGGCGAAAATTATGGCTTGTTGGGGGCTTTTAGCTCCCAATAAATTATTGGGGGCTAAAATCCGCCAAGAATGTTGGCCAAGAAAATAAGGTTTTCTTGTAGTGCCTGCTTGTTTGATTGCTTTAATCGAATTGCTCCACACACATCAAAGGTATTAGTGTGAGTTAATCGAATTCACAACATGTATTCAACTCGCCACATGCGTGTCTCTACATCATAACAAGAGTCATGTTTATAGGACACAAAGAAGGAAGTGAAAGAACAAAGGTAATTGAGGTTCATTTACTAGTGAGTGTTATAGGAAATGAAAGAGATATGATTGACATCCACTAAGGCTTATTATTCTCTCTTTTTTTTGCTTACAAATGTTGGCAGTACGTAAGGATCGAACATAAGACATACATGCTACTCAAACCTCTCACCACTAGACCAAACTTAGTGGCTATTATTCATAATAAGTAAAATACTTGGAAAAAAATCGAGGTATTAAATGCACTATTTTCAAAATTATATTATCCCTTTTGTTCCATTAACCATTGTCTAGATAACACTTTTGAGCATTTCCAAATTTTTCTTCTAAGAAAAATTTAGGGTGAGGGGATGATGCCCCAGTCCAAGCAGGAAATACCTTAGGGCTCAAAGAGCGCTTACGAACTCGGGATATTTCAAATTCAAAACATGTCTTTTTACCACTAGACCAAACCTTTGGAGTTAACATTTTCAATTTTTTAATATTATAGAAAACTACTTACCAAAAAATATTATAAAAACACTGCCTGCCACTTGGGTTTATAATAATGATGATGGTAAGTGCTACTATATTTTTTAATATTATAAAAAAGATATGGATTGATATTATCAGGAAAGTCGTGCATGTTTGTTACAATCATTTTTTACTTTCTAAGGATCAAGATCAAATTCACATTTATTCATGTAGTAAAAACAATATGTAGTCTTACAATCGGATTAGATTTAACTATCTGATTAAGATCAATGATTTTGATTTAAAGTAGTATAAATAAAAGAAAAAAAAATTTGTTCCTAATTAGATAGTCAAATTTGTTCCGACCGACGAATAATTGTATGCAATCCAAATCCTATAAAAAGGATCACAATGTACTATAGTAACTAATTAAATCACACATATACACACTAGTTGATCCCAACCATCCATTTTAAATCGGTTGATTCATTTTGCTTCTTACTAAAATTATTATAAACCAATTTCAACTATTAATATTTGATCGGACTGTCATAATTAAAAACACATGAAAACTACGTGGATATTTACTATGTTCTTGCATAAACACGGATTTGGATTTGGTACTATTGAAAAATCACGTTGTTGTATATCTTAACCGTCCGATCAAGCATTGATAGATGAGATTATTTGATAGTTAATTTTTCTATATTTAATATGAAACATCCGATCACAAATGGACAGCTGAGATACACAAAAGCGTAAAACAGCGTGATTTTTCAACAGCACCGAATCCCACAAACTTATACTTGCGTCTTTGATTGTTATTGATTGTGATTGTTATCGTTATATATAGCGACTGGGTATTGAAGTAACGAAGAGATCCATGTGATGCAAGTAATCACAATAGGGATTGGATCCCCTCCTGTTGCCTTTCTCCAGCCATCTCTCCAGTTGTAAATCTAACGGTTGAGAAACATCATAGAAAAAATTAATAAAAAAACACACTGAAGAGAGAGAAAACAATGTGGAAAAATTTCAGAAACATCACTTGTTACAAATTCTACTACTCCTTTCAAGTTCCAACTTCAACTACACATTCACTTATTTTCAACTACACAATTCTTTTCAACCACTTAATTTTAGTTATAGGAACACTTGACTCTAATTATGCAGCAACTATTTTGAAATTGTGCTTAATTTTGATAATGAATGTAGCAACAATTATGCATAAACTCTTTTTAGATATAGTGACTAATTATGCAGCAAGTATTTAGAACCGTAATTAATTTTGGTTATGAATATAGCAACACCAACAAGTATCAAATTACTATGAGAACAACATCATTGCATTAATTCAATTTGAAATTATTACATAATAGTGACCTCAAATAAACTCATTCTTTTACAAGCACAACCAGACACAAGTCACCCAACCAACAACAATGATCAATCAGGGCTTTTATGAATGGGTTCTTGTTCTTCAGTGCAAAGAAAAAACAACAAAGACAACAACAATAACATGAAGCCAGAATGAATTTTTTAGGTCCAAAACTGATAAACTTGTGATTCCACCATCACCCATTAATGAACAACCCAAAAATGGTACTTTTAAGTGGTCACCTTCTCAGATTTGGTGAAGAAGATGGGTTTGAGCGTTCGATCGTCCGGTGAAGATTTGGAAGAATTTCTTTCTTGATTTTCTCTCTCTTCTTTAGTCATGGGTGCCTTCTCTCTCTCTTCAAATCCAGTTGTTTCGATAATTATTTTACCTTTATTTCTCTCAGCCTTTAGATTGATCCAAGGGCTCATATAGGCACAGGAGGGACTGCAGAGGATAAATAACAGGAGAGGATCCAAATCCATCACAATATTGGCTTCAAAGTATATGGTGCTAAAATGGAACTTGAGATGTTGATGTCATTGTTACTTTTCTCTTCAATCGTTTGGTTCTTATTCTTAGCCACAAAATCACAATCCAAATTCCCAAAAATACACTCCTCTACCACCGCCACCGCCATTCCCAAATCTACTTACCAAAATATGTTAAATAGTGATCTCGGGACACTTAGAAAATGCTAAGTAGTGATTTCGAGACACTTATTACGAGTGTCTTGAAACTTATGTTGTTAACTTTTAAAAAGTGTAAAAATTGATTCTTTCAATACAATTTTTTTTGTTTCTTTAACTAATGCCCCAACAATATCACATAGTTCAAAGATTTCACAAAATAAATTCATCAATCGATATACATACCAAGGCTCGGCCCAAGCCCAAGGCAAATGAAGCTAGGGCTTTAGGCTTAAATTTTTTTTTACTTAAAATAGGCCTCTAAATTATCTTATTATGTCCCTAATATGAATTAAATAGTTAAGCTTTTAATATATTGGTCGTAAACACAGTAGTGGTGTGGTCGCTGTGTGCAACTAATTTAATATGAAGGACGTTTGATGGATTCTCATGTTTTGCATTTAATTGTCACTATTTTTACGATTATTAACAGTGCTTCCGGTGTAATAGTTAAGCATAAAAAAAAATAACAAAATTAATGATTATGGAAGATAACTTTTTATATTTTTAACGTATTGAATGTACAATTTACAAAATACAATTTTCATATTGATATCCTTAACTAGTGTTCAAGAAGCACTGTTTAACATTTTCCTTAAAGATATAAAAGTACCTCAATTTTACAATTATTATTATAATGTACTAAATGGAGGCAACCCAAATTCCATCCACACATATCATGCTTGTATTATTTTTTTTATTCAAACCATTTCTATTTCATTAAAAAAAAAAAAAGTAAGTATATTATTTTTCTATCAAGTAGTTTAGTGTTTATAATTCTATATTTTTTAAGGTGAATAAGTGAAATGTCTTGAATTCGAATTGTGCCTCTTGTATATAACATATGATATTTATACCAACTGAGCCAAACTCACAGTGCCACATAAATATCTTATCATAATTATTATTAAATGGCTAAACTATGTATACCTCTTTTTTTTTATAAAATTCATTTAACTTTAACATTAGACATTACTTAATTGTTTTAACCTATTAAAAAAGATAAAATTTAATATTTTTAATAAAAAATTAATATTTAATTTTAAAGGTCTCATCCAAATATCTTGCTTTAGGCCTCAACATAGGTTGGGCAGCCCCTGTCACATACCTTATTTTCTCATTGTACTTTTTACCAAATATATGTGTTGGGCCATCAATGTATAAATGCTTAATCTGTTTTGATAGGTGTTGGGCCATCAACATGTAGCTAGTGAGAAAAATGAAAATTTCTCAAACGACCTCCCCTATCTCTTTTCTACCAAATGAATTTTCAATTTACCCTTGCAAAACACTTCGATTTTTAAAAATGAAGTTTTTATTGCCTTGATTTTTTTTTCCGATTTATACGAACCGAAATTCTTATGAATTTGCACTACCAAAAAATTCGATTTGGTCGAATCGAAGTTTCTGCAGGGGCAAAATTGGAATATTAGAAATAGAAAAGAGATAGGGAGGTCACTTGAGAAATTTTCCAAAAAAATTAGTATGGTCTTCTCACACAAAAATTTAATTAAATTAGTATTGTCTTCTCACACTAAAAATCACACTTACACACACAAAGATTCTCAGTGCATCCTTGTTTGATTCACATTAATATAAATTAAATAAAAAAAATTTAATCAGTTGCCACTAGTTAAGCATATATATATAGTCTACAACAAAAATTATTCTAAAATACATGTATATAGAAATTGCATTAAATATGTGAAACTGTACTAATTTTTAAGATTAAATTGAACTCCAAAATAATCACGTAGTAACCAAAATTAAACTCTATAATGATCAAATTAAATAATAGTTCCTCAACAAAAAATTTATTCACAACAATATTTTTCAAAGAGAACAAAATAACATATCTTAATAAAAGATTTTAATCACAAGGATAAACATAGTATTCTCATCCGGGAAAAAAAAGTAAAGATTATAATTTTTAATTATACTACATACTAATAATCACTATATTTCTAAGCAAATTCAATACAGACAAAATTCAAAATATAAAATTAAGTACTTGCCAGGTTTAAGCAATTGTAAGATAATGATCATGGATCAGACCAAGACAAACAACGCACTTGATCATAATGATCACAAGGTAGAGAATATAAAATTTTAAAAACTGTAATTCATTATCATGGAAGTAAAATTTAGAATCGAAAACTTATGTCACGAATAAAAATAAATTTAAGAACAAGAATAAAACAAGCATGAACCAATAAAACAAGCATCAACCAAGTAATATCAAGAACAAACATCAATCAATATTTACCTCTACAAATAAGCATACAACTTTACAAGGAATATCAAGAACAAGATTGAAACAATATTAATTACCTCAAATTGTGTCGTTAGAGTTCCGTGCTGATAACTTGTTATAAGTAAACTTTAAGAATTAAAACATAGAGATAAAGAGAATGAGAGTTTTGTATTCAACTCACCACATGCGTGTCTCTACATCATAACAAAAGTCATGTTTATAGGACACAAAGAAGGAAGCGAAAGAATAAAGGTAATTAAGGTTCATTTACTAGTGAGAGTTATAGGAAATGAAAGAGATATAATTGACATCCACTAAGGCTTATTATTTTTGTTTACAAATGTTGGCAGTACGTAGGGATCGAACGTAAGACATGCATGTTACCCAAACCCCTCACCACTAGACCAAACTTAGTGGCTATTATTCATAATAAGTAAAATACTTGAAAAAAAAAATCAAAGGTATTAAATGCACTATTTTCAAAATTATATTATTCCTTTTGTTCCATTAACCATTGTCAAGATAACACTTTTGAGCATTTCCAAATTTTTTTTATAAGAAAAATTTAGGGTGAGGGGATGATGCCCCAGTCCAAGGCAGGAAATACCTTAGGGTTCAAAGAGCGCTTACGAATTCAGGATATTTCGAATTCAACACATGTCTTTTTACCACTAGACCAAACCTTTAGAGTTAACATTTTCAATTTTTTAATATTATAGAAAACTACTTACCAAAAAAATATTATAAAAGCACTGCTTGCCACTTGGGTTTATAATAATGATGATGGTAAGTGCTACTATATTTTTTAATATTATAAAAAAGATATGGATTGATATTATCAGGAAAGTCGTGCATGTTTGTTACAATCATTTTTTACTTTCTAAGGATCAAGATCAAATTCACATTGATTCATGTAATAAAAACAATATGTAGTCATACAATCGAATTAGATCTAACTGTCTGATTAAGATCAATGATTTTGATTTAAAGTAGTATAAATAAAAGAAAAAAAAAACTATTTTAAATGATAACCGTATGATCCTAATTAGATAGTCAAATCTGTTCGACCGATGAATAATTGTATGCAATCCAAATCCTATAAAAAGGATCACAATGTACTATAGTAACTAATTAAATCACACATATACACGCACTAGTTGATCTCAACCATCTATTTTAAATCGGTTGGTTCATTTTGCTTCTTACTAAAATTATTATAAACCAATTTCAACTATTAATATTTGATCGGACTGTCATAATTAAAAACACATGAAAACTACGTGGATATTTACTATGTTCTTGCATAAACACGGATTTGGTACTATTGAAAAATCATGTTGTTGTGTATCTCGATCGTCCGGTCAAACATTGATAGATTCGATCATTTGATAGTTACTTTTTCTATATTTAATATGAAACCAATGACAAATGGACAGCTGAGATACACAAAAGCATAAAACTATTTTTCAACCGCGCCAATCCCACAAACTTATACTTGCGTCTTTGATTGTTATTGATTGTGATTGTTATCGTTATATATAGCGACTGGGTATTGAAGTAACGAAGAGATAAACCATGTGATGCAAGTAATCACAATATTGGCTTCAAAGTTTAACGTGCTAAAATGGAACTTGAAACGTTGATGTCATTGTTACTTTTTTCTTCAATCCTTTGGTTCTTATTCTTAGCCACAAAATCACAATCCAAATTCCCAAAAATACACTCCGCCACCACCACCGCCATTCCCAAATCTTATCCCGTCGTCGGTTCCGTCTTTTCTATTGCAGCCAACTTCCACCGGCGCGTCCACTGGATCTCCGATATCCTCCACACCGTCCCTTCATCAACCTTCATCCTCCACCGTGCCTTTGGCTCCCGCCAAGTTTTCACTGCAAACCCCGCCGTCGTCCAACATATTCTCAAAACAAACTTCCCTTGCTACCGAAAAGGTCACACGCTTCACCTTTCCCTCGGTGATTTCCTCGGCAACGGTATCTTCAACGCCGACGGTGAAACCTGGAAATTCCAACGACAAATCTCCAGTCACGAATTCAACACTAAATCACTCCGGAAGTTCGTTGAAACCGTCGTCGACGTTGAACTCACCGATCGTCTCATTCCTATTCTCTTCGAAGCTTCTAGAAACAAAACTATCATCTCTGATTTTCAAGACATTCTCCAACGGTTTACATTCGATAACATCTGCATAATCGCGTTTGGATTTGATCCGGAGTATCTCCTCCCTTCTCTTCCTGAAACCGCGTTTGCAAAAGCCTTCGACGACGGCACGCGAATCAGCAGTGTTAGATTCAACGCTGCGGTTCCGTTGATATGGAAATTGAAGAAAATCTTAAATATCGGAACGGAGCGGCGGTTGAAAGAAGCAGTTGCAGAAGTAAGAGGACTGGCGACTAGAATTGTTAGAGAAAAGAAAAAAGAGCTTATAGAAAAATCAGTTTTAGAATCAGTGGATCTTTTATCACGTTTTTTAAGTTCTGGTCATTCAGATGAAGCTTTTGTTGTTGATATTGTAATAAGCTTTATTCTTGCTGGAAGAGATACAACTTCAGCAGCACTCACGTGGTTCTTTTGGTTACTCTCTAAGCATAGTCACGTGGAGAATGAGATTCTCAAAGAGATTATTGGAAAATCGGAAACAGTTAGTTATGATGAGGTGAAGAATATGGTTTACACTCACGCAGCTTTATGCGAGAGTATGAGATTGTATCCTCCGGTTCCGGTGGATACCAAGGAAGCAGCGTTTAACGACGTTTTACCGGATGGGACTTTTGTGAAAAAAGGGTGGAGAATTGCCTATCATGTGTATGCTATGGGAAGGTCTGAGAAAATATGGGGGTATGATTGGGCTGAGTTTCGACCCGAGAGGTGGTTGAGTCGTGATAAGACCGGAAAGTGGATCTTTGTTGGAGTGGATCCTTATAGTTATCCGGTTTTTCAGGCTGGTCCAAGGGTGTGTCTAGGAAAAGAAATGGCGTTCTTGCAAATGAAGAGGGTGGTTGCGGGGATTATGAAGCAGTTTAGGGTGATTCCTGCTATGGATGAAGCTTTTGAGCCCGAGTACATCGCGCACCTCACCTCATTAATGAAAGGTGGTTTTCCCGTAAAGATTGAGGAGCGTAGCTGCACAGTTCAATAAAAATAAGAAATTGATTTTGATGCAGTCACTTCTTTGCCTCATTCACGCAGTATGTTGTTCAAAGCGGTTCAATCATAATTGCTAGGATTTTTATGTGGATAATTCATGTTGGATGATGGGTTACTTGCTCTGCAAGTAAGACATATTTTGAAGATTTCAAAATCTGGGTCTGGCTTAGCGAGCCATCTCTAGCTGAGCGAGAACCACGGTTCTGCAATAACTGTTTTTACAGATGACAGTTATTGACAATTGTGAGTTAGTTTGTTTGATAGTTGTTGCTTAGTTGTGAAGCAACTGAAATGTTTGTTAGTCAAGAGTATTAGTTAGAGTTAGTTAGTTAGTTACTAGCTATGTGTGTGTGATTGCTTAATTGTCAAGCAATTCTCTAAATATGCATTAGTGATTGTAACTTTTGATTTTGGTCCATTAGTGGAAGAATAAAATTTCTCTCTTTCTCTTATCATCTTCTTCCTCTCAAAAGGTGTTCTTCACAATTTTTCCTCAAATTTCCATAAACCCCATTCTTGTGTATTCTAAAGTGTAAGTGAAGCAAAGTGTTTAGTGTTTAATTTTGTGATGTTGCGCTAACATAACTTTAGTGTATAAACTATATTTATTTTTTTACCGTATAAACTATATATTTTTATTTACTTTTATGTACGAATTTATGTTTGGCAATAATGTTTTTAGGTGGAGAAGCCACTTACACCAATTTCAAGCTTTTAATTTTTTTTTTATCCTCAATATTTTTATGTCATTTTTGTCAACTTGTGCGTATTTAATTTGCAGCATAAGCTGACAAGGGAGTAAGCAGTAAGCATGCACATGCATCATATCATATGTGCAATCACCACTAGTCACTAGATGGTGATGCTTGAAGACAATGACAGTGGATGTTGGTTGGGAAGATGAACTCCAAGTTATCATATATGCATGGTATGATCATCTTGAAGCAATGGATTATCTGAAACAATGTACTCGTCCAACAAGCTTAAATGGAAGGTAAAAAAGTTGACAAGTTGAAGGTCAAGTTGTCTAATGAGAGGAAGAAAAGGAATTGGTTTATCATGATTTTGTTGTTATCATGAGAATTATTTATTGCATATGTACTTGGTATTTGTATCATATTGTGTGTGGGATGTAACTTGGTGCGATGCTCACCTATTTCAATTTACTTGGTATTTGTTACTCCCTCCGTCCCAAAATAATAGTCACAATTTAATCATATGCACTATTCATACAAGCTACTAATTAACATATGAGATCTTGTTAGATTTGTCTCGATAAGTACGATCAAAATATCAAATTTTCATAATTTTTAATAATACACAACTAAATATATTAATTATTAAAATTGTGCATCGGCGTGTGCAATAGTAAAATGTGACAATTATTTTGGTACGGGAGAGAGTATATTTTTCAGTTTTGTTGGTTATGGTTGCTAGCTTGCTTTGTTAAGGAATTTTTGCTTCTTGAAGTTAGGATTTCTTTTGTTTATGGCTTTTTTCTTTTTCAATTTAGGGTTTTGTTTTTTTAATTAAAATTGGTGCTAAATGTGATTATATTTGGAAATTAAAATCAATTTGGAGTTTCGTTTTTATTTGAATTCAATTAATTAATTTTCTGTGTTGTGTTAATCACCGGTGGAATTTGTAAATTGGTTGATTTCTATCATCTTGGAATCATATGAAAATGAATTAGTTGACAAAGATTTCTATCATCTTGAAGGATTTTGTTTAATTCAGGAAAATATATGTCAATGCGTAAGAAGAGAAAAAATATATATATACTACTCTGTACTACATTTCCAAATATTTGAAGATATTTATAGTAAGGAAGACCTTAATATGGACCTCTTTTTTAAGGTCCACCACGGTCGTTACTAAATAACAAATAATAGTTTGTATAAATCACTTTGTACAAATAACTTTATCATTTAGTCAAAAAAAAAAAAAAAAACTTTATCATAAAAGTTTATTTATTTGCATAAATTATTTCACATAAACCTAAAAATAACACAATCCAAACATGCTCATTGTTTTTGTTAAGTAACTTATGGCTATAGAATTTCATCTTTAAATAAACAAGCTTAGTGTTTGGAATTCAAATTTCAAGTACTAATATAAAATACAATGTCAAATTTAGAAGTGGTTTAATAATTAGTTTTATTAATTTAAATGGAAAAGTTAGTGTCATTTGACAAAACACCGTTATTAATTTTAGTTAGTGGAGTGAAATTCAATTAAATAAGGGTACATTAGTGGAGAAAAAATAACAAATATTATATTAATAATTTGAATTATAAATTATTATCTCTCTCACTAATTATAAGAACTTGTTTGACCACTGCACGTACGTTAATTCACGATTTTGATTACTAATATTTTTAATTGTCAATTAGTAAAAATTATAAAAACTTAATATTTTAAAAATATTCATCAAAACAATTGAACAAGATCTTATATACTAATATTTATATTTATATATTATTGAAAAAGTGCAATCAAAATAAGCTAAATGAATAATACATTTTTATTAAAAATGGTCTTATAAATAGAACGGAGGTAACAGTTTGAGACTAAGAAAATGTAAATGAGATATTTTTTATGAGAGATGGGGTATTATTTATGATATTGCTCTTCCAACTTCAAAGTGGTATGGGTTTTTGTCAGAAAACTTCAAAGTGGTATGGGTCAAACAATTTTTTAGTCTTTAAAGTTTAAACTACTAAGCCATATTGATGAAGTTGCTTTTTGTAACATTTTATAATGTTTAAATATGGGCCGCAATTTTGTAGGACAAATTTTTTTGTTTTCCATAAGATCTTTTACGGTGTACAAGTTGAAAATATCATTGTAACGAATACGAATTTTACAAAATTCACTGTTGGATTGGATTTTTATATCATATAGATCATTCGTAATTTAATTTTAGAAAAAAATTGAAAATCATTTGATTATTGGGACTCATCAAAATTAATGGTTTATAGATTTTTATTGAGTAATGTTAATCATGATTGGTCTCAATAACATATCAAATTATTTTTTATTTTTTTAAAAAAAAATTATAAATGATCTATAAGATATAAATTTTCAATCAATCGGTGAATTTTGTAAAATTCGTATTCGTTATAATAATATTGGCAACTTGTGAACCATGAAAGATATAACAGTTTGTCCACTAAACACCATCCAACACAAAATTTCTTCAATACCTTAAATGTTTATTCTGGTTTGTACTGTCTTGTATTGTTATGTCCATTACTTAGATTTTGCCGATCAAACAGACCTTAAGTTTTTAAAAATGACTATTATACACAAGATAAAATGTTGTTAATAAAAATTTAAATCACACACACACACACCACATCCCCATCTCTCTCTATATATATAATACAAATAAATGCGCGATAAAAGAAATAAGATCGTGTTTATCAATGATACTTAAAATAACGACAAGTTTGAACGATGTAGTAGAAACTCATATTACTACTTTTACCATTTCAAAGTGATAGAAAAATAGTGTTCAATTATACTATCACAAGTAATCGTATATCACTCTAGGTAAATATAATGAATATCAGTCCAATAAGTTATAGTCTCCAAATTTTAACTAATTACAAATTTTCTTTATTGTATTTTAACAATTTATAATGAACTTTAATTAATTTTTTTTAATTTTATATTTTGTAGGACATGTATATAAGAAATTGTTATATTAAAATGAGAAATATCATCCCAAAAAATTCTGTGATTCTGGCACCTACTGAGGACAGATGTTAAGACAGAAGTTACAGCAATTGTCGTACGTAACCAGTTTTAATGCTAAGACAAATGCTCTAGCGTATGTCCACAGTAGATTATAATCAACAAGTAAAAACAACAGACAATGATGTAAATAACACAGAGAATTGTTAACCCAGTTCGGCGTTCACAACGACCTACTCTGGGGGCTACCAAGCCAGGAAGGAATCCACTATAATAGATCTAGTTCTAAGCCCACAGCAAACATACAAGTTTACGACTTATCACCTAGACTCTACCCGTGCTAACTCAACCTAGGAACTCCTAAGTTTGAGACCCCGTCTCACTTCCTTTCTATCACGAACCTCGTGATTATGACAGTACTACAAATAGTGCGGTTTCACTAACCAAACAAACAAACAATCTCCGTGCTTAAAAGCTTGGGAGAAGTTACACGAAATACAAACCAAACAGGCCTAAGCTTGTGTTATAGAATCCACAAGAAAGGCTTACAATAAACAAGACTCAAACCCTAAAACTATATTCTTCAAATACGGCTTCAGTAGTCATTTTGGTTTTAGTCTTCACATATTTATATGACCTGAGTTAGCATGGGCTAGGTCTTCATCTTGGGCTTTAATCTTCAGCTGTCCTTTTGCAAAGTCCAGCACACATGAAATGGAAAGAATCACATGTTTCCATAAATGGCGTAGCATCTTCTGGAAAGTATTTCTTGGTGCAGCCGCCTTATAATCCCTTGTTTAAAACGTGCGTCTTGATAAGCAAGTAAGGCGAAAATATTGCTTCAGAGAATCTTCAAAGATATGGCGCGCAATGTAGAACATTAATTACCGGCATGACAGATGTTGTACCCACATGCTACGGCATATGGTCCAACATCTTGCTTGAACTTGTTTATGCAAAATGAGGCCAACATACAAAACACCAACAATCTCCCCCTTTGGCAAATTTTGGCTAAAACAAACTAAGACCAGTTCTGGAGAGATGCAGTACATACCTTCCTTCAAGTCAACGCAAACACACAGCTAAGAAAGAAGATAATACATTGTCACATTATTTTCAACAGAGAACTTCAAGTGAGAAATAATGAACAGTCAGCATCAGAGGCATGCAACAGCGGAAATACACAACTTAGCCTCATAGGGTACAAGATAGGAGAGAAATAAACTCTCACACATAAGCGCCATACAGTTAAACCAGGGAAAAATAAATTCCCACAAATATGAATCACTATAGGAAAAATAAATTCCTACACCACTGAGAAAAATAAATTCTCCGGTAACAAGTAAAAGTGGATTCCTTTGAAACAGACAAGATGCCTTAGCATTTGGAATGGCATCTGTCACACACAACATGCATCACAACAAAAGTAGATTGCTCCCCCTGAGTTCATGCATATATCACAGTAGAGACTACTCCCCCTCAACAAAACATACATACATATACAGATACATCATACTTTCATACTTGCTCCCCCTCAATCATAGCACACACAAAGACAGACAGATGTTGTAGCAGATGTTGTAGCATATGTCACGAACAGAACAGATAGAACAGATACTTACTTACTACTACTCCCCCTTTTTAGCCATAATTTTGACAAACATAATACTTCATGCATAGATCAAGAAAATAGAAGTAGCAACATGTCAGAGGTGCATTATTACAGACCATCAGAGTAGCAGCACATATAAGTGCACAAAACATCCTGGGCAGAGCCCTCAAAGTACAGACAGAAAAACAGAAAAACAATAATAGCAGAAGAAAAACACAGGAGCAGCAACATCATTCAGAGAGGCTTTCATCAGAGCCCTCTATCACAGGTTCACCACCATCATCAACAGCATTAATTCCAGCACCAGCTTCTTCAAGCTCCAGGGCCTGGATAACAGCTTCCAGCTTCAACTTCTGGTCCTCTAACCCTTTGCAGGTAGCTTTCAGCTCTGCAATCATATCATTCCTAGTCAGTGCAGCAGAAGACCTCTGGACAGATGCTGTAGCAATGTCTGGAGCATGTGTCCCTTCAAACAGCTTGCTATGCAGAATCAAGGGAGCTTTCCTCTTCATTGGGAAATCAGAACTCCTCAGAATGCCTGGTTGTTGACTCAGAATAATACCACATAGCAAGGATGGAAAAACAATGGGCTTTTTGATAGCCATACTGTCAGCATGCTTCAAGGTTTGATTAAAAATATAGGAACCATAATCATATTTCACCTTGGACCCAATGGTATAGATCAAACGTGCCAAATCAGTAGAAATATCAGAGGTGTGCACAGTGGGCACCCAATTGACAGTGCCAATCTTGTTCAAGCATGCAAACTTCACGGAGAGTTTGCTGGAAGACACTTTCTTGCCCTTGGGCCATTGCTTCACAATGCCATTTGTAATTGCCTTGGCCAAGTCACCATCAGTCAACTCCACCTCAGGGGTTCTAGCATCATCCCTTCCCAGAAATTCATTAATAATGGAAGGAGAAAAATTCACCAGCAGACCACGCACAAACACCTTATGATATTCAGGACTTTGGGGGTTATCACAGTCCTCAGGAACGTTTACAATGAACTCTCTGACCAGCTGTTCATAACACTCTCCCAGTCCCCACACAGTCTTTATCAAACCAGCTTCCTCAATCAAACTCACAATATCAGAACACTCAAGAGCTTCTTTCCCAAGTTCTCTCTCTAAGGCAACCCTTCTCTGAACAACATACTTCCATTTCCCCACACAACTAGCAAGATGAAAAGAGATATTATCAATAGGGACCTCAGGAACATTAGCAGGAACCTTCCTACCACCTACACTTCTTCTGCCAACAGAAGCGCCACCAGATGCTTCACCTTTGGTCACAGACTTTTCAACTTCGTAATCAGAATCATTATCAGCAGCTTTCCTCTTTAATTGTTTCTTCTGGACAACAGGTGTTTCAAATTTACTCTTAGGTCTAGGAGGTCCATACATAGGTTTCTTAGCAGGTTTCTTGACAGATTCCACAACAGGAGACTTGGAGACAGATGGTATAGCTTTACCAGCATTGCTCCTTAGCCTTTTAGATACACCAGCACCAAAAGTTTTCACCAGAGGAGGAGACGTAGATCTCTCTTCATCAACATCAATCACCTTATTCACATCAGACTCAGCTTCTTCAGTTGAACCACTCTCTTCTGCTGAGGACTCAGTAGAGGAGTCTTTTTGCTCACTAACAGACTTCTCTTTATCACCAGATCCAGCAACACCTTCACCATCCTCATCACTTCTTGTTTCTTCACCATCACTATCCTGATCACTTTTCTTACCATCAGTACCTGTTTCATCAGACTTACCACTACCAGAACCAGTATCAGGACACACTTCAGCTACATTACCAGGAGTAAGATCCTGTTGGTCCAAAGATGCTGTAGCATCTGGCACAACATCAGACTAGGCTACAGGGTCAGATTCATTAACACATGTCACCACTTCTTCAACGAGTTTCCTAGTTTCATCAAGCACAGGAATAACTTCCGAATTCAACACAGTCATCACATCAGTAGTTTCTAGGGTCTTTACGAGACTAGATTTCTCTAAACTCTCCATTTCACCATCATTCCTAGTCTTCTCAGTCTTATCACTAGGGTTTGTCTTAATAACGCCAGCATCAGTCTTACTAACATTATCAATATCCTTTTCCTTTTCTAAATCAAAAGTACCTAGGGTTTTAGTTTGTTGAGTTTTTCCTAGATCTTCCGATTCAACAGCTTTTTCAACAATATTTGATTCATCAACAGCAGGAGCAGAGGGTATAGCATTATTACCTTTTAAATCATGGCCAGAAGCGCCAACATCAGTCGCGACATCGCGCGATTTGAAAGGATTGTCAGAATGATAGAGGTCTGACATCGAGAGACCGATTGTTGCCGTTGATTCACCTCGCTTCTTTCTTGGCTTTGATTTCGAACTCTTCTTTGACACAGCAGGAGATTTGGATACTTTCTCTTTCTTGACAACACTTTTCGATCGTGTCAATCGTGATTCTACTTCCGATGCATGCACGGAATCTACAGGAGCAGCTTGAACCATTACAGCAGTTGATTGCTCCTTGACCTTCGAGCGAGTAGACCTTGACGGAGTAGGAGTTTTGTCATTGACATTTTTGTTCAAGGAGGTTTCGGTTGATTGCGACATGATTGGAGGACGATTGTTGAGAGTTTTGGTGATTTTTGTGTTTTTGGAGAAGACGAGAGGTTTAGATGTGGAGAGGTTTGCAGCAGAGGGTATTGAGGCAGAGTAGGAGTTACAAAAGTTTTGAATATGGAAGGGTGGACGTTGGTTGAGTGTGGGAAAACAGTTTTGGAAAACAAATAATTCTTCTCCTAAATTAGCGTGCACAACATATATGGAGAGAGAGAAAATAACTGTTGCACGCTTCAGACACATTAACTGCTACAATTCTTCATGCAGGCAAATTCCCAATTTGCCCCTTAGCTTCTCAAATTGATTAGCATCAAGTGCTTTTGTAAATATATCAGCGAGCTGTTCTTCAGTAGCAACATGTTTCAAGACCACCACATTCTCTTCTACTAAGTCTCTGATAAAATGATGACGAATATCTATGTGCTTGGTCCTACTGTGTTGTATAGGATTTTTAGAGATATTGATTGCACTCAGATTATCACAATACAACGCCATAGCATCTTGCTCAACATTATACTCCCTTAGCATCTGTCTCATCCAGACAAGTTGTGAACAACTACTTCCAGCTGCAATGTATTCAGCTTCCGCAGTTGAGAGAGACACACAATTCTGTTTCTTACTGAACCATGATATCAAATTTTCTCCTAAGAAGAAACAACCACCAGAAGTGCTCTTTCTGTCATCAGCACTGCCAGCCCAATCTGCATCACAAAATCCAATGAGTTGAGAGTTGTCACTATGTGAGTACATCATGCCATAGTCACATGTGCCATTAACATACTTGAGGATTCGTTTCACTTGTGTTAAGTGACTCATCTTAGGATCAGCTTGGTATCTTGCACATACACCCACTGCAAAGCTAATATCAGGTCTACTAGCTGTAAGGTATAAGAGACTCCCTATCATGCTTCTATAGAGACTTTGATCAACACTCACACCCTTCTCATCTTTTGTCAACTTCAAATGAGTAGGTGCTGGAGTCCTTTTGTGAGTAGCGGTATCCATTCCAAAGTTCTTGACAATATTTTTTGCATACTTACTTTGAGAGATAAATATTGTCTCATCCATTTGCTTCACTTGTAGTCCAAGAAAAAATGTTAATTCCCCAACTAAACTCATCTCAAACTCTGACTGCATCTGTTTGATAAAAAGCTTCACCATCTGACTTGACATCCCGCCAAACACTATGTCATCAACATAAATTTGTGCTATCATTAGTTTACCATGTTCTTCTTTTACAAACAGAGTTTTATCATGTCCTCCTTTCCTGTATCCATGATTGACAAGAAATTCAGTCAATCTCTCATACCAAGCCCTGGGAGCTTGTTTCAACCCATATAAAGCCTTCTTCAATTTGTAGACATGATCAGGAAGATCTGGATTCACAAAACCTTTTGGTTGTTCCACATACACCTCCTCATTTAAGTACCCATTGAGAAAGGCACTCTTAACATCCATTTGGAAAAGTTTAAATTTCAGAATGCATGCAACACCAAGCAACAGCCGTATAGACTCTAATCTAGCAACTGGGGCAAAAGTCTCATCAAAGTCTAAACCTTCCACTTGAGTGTATCCCTGTGCCACAAGCCTTGCCTTGTTCCTTGTAATAGTTCCATTTTCATCAGATTTATTTTTATAAACTCATTTAGTGCCTATTACATTCAACCCTTTTGGTCTAGGAACTAGATCCCAAACCTCACTTCTTTCAAACTAGTTCAACTCTTCTTGCATGGCAGTGATCCAATAATTGTCCGTGAGAGCCTCTTTGACATTCTTTGGTTCTATTTTTGACACAAAGCAAGAGTTAGAGATTATATCTTGATTTCTTCTTGTGGTGATACCTTCATCTGGATTGCCTATGATCTGGTCCTTGGGATGATTTTTCTGAACTCTGATAGATGGTCCTTTACTAACTGGAGCAGTAGTATCATTAGTGGTAGGACTATCAGGCGTTACCTCAAACTCCTCTATACTAGCAGTTTCTTCAGGCTGGAATTCAAATGCTTCAGCATCTGGACTTTCATCTGTCTTAACATCAGATGATACATCATCTATCACAACATTCATTGATTCCATCATCACTTGAGTTCTGGAGTTATACACTCTGTAGGCTCTGCTGTTAGTTGAGTATCCCAAGAATATACCTTCATCACTCTTTGGATCCATCTTCCTCCTTTGTTCTCTATCTATCATAATGTAACACTTACTCCCAAATACATGGAAATACTTGATAGTAGGTTTTCTACCTTTCCACAATTCATATAAGGTTTTAGTGGTTCCAGCTCTTAAGGTGACACGATTGAGAATGTAACATGCTGTATTCATAGCTTCAGCCCAAAAGTGTTGAGGTAGTTTCTTTGAGTGTAACATGACACGAGCACATTCTTGTATAGTTCTGTTCTTTCTTTCAACTACACCATTTTGTTGAGGTGTAATAGGAGAAGAGAATTCATGTCCTATTCCTTCAGCAGCACAAAACTCAGAGAATCTTGAGTTTTCAAACTCTCTACCATGGTCACTCCTTATTCTGACAATGACACTATCTTTTTCTCTCTGAAGTTGTTTACACAAGTCCTTGAAAGAGCTAAAGGTGTCTGACTTTTCTCTGAGGAAGTTGATCCAAGTGAATCTTGAGTAGTCATCTACAACAACAAATGCATATCTCTTTCCTCCTAAGCTTTCAACCTGCATAGGCCCCATCAAGTCCATATGAAGTAATTCAAGCACCTTAGATGTAGTCAGATGCTGCAGCTTCGGGTGTGACATCTTTGTCTGCTTCCCAATTTGACATTCATCACATATGCTTCCTTCTTCTATCTTCAGTTTAGGTACTCCTTTTACTGCATCTTCAGCTATGACTTTTTTCATACTCCTTAGATTAAGATGACCCATCTTTTGATGCCATAACTTGACTTCATCTTCTCTAGTGATGAGACAGGAGGAAATTTGAGCACTTTCTTCAGAAATCCACAAATAACAGTTATCTTTAGACCTGACTCCTTTCATAACAGATTCACCATCTTTAGTTGAAACGATGCATTCAGACTTCGTGAAGTTCACCTTCATTCCTTGATCACACAATTGACTGATGCTTATGAGATTTGCAGTCAATCCTTCCACTAAAAGAACATTCTCAAGTTTAGGCAACCCATTTGCAATGAGGCTTCCAATTCCTTTGATCTGACCTTTGGCCCCATCACCAAAAGTAACATAACTAGTAGCGTAGGCTTTAACATTGGTTAGATAACTTTCAACGCCAGTCATATGTCTTGAGCAACCACTATCAAAGTACCAATCATTTCTGGATGAAACTCTCAGAGATGTATGAGCTATGTGAGCAACATCATTTGCCTTTGGTTTCCATTCTTTCTTTGTATTGCTTGAATCATATTCATACCTGGGATTATTATACCATCTTGGAAACCCATACAGTCTAAAACAGAAAGGTCTGATGTGACCTCTTCTACCACAGTAATGACAGATCCATCCCTTAGGTTTAGGAATGATTTTGGTAGGCAGATGTTGTTGAACATGCTGTGGCATGTGTCTGGTTTCAGTAGGATCATAAGTGTCTTTAGCAGGAACAAACGTACTAGTGGAAGTAGCATTTTTCTGTTTGGGATAATTATATTCTACTCCAATGCCCTTAGGTTTTCCAGCAACTTGACCCTCAACCAGTATATCTAATCTTTCAGTTCCATTATTTAGCAGTCTAAGCTGTTTATTTAAACTAGTCAGCTGATAGTTCAATGTGCTTACCTCATCTCTAAGAGCAGAAGTCTCAGACAGATGTTTTGCCTTCTCAGATTGTAACTGCTTTGTGAGTTGAGATATTTCAGTCTGATGCTTCAGCTTCTCAGCTTGCAATTTACTTATAGTGTATTGTTGCTGCTGACACACCTTCTCACTCTTCTGACTCAGTGCTTTATAAGATGCAGCTAGCTCATCAAAGGTCAATTCTTCATCATCTGATTCTGATTCAACAATTCCAGTGAGTGCGGTAATGTGGTTTGCAGACTCAGAGTACTCATCATCTTCAGAGTCATCTTCATCAGACCAAGTAACAGCCATACTCTTCTTCTGTTTCTTCAGGAATGTTGGACATTCAGCTCTAATATGTCCATGACCTTCACATTCATGACACAACACCCCTTTTCCAGTACTGGCCTTTTCTTCAGGTTTGTATTTTCTTACACCATTAAACTTTCTGTTATTATCAGAAAAATTGCCTTTAGCATTTGTCTTGCCTCTACCATCCATCTTCTTTAGTATTCTGTTGAACTGCCTGCCTAGATGTGTTACAGTTTCAGATAAATTTTCATCAGTTTCAAAACTATTTTCTACTTCCTCACTTTCAGTGGTGTTGGTAACAAGAGCTATACTCTTCTTCCTCTTCTCGGTTTTCTCTTTAGCAGCCAGCTCATAGGTTAGTAATGAACCCACCAAATTTTCAAGCTTCATTACTCCTATATCATGTACTTCTTCTATGGTAGTGACTTTCATATCAAACATCTTAGGAAGCGATCTAAGCATTTTTCTCACCATTCTTTCCTCGCTTAGCTTTTCACCTAGAGCATCAAAGTTGTTTGCAAAGTCTAGAATGGTCATGTGAAAGTCATGAACAGATTGATCTTCACCCATCATTAGATTCTCAAACTTTACGGTCAGAAGCTGTAGCCTTGAATTCTTCACCTTGGCGGTGCCTTCATGTGTAGTCATTAGAATATCCCATGCTTCCTTAGCCACTGAGCACTGTTTGATCATCCTGAAAATGTTATTATCCACAGCATTGAATAAAGCATTTAGCGCCTTGGAGTTTCCATGTGCAAGCTCATCCTCTTCCTTGGTCCACTCCGCTTCTGGTTTTAGTTCACCTGTAGTTTTACCATCTTTGTCTCGTATCACTGGATGTTCCCATGCCGTTAGGATAGCCTTCCAAGATTTGCTATCAAGTGATTTGATAAACGCCACCATTTTGGCTTTCCAGTAATCATAGTTTGATCCATCCAGAAGTGGAGGTCTGTTGACATAACCACCATCCTTGTTCATTATGCCAGAAAGTAACTTCCCTGGTCCTCACCCTCGCAGAACAGGGTGCCTGCTCTGATGCCAATTGTGATTCTGGCACCTACTGAGGACAGATGTTAAGACAGAAGCTACAGCAATTGTCGTACGTAACCAGTTTTAATGCTAAGACAAATGCTCTAGCGTATGTCCACAGTAGATTATAATCAACAAGTAAAAACAACAGACAATGATGTAAATAACACAGAGAATTGTTAACCCAGTTCGGCGTTCACAACGACCTACTCTGGGGGCTACCAAGCCAGGAAGGAATCCACTATAATAGATCTAGTTCTAAGCCCACAGCAAACATACAAGTTTACGACTTATCACCTAGACTCTACCCGTGCTAACTCAACCTAGGAACTCCTAAGTTTGAGACCCCGTCTCACTTCCTTTCTATCACGAACCTCGTGATTATGACAGTACTACAAATAGTGCGGTTTCACTAACCAAACAAACAAACAATCTCCGTGCTTAAAAGCTTGGGAGAAGTTACACGAAATACAAACCAAACAGGCCTAAGCTTGTGTTATAGAATCCACAAGAAAGGCTTACAATAAACAAGACTCAAACCCTAAAACTATATTCTTCAAATACGGCTTCAGTAGTCATTTTGGTTTTAGTCTTCACATATTTATATGACCTGAGTTAGCATGGGCTAGGTCTTCATCTTGGGCTTTAATCTTCAGCTGTCCTTTTGCAAAGTCCAGCACACATGAAATGGAAAGAATCACATGTTTCCATAAATGGCGTAGCATCTTCTGGAAAGTATTTCTTGGTGCAGCCGCCTTATAATCCCTTGTTTAAAACGTGCGTCTTGATAAGCAAGTAAGGCGAAAATATTGCTTCAGAGAATCTTCAAAGATATGGCGCGCAATGTAGAACATTAATTACCGGCATGACAGATGTTGTACCCACATGCTACGGCATCTGGTCCAACATCTTGCTTATACACAGATTATACAAGTCTTAATATGAAAGCATTATCTAATCTAATTAAACTAATTTGACTTCATCCCGTGAGTTTAACTCAGTTGACAATGACATTGCATTATATATGCATAAGTTCAAATTCGGTTATCTCATTATCTGTTAGAACCCAAACCTTGGTTACTAGGCCCAAAAGAACAATTGATCCGGCAAGTAACTAATGGACCTAAGAATGGGTACTCAAGCAAGAGAAGAGTGTTGAAGGGAAAGGGTATTGTTAGGACTCAATTGAATGAAGAAGCGCCACATGAACAAGTAATTCTTTATGAGAATAGTGATCCAGGACTTGGTTGGTTTATTCTAGAAGGAAGGGTAGAAGAGTCATTACAGGCTGATTTAGTTACTCTTGGTGTGACGTGTCTTGGAGTGAGGGAGCTGATCAGTATACTTTCCATAATATAAGGAGTAGGAATGAGGAATGAAAATCATCTTGGATTTTAGAACTATTCTAGAATGTCAAGAAAGCAATAGCTTTCTTGTGAGGAGCCTAACTCTGTGTCAGATCTAAGGATTGTAATTCCTTTCTTCTGTAATTGTTCTCCATTATCTCCATATTAATAAAAAGCTCTTTGTTTTGCCTTTGTTCCTTGTTGATTTACTGTTTCATTGTTTTAGTGCATTTTGGTTCGTATCAAATGGTCCGACCTGCCAGATGACGATACCGGAGCCAGTGAATACCAACACACACAAAATGGAAGCCAGATTAGATGCTCTAGGAAGGGAAATGAAGAGCATCAAACTTACTCTGTTAGAGATGCTAATTGAGCAAAATAAATTTCATGAATGATTCGTTTCAATGTTAACAAATGCTGGGAAGATAACTGACGATGGTGAGAGGAAAATCGAAGCATCCAAGAATCGCTCAACATCAGAGGTTCATACTACAATTGGTTTGAAGAAACTAGAGGAAAAACAGTTTGAAGTCCCCCAACAATCTGTCCAAAAGGTGATACAACAGAATCAAGAGACTGTGAAGGAAGGGAAACAGAGCAACGTCGTACAATCTTGATCCGGTGATGATAGATCGAAATTTGGTAGAGTCATAGTTGATTCACAGTCACTAAAAATTCCGGTTAGCATTGTGAAATCGCCAGTAGCTTTAGATGGGAAACCATGCATTACGGTGAAGAAAACTCGAGATGCTTGTTGCTCGGTCACGATTTCGCCACCACCAAAACCACCAGATGCTGATCAGTACTCTATGGAAGTAGTGATTCAAATCGTCGGCGAATCAGTCATGGTTCCACCGCCACCCAAGCCGCCAGAAATACAGACAACGCCGATAAAGAAATATGCGACGAGAAGAGGATTTCTATTGATAGAGAGGGTTCGTTTCAACCTTGCGTCAATTGGAAACGTTCTAGAGAAGACAGGGGCAATTTGGGTAATTGGTGAGTTGTTAATTTTTTAAAACCTAATGGGTCAAGCCCAAAATAAGGTTAGTTTGCTTATAAACCCGTGTGTTAAGAAAATAGATGTCACACATGGGTTGCTTTTATCCTACCCGACCCGAAACCAGGGAAAATCCAACTCGAATATGCAAGGAAGTTACACGTTATTACTGTCTCTGCCGCGAGCGACGCCGCTTACTCTCTTTGAGCGTGAGCTGACCTCGTTCTCCCTCCAAGTCGGTATAGTTTGTATTGCATACCTTATACGAACCCCACCGATGCTTATGTCGTCGCGGTTCAGAGATGGTATGGGACGCCCATGTCTGTTGTTTTTTATGCTGGTTGTGAAACCTATGAATCAATTTAAAAACCACAACAAGAGGAAGGTTTGTCTAAAGGGGAGGTACAAAAGGTGCAGAAACTTGATGTGTTTGCCTTCTGAGGAATTGAAACAGTGGATGGAAAATGAAGAGGTGTTGTTAGACTCACTAGGTTGGAACTCCATGATCAACAAGTCTGAACAAAAAAAGATCCATGATAAAGCTTTTAAATATTTTAGGAGTTTTGGCAATCTGTGTAATGAGTTTATGATCTTGTCTTACTCAATGAATGACACATTCTGTCATTGTGATTCCATATTGGGTTGGAGAAAATTATTTGAAGGGTTAGGTGTGATGGATACTGCAGTGTGGAATTCCTTGATCAATGTGTTGATTCAAGAGGTGTACGTGGAAGTATTTAAGTACTTCAAAAAGATACAATGTGTTAAGTCACTTGTGTTGCTAAGTGGAAATGAGACACATGGATATGTTGGGAGGACTTGTTTTCATAGAAATGATTTTTTGTCAAATGTCAATGAAAAAGGGATATGGACAGAAGAAAATTCTTGACTATGCTTTTAACATGATTGAGGACTTTAAATTGAGTTCCTTAATTTGGGTATTTGCAAATCCAGTTCTCTCACCAAAGTACTTAGAAACAAAGATTACACTCATAACTTGTCTATTGTGTGAGAAGTATTTTGAAGTGTTTTTCAAGGTTAAGATTTATATTCTGAATGGTTCACTTAAAGAAATTTTTTCTGCTTCTGACAACTCGTTGTGCAAGACTTTTAAGTATGTCATTGATTGCAAATTGGATCATATTGCTAATGAAGGAAATGCTCACAAAGGAAAATAAGCTTACCTTTCTTGTAGCTCTGAAGAGACTATCAGCATGTTGGCACCCAAATTCAAAGGGATAGAAGTTTTGCTAGTGGAAAGAATTTGGAATTCCTTGAACCAAGAATTTGCACAACAGGGGGGGGGGGGATAGGAGTTTGAAGGTGCTGGTTTGGATGTGTTCAAGAACTTTCATGAGTTTATACATAGCATGTGTTGATTCCTCAGTGTTTTCAAATGGGGAGGAGATGAACAGGTATGTTCAGCGATCTTTGTTTGTTACATATGATTGGCTAGCAACTATTTTTGTTAAGGTATTTGTGCAATGTTGAGATACAATGATGGGGAGTTTGGAAATAAGGAAGTCTGGATTTGCTTTTGAAATGATGTCACAGTATGCTTTCACACAATGGGATCCAGGGGTCACCAATATTCTTATGCTTATGTTAATCAATGCTCATGAATGTTGCTGGAAACGTTTTTTATCCTTATACAGTTGGCTGAATTTTGTTTATGATAGAGGGAAGTTATGGGAAATTCTATTTGATGCTAGAAACCACAAATCAGGGGCTACGACGAGATTTTTGCAAGTCTACAAGCAGTGGTTAATTTTTGAATTAATGGGACAAGATTCAAGAGACACAAGAGAATTATATTTCCCTATGTCAGCTACAACTTATGGCTACTGCTGGGCAACTCTGATTTCTCTAGTTGCAATTGGAGGATCTTTGAAAGACATTATGTTAGAAGGTTTTTTTAACTAAGAGTAAAATAGAGGCGGTGAATGAAACTACATGGGGGAAAGAAGTCATGGTTATGGGTCATTCTCCTAACTCCATACCTGAGGACAAGTTTGTTTTTCAGGAGGGAGTATTGTTAGAACCCAAACCTTGGTTACTAGGCCCAGAAGAACAATTGATCCGGCAAGTAACTAATGGGCCTAAGAATGGGTACTCAAGCAAGAGAAGAGTGTTGTAGGGAAAGGGTATTGTTAGGACTCAATTGAATGAAGAAGCGCCACGTGAACAACTAATTCTTTATGAGAATAGTGGTCCATGACTTGGTTGGTTTATTCTAGAAGGAAGGGTAGAAGAGTCATTACAGGCTGAGTTAGTTACTCTTGGTGTGACGTGTCTTGGAGTGAGGGAGCTGATCAATATACTTTCCATAATATAAGGAGTAGGAATGAGGAATGAAAATCATCTTGGATTTTAAAACTATTCTAGAATGTCAAGAAAACAATAGCTTTCTTGTGAGGAGCCTAGCTCTGTGTCAGATCTAAGGATTGTAATTCCTTTCTTCTGTAATTGTTCTCCATTATCTCCATATTAATAAAAAGCTCTCTGTTTTGCCTTTGTTCCTTGTTGATTTATTGTTTCATTGTTTTAGTGCATTTTGGTTCGTATCATTATCTATGTTAAACATGAAATTTTCAGCCATTAAAATTACTTTAAAAAAAACTAATTCAACTTTGATTCTACATTTTGCAATCAGTATAAACTTTAGATTGAATTTGATTTGAATTCAACGTAAAAATATATACATTGACTAGCTGGTTAAAAAATATACTATATGTTAGAGAGATACTGAGATAGTAATATTCATAATCCATTTATTCAACGTAAAAAGATATACATTGACTAGTTGGTTAAAAAATGTTAGAGATTGTAATACTATTCAATGAATCATGCTGACACGTGTAGCAAAATCCATTTAATTATGCCCAAAGATTGTAGCACTGACACGTGTTATAGCTGCAGAAAATGGCTGATAACAACAGAGGGCTAAGGAATATTATGTGAGAGATTCTTATCCGTAACATCATTATTAATATCTTCCTACAATTTTAAAAGATAATATTAAGAATTTTTTTAAAAACTATTGTCTAATTTAAAAGTTATCAATAGAAATATATTTAAAAAAAGCCTTACAAAAAAAAATATATATTTAAAAATTTGTACAAAGAAACGTAAACTTAAATTTTAAATTTTAGAAATCACAAATTTAGTTCAATAGAAGAAATAACTTTTAATTTATTAACAGTATAAAATAAAATAATAAATTGTACTGACATCTATCATTCTCATAAAATAGATAAGTGTGAAAAATATATAAAGTGAAATAAGAAAATAAAATGAGTGGATAAAACATAATAAATATTAAATGGACGAAGCTAACTCATTGGCTAACATAACTCATAGTAGTTGGAATGAACTTAATAACATGTATGTAGCTCAATAATAGAAGGATAAGGAGATGCTGTTCATAAGTTTCTTTGTTCCTTCTCTGAATTCCAAAAATACTCTATTTAAGTTATAGACCGTAAACATGTTTTAACAATTCAAATTTTAGAATCTAAATGCCTGTCAAAATAGATTACTGGGTCCTAAACGGTTCCAAATATAAGAAAAATTATCTTCGTACCTTTAGAATATGATTTCCGAATTTTTATTTGCCTTAAAAACAAATTTCTGAACGTATTTTCCGAATTTTTCTTAAATTTTAATTAAAAAAATTTCGGAAAACGCATTCTGGAGTTTTTTTTTCCAAGGACAAAGTTGAAATATTAAGGAGTAGAAAAGATATGTAATGGGAAGAGAATTTTCTCAAATATAATACCCAAATTTGGCCCGATACAGGTTGCAGACTGTGCGGTCCAAGTTGTTAATTTTTTAAAAATATTATAAAGTAATAATAAAAATACTAAAAAGTAGTATAAAAATTTAGTAAAATAATAGGAAAAATAAAATCATCAAGTTATGAATTTATTTTCATATATAGAAGCATATGCATTGAGAGATAGAACACTTACATTATCTAAAAAAGAAAAGAAAAAGATAGAACACTTACTGAAATAATTCATTTCAACTCTAGTTGGACTAATTATGTAAAAAATGATTTTAATTCATGACTGTATACTTGTTTTTACTAAAATAAAAATATTCATTCATTCAAATCGGTAGAGTACATCAGATTTAAGTACAAATTCAATACTACTAAAAACGAAAAGGATGAATCTGCGAACAAGCTCACAACATCCAAGTTAATAACATAAATCGGCTTACTCATACCTACAAATAATGTGATAAAATCAAAGTAACAGGGATACCTATGTTTCAGGATCTGCATCGTTGACGAACTTAATCACTGTGTGAATCAGTAGTTGACCGAAGTTGATTTGCCGATTCAATCAAACGAACACCGCACAACAAGACGGGATAACAAACAAACATCGCACCAAGACAAGATATCAAAGAACGTCGCACTAGACGACTGGACCGGGTAAAAATATAAGGGGTGTATTTAGCAAGGCCCAAACATTGTTTAATAAATCCATACAACGACCCAATAGCAACGACCCAATATATAAACAAAATCCAGCCCAATTTCGCCTGAGGGCGTGACATATAGGCGAGATATTCATCTTTGACAAGGCGAGGGGGCGAGACGTTTTAAACCCCATGATCCCACGATCTGTGAACCGTTATTTTTCCATTATTATTTCGATTATTCTCATTATCCTTGTGACCAGAAGCACGATTTAGAAGGAAGAACAATGTCCAACCCACGTTCCCCCATGATCAACATGTAAATAGGCATATGATTAATGTATAGGAGGATAACATGGTGGCACAAATGAAGAAACAAGGCGGGGAAGATTTCCCTCCCTATGTAAACTATAAATACCTATGATCTTAATGAAAAAAACAGACCGATAATTTTTACTATGGACAGTCCATATTAATTACTTTGCATACCCCTTTAAGTGTTCACTAGAACAACGACCAAATCACACAAAAAAACATAAAAGAAAGATTTAATCTATGTGAAAATCACTTATTTGGATTAAAACAAATTAAAAAAGATGCACATGGGTGTTTTCAAGTAAAAAAGACTCAAAACCAGCCTTTTTGATAAAAGGGATGAACCTCGTGACCATATACTTGATAATATATTTTACTACCTTTTTTATTATATTTTGTTTCATTACCGAAATACAATCAAATGTCGCGGTTGCCACACATAGTTGCAAATTAGACTTGACTTAAAACATCATGTGATCGTCATACACAATAAATAAATATAGGACAAAACTTACATGCATTTCTTACTTTTCCTCTCACAAAGAGGTAGTTTTTTTTATTAAAAATAATTTTCTTTTATTTTTTCAAAATGAAAAAACACAAATAACCACCTCTTTGTGAGTGAAAAAGTAAAAAATGTATGTAAGTTTTGTCCATAAATATATACGATTTATTCAAAAAAAAAAATGCTTAGTAAAAGGAAAATGCTATTTACTAAGAATTTTTTGATGCAAGAAAGAGAAGAATTTTATGTGGCAAATTGGCCAAATTCTAATCACTCTCTCTCTCTCATGTATGATTAGCCAATTTTTGATTGGTCAAATTTCCTAATTTTGTAGATTCTTCTCTTTCTTGTGTAAATATTTCTTACTAAATAGCAATACTCTTAGTAAAATATACGGAAAAAATAAACCATCAATAATTGGTAAAATTTAAAGCTTGAATCTTTATTATGTAGACTAGGATAAATTATAGATTTTGTTTTTTCAATTTTTGTGTAATTATGGGCTTTGAATTACTGGTGGTCCATACGGATTAACCCATTTTTTAACAGATATTTTTGGGTCGTGCTATAAAGCCCTAGAAGTATTCGGGCTCAAATTATTAAGAGTGGACCCTGTGCTTTAGTGGGTTTGGAAGGTTGCTCCAAACGATCTAGAGCATTTTGACAACTCTACCTCTATACATATATAAAATTTCATATTTTACACGTTCAAACTCTAGAATTCGAAACTTATTTTTTAGTGAGATAATTCTATTTTCTCGAATTGTTTGCACTATTTATGATATTTATATTCCTCATGCTTCTCCCCTAATTCAAACCCAGACAATGCACCTAAAATTATGGATCATCACGCGACGATGAGATTGCTACATAACTCTACCAAATTTCGGTTCACATGAAACACGAGGATCCACACTTTTATCTACAAGATTTAACTTCGCATCAAGGGAAGCAACCAACAACTTTAAGTGCAATATCTAGCTTTCTATTAGCATGATAATCCACAACTTTAGGTGTATTGTTTAACTTCACATCAATGAAAGAATTATGAGGAACATTAATAATATGAAACAACGTAAACAAACAAATAAATGGAATTGTTTATAGCAAAAATATAGGTGTTTAGATTCTAAAACTTAAATTATAAAATAAAATACACGTTCGAGTTTCAAAATTTGAAGAGATTTTTTTAGAAATTTAGGGGTAGGGAGCGAGAGGAATAAAGGGGCGAAAAGAAAAATTCATGGATTAAACAAATAAAGACCATTTGCAAAGTCGATCTTATCAAACCTTTTGATTTAACTACTCTAGTCATCATCACAGTCATTATTCGTTCATTTTGCAAAGGCTTAACTACACATTTGGTCCCTTACGTTTATTTTAGATTTTAATTTGGTCTCTTACGTTTAAAAAGTATCAATTTAATCCCTTACGTTTCCATTAGGTTTCAATTTAGTCTTTTCCGTCAGTTTTGTCACATGTAGCAACCAGTTTGCATATGTAGACAGACACGTGGACACTTGGGCACACTGACACGCGTATAATTCAAACAGTGTTAGTGACAAAACTAACGGAAATTGCTAAATTGATATCTAATGAAAACGTAAGGAACCAAATTGATACTTTTTAAACATAATTGACCAAATTAAAACGTAAAATAAACGTAAGGGACCAAATATTTAGTTAAGTTTTTTGTAAATTACCGATATTTTCCTCCAAAAAAGCATTTGAGATAAATCAATGTAGAGAACATGGTACCTCCTCCTATCTCATTATTATCAACAAAATTGATTTTTTTAGATACATTCGACCAAGGGCAAGAACATATAATACATTACATAATTGATTTTTTTAGATACATTAATCCAAATTCATTTATTGATTTCGTAATTTTCTTTTCTTCCACTTTCTTTCCATAAGATCTAACGGATCCTAAGGATCCTTTATTTAGAAGGGAAAAAAGTCAAGTTGAAAGAAAACACAAAAATCGATACATGAATTCTTTTTTGGGTTTCGATGTTTTTCCTCCTTCGAAACAACTCGACCATAAAAGACTAAAGTTTAGGAGGAGACGTAGTAATAATTATTTAAAATAATGAAGTAGAACGAGTAGCATATGTATGTGTCAACTGCCAAGTCATTCACAAACAAGTTTGAATACTTGTTTGTCTTCCTTCCAGACACTTCTTTCTGGATTTATCTCCTCCGGTCACCGTCGTGTTTCTGCGTCTTCACAATCTCAAGATTATCATCATAATCATAATTAAGTAACTGTTACTAATACTAATGGCGAAGAAGAAGATACAGAACAACACTGTTTTTCTGCACTTCATCACTCTCTTCCTTTCTATTTCCTCACTTTCAGTATCAGCAGCAAGAATTGTGCCTCTCTTGCAAAATTACGGAAAACCCATTTTCAAATCAAATTTTCACTCTCTTTATGATACTTCAAACTATGGTGTTTTTCAGCTCACTAATGGATTGGCTCTCACTCCTCAGATGGGGTTTGTTTCTTTCTTTTTTGCTTCTTCTTTCGATTGATGAAAAAACATTTCTGGTTCATTCAATTCAATTCATTATGAATTTTATTTTATTTAATATAGTCACGTATTTGCAATGATTTATTTTTTTAGCTTAAAATAGAAAAGTTAGGAAGTTAATTTATGTGACATGATGATGATGATGATGATGATGATGATGATTTGGTGTTGTGTAGATGGAACAGCTGGAACTTCTTTGCATGTAATATCAATGAAACAGTTATTAAGGAAACAGGTACTATTGTTTTCTTCCTTAGTTGCTCCTACCTACTAGTACTAAGCTAGTTGTAGTTGTCCCTAAAGTACTAAGCTTAGTCTATTTTACTGATTTGTATTATAATATCTTTACAGCTGATGCACTGATATCAACTGGATTGGCCGAGTTAGGTTATGATTACGTCAATATAGGTACTGATCTTGTATGTCCAAAACCAAAATGAAAATTCTAACGAATAAACCATCAATTTAGTCCCTAAAGTATATAAATATAATAAGTAGTTCCTGACGTAGATAAAATCCATCAATTTAGTTGCTGCAATTAAGATGTTAGAGACTAAATTGACGGATTTTTATATACTTTAGGGACTAAATTGACGGTTTACTCAAATTCTAAAGGTAGATTACCTTCCTTAAGTATTTGATGTTACAATTTACGATGTGCAGATGATTGCTGGTCTTCTGTGACAAGAAATTTGAAGGTCAGTTAAATTATGTTACTTTCAATATCACGGGATAAACTTTAGTGCTATTATCTTCTCTTGTAGTATATATTCGTTGGCTTTCAGTGTTGTCTATTTTGACTTTCGATTGGATGAGGAAAAGCTGTTTCAATTGTAATCTGTTATGTTTTGGCTAAGTGGTATTGCAGAAAATAGATATAGATAGCATTCTCCTCGGATATATTTAAGAAACCATTATGCTACGTATTTGGATGCTAGCAGGAAAGCGTGAATCTTATACGTGAATACATGCACTATTCATTTTCTATGTGGATTAGCCATTTAATTGTTTTAATGAAAAGGTTAAAAGTCAATTATTCAAATATTCTCTCAATAAAGATATGTTGTTTCTTACTATTTTTGATTTGGAAATGCAGGGTGACCTTGTCCCTGATCGTAAGACATTTCCGTCAGGAATTAAAGCTCTTGCAGATTATGTGCATGGAAAGGGACTCAAGCTTGGCATATATTCTGATGCAGGGTAGGCTACTTTCGCAAAATTACGGCAGATTTTTTTACTCATTCTAAAATATAGTAATCATTTAATCCCATGTTCATTGCGACTAACTGATTTTTTTCCACTTCCAACTGTTTTTAGGGTTTTTACATGTCAAGTTCGACCAGGATCTATTTTCCACGAACATGATGATGCAGATTTATTTGCCTCTTGGGTTAGACTCTAATATCTCTTTTCATAATTTGCAAAAGCGTGATAGATACTCTTCATGTGTCATGGACTTTTTGAAGCTCCTAAGAATAGAAGTAGTGTTAATTCATTTCTCTTTTATGTGTGCATTACACGAGTTGCGTCAGGTTCAAATTAAATCTGATTTAAATAATTTAGCTCTGCAGCCTAATATATCTTTATGTCAAATTAATTTGTTGTATAAGGAAATAAAACCACCCTTTTGATTTGAAGTTCTGATTTGAAACATCATAAACACCAAATTTGGACCAGATACGATGTTCAGTCATTTAATGGAATTCTTTTAATGTTCTTATGGAATATGATGCCTTATACAGTTCTCAATCATTGATATGGTTAAAATTTATGTCTCATTGCCTGGTATATTTAACTATAGATTATAATTGGCACCCTTTTTAATATGTTGACGGATGTTTTCATATTGTGATTAGTAGATTCATCTCGAGGTACTTTTCGAACCACGACTTCATAACTAAACATCCGAGTCACATTTTTCTGTAATTTATTCATGATTTTGACCCCATTCTATCATTTTACCAGGGCGTAGATTATTTGAAATACGACAATTGTTACAATCTGGGCATCCCTCCAAAAAAACGGTTTGTTCTCATCTCTGTCTCCGTGTTTGCACACACAACAATAACTTGTCCATATAAATTAAATCAATGTCGTTGCATGTATTCCAGATATCCACCTATGCGCGATGCCCTCAATGAAACTGGACGTAAAATCTTCTATTCAATCTGTGAATGGTAATAAAGCATGTCTCTTTTTGGTTGAGTTTACTTACTGATAGCATGACAGATATCATCCAACTATACTTACGTTTTCGCAGGGGTGTTGACGATCCGGCTTTATGGGCAGGCAAGGTTGGTAACAGTTGGAGAACAACCGATGACATCAATGATACGTGGGCAAGGTTAATAACATCAATATGGATTGTGGAGTTTTAATGAACTATCATTTTTGTTTATAATGTAGTCTAATTCTGAGAATGACGCTTTTTGTGTTTAGCATGACAACTATTGCTGATCTTAATGACAAGTGGGCTTCATATGCGGGTCCTGGAGGATGGAATGGTACACCTAATGTTTTTGAAATTTAGTTGAAAATATAGAAGTTTTCTTACTTATTGCTCATGTTACGATTCTTGGACAGACCCAGATATGTTGGAAGTTGGCAATGGTGGCATGACTTACCAAGAATACCGTGCTCACTTCAGCATCTGGGCTTTAGCAAAGGTGATGCTCTTAATTCCTATTTGTCACTCCTCCCTCGTAGTGTATGGATTTAACATGGACTAATGATACATGCAATTATGGGTTTGTGATCTTTACTCGACTGTCATCATCCAATTGTTTTAATGTTGCCTAATAGTTTAGCTAGCAGTTGTCGATCTAAGGACAACAGGTAATGATGGCAAAACTAACTAGTCTTCTGGTAGAAACTGAAAAAGGGGCAGTTTGAATTTGTAAATTTGTTTGATCTGTGATATGATGATAATCCCCACTTCACTTTCATTGGAATTAGCCATACTTTTTTGTGAATAAAGCATGAAGATAGATTAGCAAAGAGGATAATACAAATACTATAGCTGAATTTTTACATGTTCAAAATTGTGAACTTGTGTGTGCAGGCTCCTCTATTGATTGGTTGCGATGTAAGAAATATGACTGCTGAAACACTTGAGATATTAACCAATAAAGAAGTCATTGCTATAAATCAAGGTTGTACCACTTCTTTCTATCTTTTAATCAAATTGATGCATATTGCTTTTCTCTGTGTTATTGTTGTTACTTGGTGCATATGCATTTTTTTATTTTTTTATTCATCTTATTCAAAAAAGGTTAGATGAGTACGGTTTCTAATTCTTATGTCTCTCTACAGACTCACTTGGAGTCCAGGGAAGGAAAGTTCAAGTTTCTGGAATAGATGGTTGCAGTCAGGTAATCTATTATGTCTTTTGTGTGTATTCTCAGGTTCATTGTAGTCATGGTACATAGTTCAAATGGTGTCTTTCTGGATCACGGAACTTGCATTCATAGATCTTGGATGAAAATACTTTCACTGTCGTACTTCTGTTACCTTTTAAAGACAAAATTAGGATCTTGTCTTTGAAATTATACATATTCTTAGACGCAACTGAAAAAAGAATCAAGAACATTAACATGTTGCATTTTGCGTGTGATTGATTATATAGATTTAGACCATCTGTGTAGACTGTATTGTATTGCTACTTCAAAATTACAAATCACTTGTTCCTATTTGTTTTGGATAAAAAACTTAACGAAGCGCTTATAGCATAAGCTATATCTATAATAAAAAGGTTGTTTTGGATAAAGAAATTGATGAAGCGCTTATAGCATAAGTGCTTATGTTATGTAATATCTATAATAAAAGGTAAAATAAGTCAAAATGTTTTCATATCAGCTATACGTTATTTTAAACAACTATCAAGGAGAGCTTATGGAAATAAGCTGAAAACAACTTATGGACATGTCATAAGATGTTTCCATAAGCCCTTCCAAATAGTCTCACGAGTGTTTATATTAGTAAATAAGCTTAAATAAGTTGATCCAAACAGGTCAAAAGTATGTTGACTAAGAGTCAGTTATGATAAAATTCTCAATGAACACATCAGCTTAAATTTATTATATTACTAGAGCTTGAAGTATGCTGACCTTAACTTTACATGTTTACTTACAGGTATGGGCAGGTCCTTTATCAGGAAACCGTTTGGCCGTTGCTCTGTGGAATCGATGCTCAAAAGCTGCCAATATAACAGCTTCATGGGAAGCACTTGGGCTTGAATCTGGAATTCATGTTTCTGTTAGGGATTTGTGGCAGGTAATCTCGTTTATTTGCGTGAAAATGCTTTAAGCAACATTTCTATTTATTCTTATTGGACTAAATGCTTACCTATTTTCTACCGTCTAATAGTTGTATTTAAGGACTAGTTATCTCAAAAACATTTTTGTTCTTCACTATCTTGCAGCACAAGGTAACAAATGGAGATGCAGTGTCATCAATCAGTGCTCAAGTTGATTCTCATGCTTTACAGTTGTACATTTTATCTCCATCTACAGCATCTTATTCTGTACAGTAGCTCATACTTCACCTACCTATATGAGTTTTGGTTCATCTGTAAATCTAAAATGGGCATAGCAGCATCTTCACCAACTACATGAACCACTGCTTGTTTATTTTCTAAATCATTTGTTGTTACTATAACTAGAATGTAAATCTTCCATCTCAAATAAATTGTGTACTATATATACTCGTTATGAATCATGATCACATGATTTATGTCCAAAATGTATGATATGAAGATTATAGGAAAAAGGTTTTTCTTGACTTCTGTTCTTAAAAAGTACCAATACCATTGATAATATTGGTGTGTGACATTTACCTACTATGCAACATGTTTGTTTTTATTTTTACAGAAATATATCATTATGTTGAGAGAATCCATTTAACATTATGTTATTTGTGGTTATGCATGGTATACATCCTTGCCCTTGCACTACCCAAACATCCCATGAATGCATTTTTGCATGATATAATTTATACTTATCATATTTTTAAATAAATTTTCTAAGGCATTTTATAATTCATTTAAAATTATTTTTATGAAAAGAATAAGTTGCATATATAATATTAAAATGTTGCAATGTCGATTTCATACTTGTGTATTGTAGTACAAATGTGCAATAATTTGTTTTATTTTTCTTTTCAAATAGACCGGTAATTAGAATTTTACTCTTAAAGTGAATAAGTAGAGTGTTAGAGATTTGAACTCCGCCTTTTGCATATAAAATTCGGTGTCCTTGTCAATTGAGATAATCTTACGGGAGTGCAAATATACAACATTACTAGGAGTTTAGGATGTAAAAATAAGTCATGATAAATACATTTGTTTTAGTTATTAAATAAAATTAAAATAAGAACTTTAAAAATTGCATATAAGAATATTGAGAGAACAAAGTGGATCCCATAGAACTCACCTTGAGTTTAGTTCGATGTTATTACTTTCAGATAGTATTATTTGTTTGTTTTTAATTTATTTTTTACAGTATTGATAATGAGAATCAAATTTATCACCTCATACATACTAAATTTTTATAAGTTGTTACATTTTTTAGAAACAATTAATACTGTATTGACTAAACATTTTTTTTTTATAGTATGTATTGACTAAACTTTTTATTTTTTTATAGTATGTATTGACTATACTTTTTATTTTTTTATAGTATGTATTGACTAAACTTTTTATTTTTTTATAGTATGTATTGACTATACTTTTTATTTTTTTATAGTATGTATTGACTATACTTTTTTTTTTGAAACGGCCTAATTAAAGTTAGGATTGACTAAAAACTTATTCAACATTCATAAAGAAATGTTTTGCTGACTCATAATTATTTGGTATAAAATAATATTTATCACATTCTTTTTAAAATAATTAATATTGTATTGACTAAACTTTTTTTTTATAGTATGTATTGACTAAAAACTTATTCCATAACTTTCATAAAAAAAAATAATAGATAAAAAAAAATGTTTTACTTTTGTACCCAAAAAAGAAATGTTTTACTTAGGAAGATAAAGTGATAAAGGTTCTGTGAAGCGTTCAGGAAGGAAGGAACTGAATAGTGAGTGGAATTTCAAAAGGAAATAGAACTATGCTTGCAGAATTTACAATTTTCAATTAAATTATAAAACAGTTATTACTTAACAAAATTTTTGATACAGCTAAAAGAATAGATATGACATTTTACATATATGAACATTAACCATTGAATGGTAAGGCAAATCCTGCGATGCAGGTTCGTCGATACGAAGCATGCTTAGAGGAACCTTCAGAGCCCAAACCATTAAGAGACAGTCAGACAGATACTTGCTGTAGTTCTTTGGCTATTTTAATGAATTCTGTCATGGGGCAGTTTGTTTTAATTGCATTTGTGGTTATGTGAGACCTGCTGGCAGCATAACCCTTCTGCAATAAACCAAGTACAATGTAAGCGAATGTCCGGTTTCTAAAGCTTCATCTAGAGTCAACATGATTACATGAAGTATCTATGATTCAGTATTTCATTACGTCAAACATGGTAAACAAATCGACAATGATAACATTATATGTTTGGATGTACATTGTCTCGTTTCTTGCGTCACGATATGTCATTGCCGTGAATTTTGTAAATCTAGGAATTCAAGTTTAGTAATAAATGTGCGCTCGATGTCTTTCTCACGCGATTCCAAACATGCTATAATTCATTTGGCATGACAACCATAAAATCTAACCACCTACACCCCTCATACCATGCAGCAAAATAAAATTGCACCTAAGACCTAACAAACAGATGAAGTTTGTTGCGTTTTTTAGAGTACCTCGTGCATGGTGCTCATCAAGGTCCTCAGAGGCGGAGTGTTGATTTTAGCACGGCTTGCCATCTGGGTAAATACATGTAAAAATACCATAACTCATTATTCTCACCAAAGTAGTTAACAATATTTACAATGCAACAAAGATATAAGAATCACCTCATCCAAATTGATAAACCCAAATGGCAACCTGGGGTCGCTTTCATCCACCATCAGATTTATAAGCTTTTCAAGACTGTCTTTACCATCACAGCCAATCCATCCCCACTGCTTGGCCAGATCTAACATGTCCGTAAGATATGCCGCATCATGAAGAGGCCCTGTCCAAAGAGGTCCTGATACCTTAAGGGAGTTTGAAACCTAAAAAATGAAAAGAAATAAGGTACTTTATACAATCAATAGGAAGTAACATTTTTTGTGTAATTCAATTAAACAAGTTTCAACAGTTTTCCTCATTCCTGTTCCATAAATCCTTCATGAAAACAACTGACAGAAATGGAAAGAATATAAAAGTGTGAAAAATACGAATCCAAAAGGGCATTCTAGCTTATAGTTACCAAATAAAAGCAGATTCAGAAGGGAAAAGCAATTAACATACTTGGAACTGAGCATGTTATATGCAGCAAAAGTTTAAATATGAATTTAGGATTAGAGAACATACACAAGTTATCACATTAATCCGTGAAGTTATTATCTAGCAATATTCCTTACCAACACTAGCTACAATTTCCAAAGATCGTTTGTAAATATATACTAACATTAAAAAACCTCAACGAGTTAGTCTCAAACAAAGCACACCGTACCTTTGACACGCTGCAGGAGCAACTCATCTGACCAAGTTGATCCCAAGAAAATTCATGGGAATTTCCACACTGGTGGCAATGGCCAATAAAACCATAATGCCTACGGCAATCACAATAGAAGCAATAAATAAGAGAGTAATTACATCACAATCAAATGGTAACACTACAAGATGTGACACAAACACAAGGATTCATCACCTACTATCATGAAGCTTCCCACGATTCAATCTGAGCAAGACCCGAAAAACAGGTCCGTGATAAGCATAGTACGAAAACAAGGGAGTTATATGGTACCCCAACAAAGCAGCCTCCCTGACAACCCCACCTATAAGCATCCGCAAACCAATCTCATTCGAATATGGCATAGAGCGCACATAGGCTCCATAAGCAGCTAAAGAACTACAAAATAAAAAAAGTCACTTACAAACCACCAACCAAGGATCCAAAATCCAATACAATTCACAACACAACATGCAAATATACAATAACCCATTACAGTACACAGATCAAACAGCACAACAACAATAAAATAAAAGACAGTCAAGGCACACCAAGAGGTTTAAAATAAGGTCTCAAACATTGACGATGCAATCATAATGTTAGGACTTAAGCACATGAGCAGAGTCCAACCCAAAAAACTAAAGTACCACATTGAACACTTTGATATACTCGATGTGGGACTCCTAACGTTGTCACGCCCTTTAAGAACCAATGTTCACGGCAGCTTTCACTCTATTGGCACTGACCCGATGGTAGCCCTTTCCTTTTTGGCGGCTTCACTCACCTATTAGTATTTGGCAGAGCACCTTAATCCAGCCTATAGGTAGCCCTTTCTGTGGCCCAACTCTTAATGAAAGCACCAATTGTTAGGACTTAAGCACTTGAGGATAACTCAGCCCAAAAGACTAGCCTAATAGGTGAGATAGCCTAATGGCTTAAGTAAACATTGAGCACTTTGATATACTCGATGTGAGACTCCTAACACATAATGCCATTGAAGGCACATCTTGTTTCTCTTCAAACTGAGACCAAACTCAAAACATAACAAAAAAGGAAACTGAGAAAGAAAATACTATTCTTACTGATGAGGACGGTGTCCACCAGAAGAGAAACCATCAGTTGAAGTAACATATAACAAACCACCATATTTCAAAGTATTGATAGCAGACCTCAAAAAAGAAGAATCACTCCCAAAAGAATCAATATCAATAAAATCAAAAAAACTCTTCTCAACATAATAATCTGTCATAACTCTATTAGCTTCTAAATGAGTAACAACCCATCTTTTCTCTTCTTTCACACAAACTCTACTCAAATTCTCAACAATGGTGTTTCCATAACACTCATTTCCATCATTAGCAGCAACAAAATCAGCTTCAGCTTCCTTCAAATACCTCACCGACCGAATTCCACAACCACAAAGAGCATCAAGAACACGTAAACTTCCATTAACCTTCTTCTGCAAAGAAGCTGCAAGTACACCAAGGTCTCTTCCGGTAGCACTTTCTCGCCGGTAAAATGCACCGCCGGTATCAAACTCCAAACCACGTTCAACTTGAAACCCATTTCCAGAAACAAAATTACAATTTTGGGTTTGCGGAAAATGAGGAGAAAAAGCAAGAGTTAACAACATTGCGTCGGAAAATGACGATGATGGAAGAAAAAAGTAACCGAAATTTTGTCTTTTTATTCATAAAATCCGGTGAAGAAAAAGAAAATACTTTGTATGAATACATTAAATGAAAGATAGGAAGTATCAAAAAAATAAATAAATGAAAGATAGGATTTTTAAATTTTATAATTTAAAAAAATGATTTTTTTTTTCCTTTGTTCTTATCTTGGTTTTTGGGTTTTATTTTTTCATTTTTGGGATTATATAAAGAAGCGAAAGGGGTTGATTTTGACTAAAGAGAGTAAGAGTTAGTAGCTACAAACGACGTTACTAATGGAGAAATGTGGGGCTCAATGAAGGTGGAGAGTTTCTCTGCTTAGGGTTTCAGTTTCTTCTTCGTTCTCCTTCTTCTTTACGGTTAATGACCTGTTTTAGGTTAAGAGCTTCTGATTCAGTTGCGTTTAGCACAAAAGCTGAAAAAATTATATTTTTTTAGGTAAATCCAGTCTCTTCGTATTGCATGCATGAAGTTGTTTTTGATTAGATGCTAGATTCTTTTTTTTTAATATATATAATAAAAGAGCTAGATTCTTGTTATTGGTTTCAATGGGTTTCATCAATGACCTAAAAGTTTGTTGTTTTAGTTAATTTATTTATTTAATTTTAAAAATAATTTTTAATAATTTTTCAATCATCAATGTAGCTTGTTATGTTTTTCTTGGTGTTTAGATGATTGAGTATATGGCTTATTAGTTTTTGGTAATTTGGTTTGGGGTTAGGGTTTTTGTTGGTTAAAAGTTAGGGTTTCTGTGGCACAAATTGAGTTAACTCTTGTAGAATGTGTTATCTAATCTTGATTTTATTTGTAGGACATCTGAGTTTTGATAATGGCATCAATGGGTACTGTACAAGGAAATTTGTTATTGCCCTCCTCGCTTGACCAAAAGATGATATCAATGGATGAAGAGCTTTGGTTTATGGTTGAAAAGAGGGCCCAAGAAATAATATGTACAGTTCAAGCCAATGTTATTTCTGACGCGAATAGAAAAAAAATTATTGATTTTGTTCAGAGGCTGATCAGAGGCTACTTACGGGGAGAGGTTTGAATTCTATACTTGTAAACATTGCATGTAGGACTGGGTTATGTATTTAATATTCTTTTTTAATCATTACAAAAAAATATATATGTTCTTTTTTAATCAACTTGTTTTCTTTCCTACAGATTTTATTGTGTGTTTTTTATTTTATTTGTTTTAGTTTGGTTGCTGTTCAAAATCAATTGATTGAAATTCCTTTTTATTTTTTATGTTTCCTTTCCTTTCATAGTTGTTTTGATATATTTGTTAAATTTACCTAAAATGTTTTGGGAGACCAATTTATCTTTTGCAAACTCAAAATGTCCATATAATGCAATGAAGATTGAGTTAAACTTTCCACCCAACATGATTTGTTTTTGTTAAGAGTGTGAAATTTGATGAGATATGACCTAAAACAGTGTTTATAAGCGAGAGGTACCCCTCACCTTACAAATTAATTTTGTAAGGATGAATTAGTCCAAATTACAAAAAAAAATAAAAAAATCCAGTATTAGAGTCGATCCAATATCCATGGACATTTACTATCAAGTTAATTGGGTCGCGTTCATGATGTAAACTCTTGGATCCAAATTTGCTGCTGTTGAAAAAGAATACAATTACACACAGCTATTCATCACAATGGTTGATTTGTGATCAGACTGTCCAGATTAAATATCTACTTTACCACTGTTTAAAGATATCAACCGTTAGATTATATCGGACGGTTGAGAGTTACTGCGCAATTATTGCTGGAAATCTAATTCCTAAACTCTTGGGTAAGAGGTAGAGGTTTTGCATTATATGAAAGTGTTACTAGTTAGGCATTCTTGGCCAGACTTTCCTAACCTCGCAGCGACCAAACTCTGAATTACTGGGGTCCCCTTCACGGGGAACTAGAGGGCAAATGCAAAAAAAAACAAAAACAAAGTGGGAGGCATTCCCTATCTTACAATCTGGTATAAAAACCTACTAATATAGTTTCCTTCACACCATGAATTTCCTTCTACTTGATCCGAAAATACAACTTTTTGTTCCAATTCATATGATCATACTTCTTAGTTGGAATTCAACAGATGTCAAACCTTAAGCCCCTCGTCACCTCCCTCCCCAGTCCCCATACAATGGAAAGGTGTAAAACTAACCTGATAATGTTTACATATTTTCTTGGCTTTCAGCACATATATGGTTTTTAATTCTGTATTTCACGATTACAGGCGTTCGTGTTTGGATCAGTCCCACTGAAAACATATCTTCCAGATGGAGATATTGATTTGACAGTTCTCAGTCATGAAAGTGTAGAGGAGGATTTGCCACAGGCAGTATGCAATCTACTAGAAAGTGGAGAGGATCTTGAATATGAAGTTAAAGACATACAATACATCCGTGCTCAGGTTTACAAACAAAATGTTTCTTGTTTTCTTTTATCATTGCACTCACAAGAATCTTAAGCATATCATAGTCACTTTAGATCATGCTACTATTGAGTTTGAAAGGAGAATTAGTAGAAATAATCAATAGAGCTGACAACTCTATCAAATTTACGTCAATCCGATAAGATAGGTCTCATGCATACATCAGTAGTCCATTTTCTAACTATTAATACTAATGCTAATGTTTGTGTGTAGTTAAAGATCAAATTTTGTTTTTGTTATTGTTATTGTTATTAATGCATGCATATATTTGATATTAATAGAAGGAGTGGACCGATTAATTATTATACTATCCAGAGCCATATAGTTTCATTGATTATTCGAAGGTTAAGATTTCCAATTACGATTTCAACCATATTAGGTTTCTATTTCTTCTAGGCCTGCTTACTGGGTTCAATTGAGCTTTGAGGCCTTTATTTTTCCCCCATTTAAGTTTCTGCTATATAGCCAAGTAGTCATTCATGTTCGTGGAATAGGCTTAAAACGATTTTGATTTTTAAGCATACCTTTTATTCTTTGACTTATTTTGAACAAGATTGAAATTTGAGCAATTGGTTTCATGTACTGATGCATGCTGCATATGGAGTATGGTTATGGATGTAAGGAACATATATGAGAACAACAGTTTTGCTTCTCACAAGGGTATAAGCCTGTTAGATCGATACCAAGATGCCTTTTCAGTGCAGCCAGTGTCGTTACATTTACATCCTATGTGAAAAAGGAGCATCTTCACTGCCGCTATTGCTTCTTTACTTTTTATGTTTCGATGTTGGACTGCAGGTTAAGGTTGTGAAATGCACTGTGAAAAATATAGCAGTTGATATCTCTTTCAATCAGATGGGAGGACTCTATGCTCTGCGCTTTCTGGAGCAGGTAAATCTTACTTTTGCTAACTCCGTTCGTCTTACTGTTAATTTGTACAGTTAATTGTTTATATAGCCTCTTTATATTCTCTTCCCCGGTGCATTTTGCTCATATTCAGGCTTTGCTAATACTTTTTCGTTTAACAAAAATATCTTAGGTTGACGAACTTGTCGGGAAAAACCATATCTTCAAACGAAGTATAATCTTAGTCAAAACTTGGTGCTATTATGAGAGCCGAATTCTTGGTGCATACCATGGCCTGCTATCAACATATGCAGTTGAAATATTAGTTTTGTATATTATCAATTGTTTTCATTCATCATTGCGCGGTCCTCTAGAGGTGAGTTAAGTCTTCCTTTAATACTTTTTTAGTCCACCAGCATTTGTATTTACATCTACATAGAGAATAAAACCACTGAACTGCTGCTACTAGCAGGTGCTGTACAGATTTTTGGATTACTACAGCACATTTGATTGGGAGAAGAATTATGTCACTGTAGATGGTCCACAAGCCTTATCCTCCCTTCCAGAAATTGTTGGTAAGTATTAGCAATTTGATGTATTAATGACTTAATGGGATTGTTTATTATCAATCTTCCGTTGTTGATACCAACTTGCTTATCGCAGAGAAACCAGAATGTGATCGAGGTGGATTGTTGCTCAGTAAAGAGATTCTGAAAAGTTACAGGGATATGTGCTCGGTTCCAAAAGCATCTGAAACTTCTCCTCGTGAATTTTCCGTCAAGTTCATGAACATTATGGATCCGCTAAAAAATGACAACAATCTAGGCCGCAGTGTCAGCAAATGTAATTTTACTCATTAAAGCATGAACTAATTACATTGAATATTTTTATTTGTAGTCATTGCTTAAAGCCAACTTCATACTTTAGTGTGAAAACATCTTTAAGCTCACTACAATGTTGCATGCTAATGACAAATGCATCATGGCTTCCTCCAGCATCATTCACTACAGAAATAAACACACACATAGTATTTGGTAATAATGTATTTGGTGCGAAAGTATCCACCGAATTTGCCAATGGCAAATCTCCGTCGGGGAACCTGGTTAGCCACCTTTAGTGAGATCTCCCCTCCCAACCACGTTTTTTTCATCTTCAAGTGTCAAACAATCAAACCCGAGACCTTGCTTAAAGGATCCGAGTCTAGTTCCACTCGGACCAAACATTTTATATTTGACATATGCTCCTGTCATGACTTCAATTTTCTATGTATGATACTAAACAATCAGAGATTAATGGCATACTTCATTTACACTTACTAGTCAAACTTTTTTACCTTCTTCCTGCAGGCAATTTACATCGAATTAGATTCGCTCTTACATTTGGTGCTCGACAGCTTAAGGAGATCCTTAAACTTCCAGGACAAAGCATGGGTGGAGCACTTGAGGTGTTTTTCATGAATACCTTGAATAGAAATGGGAAAGGACAAAGGCCAGATATTGATGTTCCTGTTCCTGCATTTGGTAGTGGAAAATCTGAAAAGCCTGTCCTCGTTGGAGATTGTGACAGCTACTATGGTGGCTTACAGTATGTTCAGTTGTATCGTAACCATGCCATGCCGCTCACTGCACATTCGAGTTCCCCATCAATACAATTTGATGTTGTTGCACATTCAAGTTCCCCATCAATACCACTTGATGCCGTTGCACATTCAAGTTCCCCATTAACACCATTTGATGCTGTTGCACATTTGAGTTCTTCAGCAAAACCATTTGAATCTGTTGCATATTCGAGTTTCCCATCAATACCATTTGATTCTGTTGTACATTCAAGTTACCTATCAATACCAGTAGATTCAGTTACACATTCGAGTTCCTCATCATTACCGTTTGATGCTGATTTGCTTGCACTACAACAAAACTGGTATATGTATTATTATAGAGGTGCTGACTTATATGCCCCGAGACAGACATTCATTCCTCCAAATGCTCCTCCTCCACCACCAACTTATAGCCTTGAAGACATAGGGAAATCGCGAGGAACAGGCACATACATACCTGACATGGTAAATTGCTATTGTTTTCGAACTTTTTTTATATTATATTATAATTCATTATATCATCCTCATAATGTTTGTATGTTTCTGACTCAGACTCACAGTACCTACTGGAATGTCCGTGCAAGAAGTTCCAGGCCAAGGAGATTCATTCATGGGAATGGTCAAAATACTAATAATAATGCATCACCGTCCGAGAGAAAGAAAATGGAAGAGGTTCTTCCTGAGACTAATGTGGATGATAATAATAATAATAATAATAATTCCAAGTCTTTTGAGCTCTCAAATGAAGATTTCCCTATTCTCAAAAGCATTGGCAACACCAGCTCCTCAGCACCAAAAAAATCTGAGCAGGACCAGAATTCGGCACTGAGGACAGAACTGAGCTTGGGAACAAAGGTTCAGAAAGGGGATTCTAGTGTTTCATTCTCTCAATGCGCTGCACCAGTTGTTCGTGAGACTAATATGGATGATAATAATAATTCCATGTCTTTTAAGCTCTCAAATGAAGATTTTCCTATTCTTGAAAGCATTTTCAACACCAGATCCTCAGCATCCAAAATATCTGAGCAGGATCAGAATGCGGCATCGCTGAAAGAACTGAGCTTGGGAACAAAGGATCAGAAAGGGGATTCTAGTGTTTCATCCTCTAAAGGCGCTGCACCAGTTGTTCCAAGTCTTGCAGTGGAGGCGAAAGAGAAATGTACTCGGATCGAAGAGAAGACTAATTGACAATTTAACCTACAGGCGTTTTGTAGGATATCGAGGATAACATCTTGTGTGATGCTTTTTTACTGCAGGTTCTTCTCTGACTATTGAAGATATCAGTCGGTTTTCAGATGTAGATTTTGAGGAACTTGGATGACAATGATGTTGTACATTATGTTGTACTAGTGTACTGTATCCTTTCTCCTTCTGAAGTACAATGATGTTGTACATGATTTGTCTTTTACAAGACAGTAAGTTATGTTGTATGTGATACAATGATGTTGACATTTCACCCTCAGACTTCTGTATCAATATGTATCTTTGACAAAGACTTGTGTTTGGTTGCAATGTTGTATGTTGTTATGAATTATGATACCTTTTTTCTTCAATGGTGGTTTTTCAATGCTTGAATAGTATGCATTATACTCCTCATATTATGTCAAGTTTTGTAATTGTTTGTGGCATGAAATTCATCTCTAGTTAGCCATTATTGACTATTGTTACTTTTGTTTACAAAATCGTTGGTTTCATGAATGATTTTGTCATATAATTGTTTTACGGGCTAAATTATACTTTTGGTCTCTTAACTTAAGTTTCACTTCGACCCCTTAAGTTTTTTTGTTTCATTTTGATTCCTTAACTTACAAACGTTAGATGATTTAGTCCCTTAAATTTTTTTCATTTTATTTTGATCCCTTATGTTATGAATTTTTAATATTTTGATTCCTTGAATTATAAATATTAAGATATTTTGATCTCTAGTAGGAGGACTAATTGTCTAAATTTTGTAACTTAAAAAGGATCAAAGTGTTTATCATTCATAACTTAAGGGACCAAAATCAAACGAAAAAAACTTAAAAGATCAAATTGTATGATATTTGTAACTTAAAGGGCTAAAAAAACTTATAGACCATCGTGAAACCTAAAATTAACTTAAGCAATAAAAGTGTAATTTAACCTTGTTTTATGCATTCAATTTTTTAGGCAACTTGTCCATTCACTTGAGCAATTATTTATATTGTCATCAAACTTTCACACTATTTATGACACTTCAACATATACTTGAAAGGATGCAATAGTTAGTTTGAAATAAAGTATATTTTGATTTAGTCTTGGAATCTTTTGTGAACAAGAGTGAATCATAGACATTGTTTCATATTAACATTGCATAATATCTGCTTTTAAGGGTTGCTTCCCTTCATTAAGTGGTATGAGTTTCTCTAAATAGAGATACTATGAGGTAGAAAGACATATCAAAGAATCATGTTCACATGGGTCTAAATTTTGTCTAAAAAATATCTAAATTATTTATTCTTTTCTTTAGTGCATGAGAGTTATCGAAAGAACTTTATTCTGTAAAATATCATTAATTGATATGTTTGATATGAATGTGTATAAAACTGGTGGGAGGCTAGTGTGATACACACACTTTGAAATTTATGTATAACCTTCATTATATTCAAATTCATCTTCTTGTTCAAGTTATTTGTAGCAGACTCCAATGCAAGATCAAACAATCTTTAAGTTTGATTTATGATTTGTGTATGATTAATTAATGGCTGCCATTATATATTGGAAGAGATGAAGACTCCTGCTTATCTATTTATCAATCATATGGTGAACGGTGCATAGTTATTTGTTATTGATATATAATATTTTTGGTCTTCTATTCATGTATGGTATCTATATATGCATGATGTTTTATGAGAATTAAAATATGGTGTTAGATATGCATGATTTAGATAATATTCATGTAAGTGAATTTGGTAAATACTATGGATATATTTGGATTATGATCGATGCATTCATATGTATATGCTGGTTTAATTTAATACAAATTAATATACATATTGTCATGAACTTAAGCAAACTATGTACGATGCAACTATATGTTGGGAAATAACCGGCATAGAGAAAATAAAAGAACATAATCACAACACAAAAATATAACATGGAAACTCCAAATCCAGAAAAAAACCACGATTGTTCTCTAAACCGACAACCAGAGAATAAACACTATATGAAAATTGTTACAACATGCACATAGACTTTACTCTCAACCACCTCATGACCTCAGTACACTCACACTCTCCAAAGTAAATATTTGAACTGCATCTCAAATACCCTAAAACAAGAACATAAGAGAAAAAGAAACAAACACAAATATAAACTTAAAGTGTTTACAAGTGCTACTGTTTGGTGTGTTGAAACAAGAAAATTGAGGTCTCTATATATAACATTGAGCTCCTCGACCTTTCACTTCTCTAAGCGATGTGGGAATTGTCTAATATAATTTTCTTGACATTTTTTCCTTCATTAGCAATGTGAGACTTACATTGCAATCAACTCCAACACTATATAATATAATATGTCTCTCTTTCTATTATCTAATTCTTATGTCTCTCTGCAGAATCACTTGAAGTTTAGGGAATGAAAGTTTAAGTTTCTGGAATCTATTAGGAGTATATGTCTTTTGTGTGTATTCTCAAGTCCATTGTAGTTGGTACATAGCGTTCCATTTTATTTTATGGATTAACATTAATTAATAATTAAAATAATAAATGATTATTTGGGTAAGCACAATTCAACTCAATGGAAAATTCACACGTCCTAACACTGAAGCAAGATTTGCACAGTAATGCAAATCTTGCTTCAGTGTTAGGATTCGTGGATTTTCCATTAAGTTGAATTGTCCTTACCCGAACAAATTCTCCATGCTCTAATTCTTGATAACATTCATGAAATTAACGATTTTGATAATCTTGGATTTTTTTTGTTACCTCTGTAGATGTCTTATATAATTTTATTTTGGGATAAATTATATTTTATAAATATTATTTACCTAGAAAAAAAGTAAAGGTTTTTATGTATTATTTGCCATATAATATTGTAATTATTTTATTAGTAACTATAGCATAGATTGTTTATTTGTGTAAGCAGAATTCAACTCAATGGAAAACCAAGATTTGCACTACTGGCCTAAATGACAGTACAATAGTGCAAATTTTGCTTTAGTGTTAGGACAAATCTTGCTTCATTATTAGGATTCATGGATTTTCCATTGAGTTGAATTGTTCTTAGCTGAACAAACTCTCCATGCCATGATAACATTCATGTGGTTATATTCAATAATCAATAATCCATTTTCTCATATTATTACTGGAGCCTACATGAAATTGTCATATTTGGTGTCTTGTTTGTGTATGTGGTGCTTCATTACATTTCAACATTTTCTAGCATTCGTAGTGTTATTTAATTTTGGTTATATTTCCAGGACATATGAGTTCTGATACTTGTTTATACAAAAACTCTTGTATAATGGGTCAAACTGAATGAACATGCTTGAAATCTGTTCTAAATCTTTTCCAAGACTACCATTTTTTTAGGTTAGAGTTGCAACAACCACTACAAGAAAACCATATTTTCTTGGCCAACATTCTTGGCGGATTTTAGCCCCCAATAATTTATTGGGGGCTCAGGGCCGCCAACAAACCATATTTCATTAAAATAATATTAATTCTGTCTTGAAGAAGCTGTTGAACAGTGCAGGAATTTTTGAAATGGGCTTGTTGGGGGTCATGGGCCGCCAAGAATGTAAAGGAAAAGCTGACATGTTTATTGGAGGCCATGGGCCGCCAAGAATGCAACCATGGCCGCCAGGAATGCAAGCTACTAATTTTAAATTATTTTTTCCTCCAACGTTCACATTCCAACGGTAACCTCCTCCCAACTTATATTTCCAATACATTTTTTCACTTCATTTCTACTCCTTCACTTCATTTTACACTTCCAAACTCTCTCTAAATTTCTCTAACTTCTCTCTAAAATCTCATACTTCTAACTTTCATATTTTTTTTCATACTTATCTCCAAATTTTAAAATTTAATTTCACATCTCTATCCAAAAAGTGGTAAGTATTTGACTTTTAATTTTAAAAAGTTTGATTTTTTTGCTTTATTAACTTAAATGTATATGTTCTAATATTTTTTGTTTACAATTTTTATTTATCAAGTGTTGATAATTTTCGTGGTCATCGGAGTCGGTGGTCGGAAGCGCTTCAAGTCAGACACTACTCAGCGCTACAAGTAAGTAATGCAATTTTATTTTGTAATTTTTTTATTTCTGTAATTTAAGTATAATGTAATTTATTTATTTAAGTAATGTAATTTATTTATTTCCGTAATTTAATTGTGTCTAAAAAAAAAACGAAATTTTTTTAAAAATGTAAAAAGTTAGTGTTTTAGTTAAAATAAAAAGTTAGTATTTTTAAGCAAAATAAAAAAGTTAGTATACGTTTAGTCAAAATAAATATAACGTTACTATTTTTAGACAAAATAAAAACAAAGTCAGTGTGCATTAGACAAAATAAAAAAAAGTTAGAATTTTTAGTCAAAATAAAAAAAAAAATTGGATTTTTAGTCAAAATAAATATAAAGTTAGTATTTTTAGTCAATCTAAAAAAAGTTAGTATTTTTAGTCAATATAAAAAAAAGTTAGTATTTTTAGTCATAATAAATATAAAGTTAGTATTTTTAGTCATAATAAATATAAAGTTAGTATTTTTAGTCAATAGGAGTACCGGACGATCTCGACCTAGTCAAGAAACCGATGAAGCGTATGAAGAACGACTAAGGGCCTCGATTCGGGATGAACTTCGGGAAGAAGTGAGACAGGAAAATCAGCAACAAGTTCAGGAGCAACTTCAACAACAAGTTCAAGAACTTGTTCAGCAACAACTTAGGCATTACGAGGCGACAAGGGGGGCAATGTGGCAAGGATATGTGCCCCAACCTCAATACAACAACCCCCGCAATAATTCAACAAGTGCACAAGGAAATCTCCATGGTGGTCGTGAAGGATATCGACCAGATTTAACTAATATGTCAAGGAACGTCCCATCTCAGCCGGAGTACCGACCCAATGATCCGATGGTGAACTTTAACATAGATTTTGACATTGATGATATTAGTATTGATCTTAATGATATTCCGCTTCATGTGGAAGATACATGGCAGGGAGGTAACAGCAGTGGCGGAAGAGTACCTAGCAACACCAATTTTAATCAAAACTTCGTCGGGAATCAAATTTCATTCCAGCAACAAAGTTTTGAATTTCCCCCTTTCAACAAAGCTACCCACAAGGAGGTCAGATTGGCGCGCGTAGGCAGCGAGTGGTCCAGCCGACATTGACGATAAATGAGGGAGGTCAAAACACACGCCGAAGAAGGGCGCCGGCGCCGCGGGCCAATGACAAGGGAAAGGGAAAACAACCACAAGTTCTACCTGAAGAAGATGATAAGTTTGATGAATGAATGACACGATCGATGCAATAATTTTATCTTATGTTTATTTAATTAGTTGTACTTTTATCTATTTTGTTTAATTACGTTGTAACTTATGTGACAATATGTTATGTTTAATTACGTTTAATGACAATCTTTTTATGTTAATTAATTTCTATTATGTTTTAATTATATTTAATTTTTTTTTAACTAATTTAATTATGAAACAAGTAATTAATATTTAAAACATTTTTTTTCTGGTTTTTTAAAAACAATTTAATTATTTTTAAAAAAAAAATTATTTAATTATTATTTTTTTGTTGAAATAATTAATTATTTAATTATTTAAAAATCAGATTATTTAAATAATCTGATTTTTAAATAATTAAATAATTAATTATTTTTTTTAATTACGGATGGATTCTTGGCGGCCATGGACCTCCAAGAATTCATGCATTCTTGGCGGCCATGGGCCTCCAAGAAGTCATTCTGCGAAAATTTTCATTGTTGGGAGCTTAGGGCCGCCAAGAATGTAATAGATGCATATTGGGGGCTTTGGGCCGCCAAGAACGCTTCGTGGCGAGCGTTTTCTTGTGGGCTTAGGGCCGCCAAGAACGCAAGCATTGTTGGCGAAAATTGTGCATTCTTGGGGGCCTTGGACCCTCAATAGTTTTGTGTTTTCTTGTAGTGAACACAACCACCACCAACAACAACACAATCAGAATACACAAGGATTTTGATTTCTTCCTCATTCTTCTTCACCTTTGCGGTTAATGATTTGTTTTAAGTAAGAGTTTTTTATTCAATTACGTTCAACACAAAAGTTGAAAACTTTTTATGTTTTTTGAAGAGCGAAACATGAGATGGATGACTACTCTCATTACCATAAATATTCACAAATAGGTTGTTCACTAGCTATATGTTAATTGTATAATGGGATGACAATTATATAAGCAAATGGTTGAGGGCAAAGACCTCTCATTGAGCTTAACTAAAAATGACTCAACTCATCACAGTCCATTCAGAAACATAAGTTCAACAGTATAAGGTTATTGTCAATCCATAATAGATTAATTAAATAATTAATCCAATGGTATAAGATTATTTTTTGCTTGAAAAAACTATTTTTCGTTTATTTGGTTTGGGGTCAAGTTTCTGTTGATTTGGGGTTAGGCCGTTGGGGTTTACAATATATATATATATATATATATATATATATATTGTTACATCTGAAAATGAAAGCTTGTTAAAATTTATTTTGCAATTTTGTTACTGTGTTTGTACTTATTTGTAGTTTGATGTAACAATCCAAAAATTGTTATAAATGGACGATGATCTATAGTTTATGGCTAAAGAGAGGACCCAAGAAATACTACGTATGGTTCAACCTAATGTTGTTTCTGAGGTGAACATAAAGAATATTATTGATTTTGTCCTGAGGCTGATTAGAGGCTACTAATACTATGAGGGAGATGTTTCAAAAATTTTGATTTAGTTTTCATACTTGCAATCATGGAATGTAGGAGTGGGTTATGATGTATTTGATATTCTTTTTTAATCAACATGCTTTCTTTCCTACGGATTGTTGGGTGTTTTTTTTTTTTTTTTTTGCTTTGGTTGTTGTTTAAAATTGATTGGTTGAAACTTTATTTATCTTTTCATGTTTTCTTCCTTTAAGAGTTGTTTTGATATATTAGTTAAATTTAACCAAAAATATTATGGTGTAGACCAATTTATCTTTTACAACCCAAAAAATTCATATAATGCTACTCATGCAAGTTGGGTTCAACTTTCCATATGATGTAACGGAAATAAAAAATAATTTTTTTTGTTAAGAGTGTCACATTAGATAAAAGAAGTTTTTATAAGTGAGAGGTACCCTTTGTCTTACATATTAGTTTGTTAAGAGTGTCACATTAGATAAGATATGACCGGAAAGAGTATTTATAATTGGGAGGTACCGCATGCCTTACAGATTAGTTTTGATAACGACGACTTAGTCGTGATAATAAAAAATAAAAATAAAAACAAAATGACAGTCACAATAGCACAAGATTTTTTTTTTCCAATAATGTCTTCTTACATCAACAACAATATTTTTTATGCAACGATAAAGCGACGGTTAAATATGTATTTGGTTCTTATAAATATTTCAAATTTTGTTTTTAGCTCCTATAAAAAATTCATCAAGTTTTGGTCCCTCAAATATTTTTTGTAATGATTTTTGGTTCCTGCTTTTCAATCAAACTCGTGTATATTGTTCAAAATTTTAAAAATTAAAATTTGTAGTCATGTTTTGTATATTTTTAGTTTTTAGCGCTTAAAAATTTATTATTAATTCATCTTATGTTAAAAAATTCTAAATTTTTGTATGAGATGTTCTTATAATATTATAAACATGAATACACTATCAAAAGAAGAAAAAAATAAACATAAATACAAAAAAAAAAACATTAAAAAATATGAAAGTACACAAAAGTTGATTAAAAGTAGGGACTAAAAGTTGTGACAGAAAAGATTTGAGGGATCAAAAGTTGCTGAATTTTTTTAAAAAAATTAAAAATAAAATTCGAGATATTTACAGAGACTAAAAACTTATTTAACCATAACACAATGAGTTTACATTGGGTGTACGGAAAATGAGGAGAAAAAGCAGGAGTCAACAACATTACAATGGAAAATGATGAAGGAAGGAAAGTGACCAAAATTTTGTTTTTTTTATACTTAAAAATCGATCAAGAAAAAGAAATTGTAGTGAAGTGTTACATGTGTTTTTATGAATGAATTAAATAAATTTATTTAGGAATTAGGGATTAAAAGGTGTCGTTTTTAAAATTTCATAATTGAAAAAATGTATTTTTTGAATATGGCATAGGGCGCACATATGCTCCATATTCTATAAGAGCATCTTTATCCTTAGATACTTAAATTGAGATTCTTAACACTATTTCCATGGGTCCTACTGTGTCAGATAGGATTAAGCAACTCTTAAGGAACTCACACACATTTTGTTCCATCCACAAATTCTTACTTTAAGTACTTAACACAATTTATTGGGTCTCACAATACTACATATAATTATTTATTTTTTTAATGTTTACAACGTTAAGAAAAAAACCATCTTTGTGCATAAAGAAGAAATAAGAAAAAAAATTAAAACGTCCATAAAAAAATCAACTTATTCCTAAACCTCTTTGTGCATAAAGAAGAAACAAGAAAAAAATTAAAACGTCCATAAAAAAATCAATGTCGTCCTCTCTCTCCACCCTCAACCTCTCTATTCACGGCCTCATCTCTCCCACCGCACTAACAACAACCATCGTACATCCTATTTTTTTTGTATTTTTTTGTTCAACTCTTTCTTTCTCTAAATATTTCTGGGTTAATTTTCAATTTTTTGTTTTTGGGATTTCTCTATATTCGATTATTTTGTTGTATGATTCAATTATTTTTCTTTGATTTTGGTAGTTTCTATGATGAAGAGTGATTAATGAAAGAGAAAGAATGTTTATTTTAATTTAAGAATCAAAATGTGAAAAATCATTGCACAAGAATCTTTCCTGAAAACTAAGAATCAAGTACTTCCACATATGCTCCCTCCAAAAGCAACAAAATATAAAGATAGGGTACTTAGCTTCTAAGTACCTTGCAATAGAGTTGCTCTACGCAGCTAAAGAACTAAACATTAAAATGTCAAAGTTACAATTTACAACACAACCTTCAAATATGCAACCACTAGACTAATTACGTTATATATTACACAAATCAAACAATAATAATAAGAAAAAGACATTGGATTTTCCGAAAATGAAGAGAGAAAAAAAGCAAGAGTCAATAACATTGTGTTGTTAAAACAATGATGGAAAAAAGTAACTGAATTTATCTTTTCATTCTTAAAAACTGATGAAGAAAAAGAAAACACCGGTTACATATGTTTGTATAAATAAATTAAATAATTTAGGGATTAAAAGATGGGGTTTTGATTTTTTTTTTTTTAAAGTTTATAATTGAAAAGAAAAAAAAGAAATCTTTCTTTATTTTTTGACTAACTTTTTTTTCTTTATTCTTATATTGTTTTTGGGTTTTTACCTTTTTTGAAATTACATAGAAAAGTGAAAGAGTTGATTGTGACCGATGAGAATGAGAGTTACAGTTACAAATTTTGTTACTATGAGAAAATGTGCGGCCGATTGAAAGTGGAGAATTTCCCCGCTTAGAATTTTCGTTCCTTCTCATTCTCTTTCTTCTTTGTAGTTAATGACCTGTTATAGGGTAAGAATTCACGATTGAGCTGCGTTCATCACAAAAGCTGAAAACTTTCTTATGTTTTTTTGAGGTAAATTCACTCTATTCTCATTGCTTCCCTAAACTTATTTTTATCGATTCTAAACTTATTCTTATCGAATGCTAAGTTCTTTTTATCGATTTCAATGGGTTTCTTGAGTGACCTAAAAATTATTTTTTTTAATTTATTTATTTAATTATACATAATAATTTTTTATTATTTTTTCAAATATCAGTGTAGCTTATTATATTTTTCTCATTGTTTAGATTATCGAATATATGAGGTTGATTTTTTTTTTCATAAATAAAAAAAATTTAGTTTTTGCTCATTCTGTTTGGGGTTAGGGTTTTTGTTGATTTAGGATTAGGGTTTATCTGAAATTTGTTGATTCATTCCGCAAATTTGTTACTGTGTCTATTCGAACGGACTTTGGAGCTGAAATTGATGAAAACGGCGGCGAGTCCGTTTTGGTAGGAGATTGTGCCGGAACCGTTAAAGTCCACGACTGTGTAAACGAAGTAAGCGTTAGAGCCCATACCCGGAGCAAAGCCCAATGCAAGATTAGCGGAAAAAGCCCATTGATGAAACAACCAATGAGGGAAGAAGCTACAGACCTGTACAGTTTGCGATAGAAGAAACGGAAGAGTCAGAACTGAGATGGGCTTTGTGTGGGCTTGAAGTGTGGGCCTTTGACCCTCCATTGGAATTGGAGGGAAAGAGTTTTGTACAATTGAGTATTCTAACAGTGATTGTGAAATTTTTGAGCTGAATTGTACAATTGTATGATGTTATACAAAAAGTCAAAAACTCGTAGAATTGAGTCAACTCTTGTAGAATGTGTTATCTAATTTTGATTTTATTTGCAGGACGTTTGAGTTCTGATACTGGCAACAATGTGTACTATACAAGGAAATTTGTTACTGTCCTCGTCGCGTGATCAAAAGCTGATATCAATGGATGAGGAGCTTTGGTTTATGGCTGAAGAGAGGGCACAAGAAATACTATGTATAGTTCAACCTAATGTTGTTTCTGAGGCGAATAGAAAAAAGATTATTGATTTTGTTCAGAGAATGATTGGAGGCTACTATGGGGGAGAGGTTTGAATTTTTGATTCAGTTTTCATACTTGTAACCATCGATTATAGAAATGCTTGAATTGAATATTATTGAGGTGAATTTCACAATTAGTAGTTGTTTACTCCAGTGAACAATTTGTTGATATGAAGAATTTGACACGACTTGAAGAATTTGACGCGACTTTTAATAAGCACTTGCATCTATTTTAAGTTTATTGATGTTTTTTGCCTTAGAATTTTGAAAGGTTTAAGGAGTCTAAAACAAATTGGTTTCATTATGTATATACCATTAGAGTGGTGTCCATAAATGAACGTTTTATCTTTTGTGCGCTAACTACAGGTGTTCGTGTTTGGATCAGTCCCACTGAAAACTTATCTTCCAGATGGAGATATTGACTTGACAGTTCTCTGTCATGAAAGTGTAGAGGAGGATTTGCCACAGGCAGTATGCAATCTACTAGGAAGTGGAGAGGACCTCGAATATAAAGTAAAAGACATACAACACATCCGTGCGCAGGTTTAGAAACAAAATTTCCATTTAAGCTGCTATACTTATTGAATTCTTATTTATTAGAATATTCATTTATCTACACTCTGAAATCACCTTTAGCTTTTTCATTTGCTTTTCTGGCTTCTAAGTTTTATATCTTTTCCTAGCAGTCTAGCTAGCATTAACAATATATTTCTTGTTTTCTTTTATCACTGCAATCAGAAGAATCTTAAAATGTACCCATGCCTTTAGAACATTCTGAAGAGTCACTTTAGATCATGCTACTATTGAGTTTGAAACGAATACTAGAAATAATCAAAAGAGCTGACAACTATATCAAATATACTCTATCCGATAAGATAGGTCCCATGCATACATCAGTAGTCCATTTTCTAACTATTAATGCTAATGCTAATGTTTGTGTGTAGTTAAAGATCAAATTTTGTTATTGTTGTTAGTAATGCATGCATATGTTTTTTATTAAATGAAGGATGAAGGATTGGACCGTTTAATTATTAAACTATTCGGAGCCTCCTAGTTTCATTGATTATTGGAAGGTTAAGATTTCCAATTACCACTTCAACCATATCAGGTTTCTATTTCTTCTAGGCCTGCATCCTGGGTTCAATTGAGCGTTGAGGCCTTCATTTTTCCCCTATTTAAGTTTTTGCTATCTAGCCAAGTAGTCATTCATGTTCGTTGAAAAGGCTTAAAAGGATTTTAATTTTTAGGCATGCCTTTTATTCTTTGACTTATTTTGAACAAGGATTCTGCATATGGAGTTTGGTTATGGTTGTAAGGAAAATGACAACAATAGTTTTGCTTCTCATAAGGGTATAGGAAGGGAATTTAAAATTAAAAGGAGTCTTGGCCTATTAGATTGATACCAAGATAGTGCAGTGCAGCCAGAGTTGTTAAATAGCAGCTGTAAGATTGGAATGTTACATTTACATCCTGTGTGAAAAAGGAACATCTCCACTGCCGTTATTGCTTCTTTGCTTTTTATTATTATTATTTTTTATTTTTTTGCAATATACCTTTTCTTGGTTTTCTTGATTGGTAAATTGTGTTTAATGTTTTTAATAAAACTATTTCTCTCAAATTTATAACGCTTCCTTTTTTATGTTTGGATGCTGAACTGCAGGTTAAGGTTGTGAAATGCACAGTGAAAAATATAGCAGTTGATATCTCTTTCAATCAGATGGCTGGACTCTATGCTCTGCGCTTTCTGGAGCAGGTAAATCTTATTTTTGCTAATATTTACAACTAGTTCATGTTCTCTGAGTTCAATATACGACGTGCTTAAAATCTACAAGCTTAAATTTCACTCGTGTTACTGTTAATTTGTACAGTTTATATAAAGCTGAAACTTGTTTACTAAGTAGAACTAATATGTGGTTATTGGTCTAAGTAGTAAATAGAAGAAATTATATGTCATGTTAGGATTGTCATTTACATCAAATTTATATATACATTTTCCTCCATTTAGTTTTCTTGTTGTAATTTTTTATTCATTTTCCTTTAATGTTTTATATTTGATTTTGCTTCCCCTTCCCTTCCTACAGTTTGTACTACTTGATTACCTCTGTTTCTGGGGTCCTTAAAGATCATATAAAGAATACCATCTGTTAAATTTGTGTGCCACTATTCAGTCAGAACGACTTGTGCTCTAAACTCAACATTGAGTTAATTGTTTATATAGCCTCTTTATATTCTCTTCCCCCGTGCATTTTGCTCATATTCAGGCTTTGCTAATACTTTTTCGTTTAAAAAAAATTCTTAGGTTGACGAACTTGTAGGGAAAAACCATGTCTTCAAACGCAGTATAATCTTAGTCAAAGCTTGGTGCTATTATGAGAGCCGAATTCTTGGTGCACACCATGGCCTGCTGTCAACATATGCAGTTGAAATATTAGTTTTGTATATTATCAATTGTTTTCATTCATCGTTGCACGGTCCTCTAGAGGTGAGTTAAGTCTTCCTTTAATATTTTTTTAACCCATCAGCATTTTTGTTTACATAGAGAATAAAAACACTGAACTGCTGCTACTAGTAGGTGCTGTACAGATTTTTGGACTACTACAGCACATTTGATTGGGAGAAGAATTATGTCACCATAGATGGTCCACAACCCTTATCCTCCCTTCCAGAAATTGTTGGTAAGTATTATTGGGGCTGCATAAGCAATTGGATGTATTAATGACTTAATGGGATAGTTTATTATCAATCTTCAGTTGTTGATACCGACTTGCTTATCACAGAGAAACCAGAATGTGATCGAGGTGGAATGTTGCTCGGTAAAGAGCTTCTGAAAAATTACAGGGATATGTGCTCTGTTCCAAAAGCATCTGAAACTTTTCCCCGTGAATTTTCCATCAAGTTCATGAACATCTTGGATCCCCTAAAAAATGACAACAATCTAGGCCGCAGTGTCAACAAAGGTAATTTTGACCATTAAAGCATGAATTGATTACAGTGAATATTTTTCTTACTTTAGTGTGGAAACATCTTTAAGCTCACTACAATGTTGCATGCTAACGACAAATGTATCACGGCTTCTTCCAGTATCATTCGTTCAGAAATATACACACATATTTGGTAACCATGTACTTGTGTGAAGTATCTACCGACTTTGCCAATGGCATATCTCCGTCGGGGAACCTGGTTGGCCACCTGTAGTGAGATCTCCCCTCCTAACCATGTTTTGTTCATCTTCAGGTTTCAAACAATCAAGCCCGAGACCGTGCTTAAATGATCCGAGTCTAGTTCCACTCGGACCAAACATTTTATATTTGACATATGTTCCTGTGATGACTTCAATTTTCTATGTATGATACTAATAAAAAATCAGAGATTAATGTGTATAACAATTTGAAATTTGTATTGGTTACATTTTTCAAAAGGCATACTTCACTTACACTTGTCAAACTTTTTTACCTTCTTCCTGCAGGCAATTTACATCGAATTAGATTCGCTCTTACATTTGGTGCTCGACAGCTTAAGGAGATCCTTAAACTTCCAGGACAAAGCATGGGTGGAGCACTTGAGGTGTTTTTCATGAATACCTTGAATAGAAATGGGAAAGGACAAAGGCCAGATATTGATGTTCCTGTTCCTGCATTTGGTACTGGAAAATCTGAAAAGCCTGTCCTCGTTGGAGATTGTGACAGCTACTATGGTGGCTTACAGTATGTTCAGTTGTATCGTAACCATGTCATGCCGCTTGTTGCACATACGAGTTCCCCATCAATACCATTTGATGCTGTTGCACATTCTAGTTCCTCATCAATACAACAAAACTGGTATATGTATTATCATAGAGGTGCTGACTTATATGTCCCGAGACAGACATTCTTTCCTCCAAATGCTCCTCCTCCACCACCAACTTATAGCCTTGAAGACATGGGGAAATCGCGAGGAACAGGCACATACATACCTGACATGGTAAATTGCTATTGTTTTCAAACTTTATTTATTTATATTATATTATGATAACTCATTATATCATCCTCAAAATGTTTGGATGTTTCTGATTCAGCAGACTCATAGCACCTACTGGAATTCCCGTGCAAGAAGTTCCAGGCCAAGGAGATTCGGTCCTGGGAATGGTCAAAATAATAGTAATAATAATAATAATGTTAATAATGCATCATCAAAATCATCCGAGAGAAAGCAAATAGAAGAGGTTCTTCCTGAGACTCATATGGATGATGATGATGATGATGATGATAGTAATAATGATAATAATTCCAAGTCTTTTGAGCTCTCAAATGAAAATTTTCCTATTCTCCAATGCATTGGCAACACCAGCTCCTCAGCACCCCAAAAATCTGAGCAGGACCAGAATTCGACACCGCCTCAAATAATTATTGAGTTCGGAACTTACAGTAGCTCGCAACCACTGACAGAGCTGGGCTTGGGAACAAAGGATCAGAAAAGGAATTCTAGTGTTTCATCCTCTAAAGGTGCTGCACCAGTTGTTCCAAGTCTTGCTGTGCAGGCGAAAGGGAAATGTACTCGGTTCTAAGAGAAGATGAATTGACCTTTTAACCTATAGGCGTTTTGTAGGATATCGAGGATAACATCTTGTGTGATGTTTTGTACTGCAGGTTCTTCTCTGACTATACCAACTTGAAGATATTAGTCAATTCATCCTTTCTTTTTCAGAAGTAGATTTTGGGAGAAACTATAATTGGTTGCTAGTGATGAGATATAGACTTGATGGGAATAAGTCTTTGGTAAGGATGTTCACAAATTTTATTCTGCCTTATGGCTTTATATCCCTTGCTCTCCTCTTTCTGTAGGAAGAGTTTAACATTTCTGTTGGAACTTGGAACAGTACTGTATCCTTTCTCCTTCTGAAGCCCAGTGATGTTGTACATGAATTGTCTTTTACAGGACAGTAAGTTATGGTGTATGTGATACAATGATGTTTTGACATTTGACCTTCAGACCTATGTATGAATATTTATCTTTGACAACCAAAAGTCTGTCTTTAGTGACAAAGACTTGTTTTTGGTTGCAATATTGTTGTTATGAATTATGATACTTTTCTTTTCAATGGTGGTTTCTATGATTGAATCGCATGCATTCTTACATTATGTCAAGCTTTGATGGGAACATTATAATTTTTTTTTTTGTTACCCTCTGGTTTTTATGTCAAGCTTTGATGGGAACATTATAATTTTTTTTTTGTTACCCTCTGGTTTCTAGAGAAAGGGGTCTGATAATTCAAAGTTGGACCGCAGGATAAGTAAAGTCTAGTAAAAATTGCTTCCACCAAGAATTGATTTCAGGTTCACCCTAACAATATTTCATGAAACACATATATTAAATATCATCTTCAAAGAAGTTCATATTTCATCAAATCTAAAATTCATCTTCAAATAAACCTAGATTTTCAAAGAAACGGATAATTCTTCATTCTCGTCTCTGAAGGCCATTGTCCATACTCATTCATCTTCATCAACTATTTCATTTTCACATCCATTAAATTATATTAGTTTTAAAATAAGTTCAATCATTTCTTTAAAAATAGTACAACCAGTATCAACCAAACAAAACATCTGAAATAAAATTTATAGAAAATTTCAAAATCTTAAGATTAGAGTTGAAACTTAAACGGTGTCGGATAGGCCATGTGCAACCTGGGTTGCTTCTCTAAAAACATGGATACTCATAGAAACAATGTCTCTAGCAGCATCATAAATCTGATGAATAGCCTCAACAAGATGTCTGCGAGGACGGATATTAAAACACCCATCTTTTATCAAATCAAACTCAATAGCAATAGAAGAATCAGAAGAAAAGACATTTTTCTTCTTCCTAAATCTTCTGCTATAGGGTTGGTCCAACATATTAGGAGGTCTAAGGAGGATTTAAAAGTTCATCAAAGTATTTTTAGTAAAATGACTAAATTTTAGTTTAAATGTTGTTATTCATACGTTTTAAAATACAAAATAACTTATTAAATTAATATAATCAATTTTGTTTCATATTTTCTTAATAGATAATAAAATCAACAGATTAATTTAATCTTTGTTGAGAGAATATTAATATCAACCGGATAAAATTCTATTAATTTAGTTTTTAAAATAGTACTCCCTCCATTCTCTTTTAACGGTCTTTTTAGAATAGTGACACCAAATTAATGAAGTGTATTTTTGTACTTTATCTCCTATTATATCATCGTTTTAATCAACTAATAAATTCTTATTTTTTCACTCATTCCAAAAATTTAATATATTACATAAAAAAAAATAATTAACATGTTGTATTTCTCTCGTAACAAACAATTGTTAGTTACCGCATCTTCATTTAAATCAAAATTCATTAGTACGCTCGATGAAACTTATTAGTCTTCTCGACCAACAAAAAAGAAACTTTCTTTATTGTCATCTGCTCCAAGCAATATCCCGTCTATTAAAAACATAGAACCACTTGAAGCCAAAGAACCATTCATGACCACTCCCCATCAAGTGTTATTTGCAATTATGATCCTGAAACACATCAATTTGACTTTCGCTATTCACATTTCACAATGCTATTTGTAATGAAATTAATTCTCTGAAAAAGTGGCAAATTGGCAATAGAAACCATTCTAAAAATAGATTAATTGTAAGTTGTGATAATCATTTTCCACTTCTGAATAATGAGTGGCCTTTGCTTCCTCGAATAATCAAGGACTACTATAGATAAATTACAATCACTTCTTAAGCAGATAGAAAAGAAAGCAGCTGGGGAAAATGTATTGATTCCTTTGTATTGACTTTATATAAGGGCAGCTATCTAGTGCAACAAAGCATTCAAACTCTGATTTTTTTTTATATTAGTATTTCTAAGATTTATATTTGATGTTGGAGGTTAAGGATGAAAAAAGTAATTAAGGATCAATTTTTAAAATTGCATAGTGTCAATCTTATTATCTTTTAATCCAACTAGCATTGTCGAGTCAAGATACTTTGGTAAAACGAAATAAAGTTTATTTCAAGTGTACAGAGTACACAAACATTAACTAAAAATATTCTAAGAAACTGCAACAAATAAGAATCAAATAAACTAAAAAAACGAAATGGTGAAATTAGCAGTGTCAAATATGTGAAAAATAAGTAGAGATCTCCTTTTCGCACCTGATCATCATTGTTAAAAATATGTGAAAAATACGTGGTCTGCTACTTTATCAAAATATCATGCGTGTATCCTAGAATGCGAATAAGTTTCGTACCTTAGAAGGTGAACGCTGCTAAAAATAATCTCTCAACGTTTAAACTCATCATGCCCCCCATATAAAAACTATTTATGTTTTATACACGCTTGCATTATAGAATGTTAACACAACGGTTCGAATTCTATATACATGAGCTCCACCACTTTCACCCACATTTTATCAGTTTCAAACAAAACTAAACTCCAAAAGAAAAAAAAAAAAAACCAAAATTCGAAACCCTCATAAAATTCTCTTTTTTCTTCTGGGTTCTAGTTCAGTTCGCACTCTAAAGTGTGAACCATGTTCTAATGCGTTCCAACTCTAGAGGGCAAGCGTTGATTATGTGATTTTGTTTACTATTTTTATTGTTGTTAGTCCTGATGTGTTCGAACCCTATAATTTTTCATGCTTGTTTACTTACATGTTTACTTTGTTGATGCTTCAAAAATGGACAAAATTTTCAACCACATTAGAGGGGAGAAGGAGGAACCATCTATGGCCTATGCTAGACAGTAGCGGGTGGCAAAGACATGTGCTGAGCAACAACCTCAGCCTGAGAAGGTGGAGAAGCAACAGGGGAAAAACAACTTGATGTTTGTAGTGTTTCTGTCTGCGAGCAGTAATATGTTTAACTGATGTTTTAAATTTATATTTATGATGTTAATCTTCATCTCATGTTTTGTGCACAAATTCAAGTACCATACAAGTTCAAACCCTAGAATGCAAAGTGTGTTTTCTGAACACACGATCAAACTAGAAATGGAGGGAGTAAACTATGAAAATTAAAAGTGGGAGAGGAAAAAGAAATTCAGAGAAAGTATTGACAAAAGTTTTGAACCAAGAGTTTTGGCCAAGTTGACAAAGGCTATAAACAGAGTGGTTGTTATCAAGTTACTGACTGGTATTATGCTTTTCCTTAGTTCATCATTTATCTATAAACACAACAGAGATTCTATACGCAATAAAAAGAGAACTTCTAGGCAGCTACACTCAGCCAATAATTACATGTTACTAAAAACTTTTAATGAATTATAATAATCACTATTTCCAGACCATTTTGTTTCAGTGACCACTGGCCAATTCTCTCTGCTTTAATAAATTAATTAATCAGCCTTATATTTGACATTCAAATCTGTTTCAAACAAATCTGCCACAAATGGCTCAAGACTACGTAAGGAAGAATGGATGGCAAGGAATGTCTTGCCATTCCTATTATGTATAAATAAATAAATGCTCAAGGAAGATAGTTGAACTTCTAAAGTATGTATAAATCAAAGAATCATTTTTTTAAATTGTTGGACACTATTTTATTTAGGTAAGGCACATCTAACTAGTTTTCAAATTTAACAAAGCTTCATGCTACTATATCACTTACTCATAGGCAATTATTAAAATCAAGATTAAACTCATTCAAAACCATCAAATTAAAATGATCCAAAATGTAGGTATTGCAAAAGAACGCAAGCAAAGTTAGACAATAATATATTGTGGCTACACAAAACTGGAATCAAAAATTAAGTTCTGCATATAAAAACTGATCCAACAACATAAACAAAATTCAAATTAACTTCCTCCTAGTTACGGACTGGGGGAGCTCCAGGTCCAGCAGGGCGGGGAGCTTGGCCGGGCTGTCCAGGCCTTGGTGCATCATCCTTGAAAAAGAACCAAATAGACAAATTAGACACCACCAAATGAAATATGTAGCATAATTAAGAGTTATGGTAGCTGATCAAGCACTATCAAAAATTTCATAGCCACAAAATCAAAAATCTTCATACAATACAATAATAGCACATCCTCCAAAACTAAAACATGTATCCTATAAACACATATCATATAAACATACAAATAAAGCAACAAAATCTAACTTTCACCAAAAGGGGGCTAATCAAAATATGAACTTTAAAGGGGCAATTTTTAGACAAACATAATAGTAGGACTTCGGCAGAGGAAGACAGACATCCTATTTAATAACTAGGATTCACAATTACATTATCAGACGACTTTAACCGTCAAACAAGGTGAAAAGAATTTGACATTAAAAACAGTCTGGAAAAGAATGTGTAATTAATCAACATAGCACATTCAAGGATAGCACAACATTGTACGAAGTGTCTAAATCAAGTTATCAATTTTCGAGTTACAATTCTGCTATTTTAGACCAATTATATAAACCAAATCTGAGTTTTATTATTGTCATAAACCTCTCAGCATTATACTTCATGGGCAATTGTTAAATTAACCAATAATTGTCAACACCATTTCAACTAAAACTACAAAACAAAGAGAAACAAGGGGAAAAATATAGTTACCCTGCGCCTGATGAAACGCTGTGGAGGCTCACGCTTCCTCCTATCAGTGCGAGATCTGACCCTCACAACATGAGAGTGAATAGCACAGGAAACACAGTACTGCATCTTCACATACAGCTTAGGAAGAGTGTATTCTACAAATTACAAATCAAAAACAAAATCAATAAAATCATCATCAATAATCAATAATAACACACAAACATCACATTTTATTCCATAAATTACAAATCAAATCAATAAATAAAAAAGATTGAAGAAAAAAATGCTTACGATCATAAACACAAGCTTCCTGAACATCTCTAACAGCCGCCTGTTCAACAATGTTCCTCACAAGAAAACGCTTAATAGCCTTATCCTATTAAACAAAAATTCACAAAACAAAAATTCGATTCAATAATTTCGATTCAACAATAGCAAACACACAAATTCGAAGATGCAAAAAATTCGATTGAGTACCTTAGGGCAGCATTTTCCGCAGTTAGAGCAACGGATGAATTTGACATGGCCACGGCCATGCTTGTTGCGACCTCCATTCCTACGCTTGAATGTCTGAAAATGAAGAAATTAAACGGTGAGAAAGAGAATAATAGATTGAAAAAGTTAGAGAGATTCGGTTTCCGATCTAACCATTGTGGCCAAAACTGGGAGGTTGTTCGGCGGCAATCTGTAGCGCAAGGATTAGGGTTCTGCGAGTGTGAGCTTTGGTGACTGTCTACTAATATATATGAGAGAATAGTTTATTTTATTTATATTATGTCCCCAAATGTTTTGCTTTTTAAGTTTTTGCCCTCGAATTGTTTTTATACAAACCCTCCTATTTTTTTAACACCCCAATGTCATTTTTTACATATATTTAATTTAATTTGTTTTTAACACGTGTGTGATGGTTAAAAGTGAACGTCTTGCGTCTTGTATTGACAAGACGCTTTTTTTTTTTTACGCAGACAAACTCAAGGCATTTCATATTTTCATTCATAATAATAGTAGTAACATAATTCGGAATAACATCAAAAGTAACACAAGAAACATAGAAAAGAGATGCTCGTGCGAGAGCATCACTGCTTCCGTTTGCTTGACGCCTAGTAAAAGCAACTATAAAATCGTTATTATTTGAAAGTATGCTTCTACAATCCTCAATAAGTGAACAATACTCTGACATATTCTGTTTTTTATCGTGTACATCGTTAACCACCATTTTACAGTACATCTCGAAGATCACATTGTGATATTCTAGCAACTTCATTCACATCATTACTTGTTGAAGTCTTCATGCTTCTCCTTCCTCCGGTGTCATTTATAACATCAATATATCTTGTTGTTGATACAAAATGTCTCTTTTTATCTTTAATGCAAGCTCATATACTAAAATGACTTGTTACACCCGCTATAATATTCATGCATGTAGTATTCATGCATTAACTTTAAGGATCAATACATTGTCCATTGGGTTGGTATTTTAGTTAAAGCCGACAAACTAGCTCTTAATTTTCAAAAGTTTTACCATACTCTAAAAGGGAAAATTATATTTTTATTTTTATTTTGTGTATTATTATTCCTATGTCTTATTTAGAGCTATCAAATAGATTGGTCTGATAATGTCTGGCTGCACACCAACTACATTGTCTATACGCCATATGAGTTATGCTGAGATGGATCTCTTCATGGAGAATCCTTTCAATTTTTTCCAAGTGAAATCTCAACCATCAAAAATGAGAAAAATAGTTACAATTATAAAGAAAATGAGATGGTGTAATTAATAGTGGGGATTCAAAATGAAAAAAGAAATAAATAAATCAAGTGAAAAGTATAATGGAGAGGATTCAAATATGAGATTTGTTTGTCTTCCATCCGAATTCACACTGATATCTGGCCAAAAATTCGAAGCAATAGATCCATCCTTAACTGAGTTAACCCTAGGAATAGTCGTATTCCCTATCACATTGAACGGCTAGCACAACATTCCGCTTTTGTGCTCGTGTGGACCGAGTAGAGGTTTCGGCTGACATCTCATCTTTCAAGTTACAAATATATTTGGACAAAAAAGTAACCATCTATTAATTTTGAATGGAAATTATATATATATAGACAATTTTTTTTGTTCAAATAAACTTATTTAGGGACAAAAGTAGTAACTTACTGTATATTTAACACATTGTGATTTGATTAATTTATTTTGTAAAAGAAAAATGTTCTTGCAAGAGAAATTTGAAAACATCATTATTAACCAAACATGCAATGATAACTCCAACTTCTTCATCTCACAAAAGAAACTTGGTAAAGGAGCCAGAATTTCACATAAGACTCTAATTCAAGCAAAAGGAGTACACCCTAGAAGCAAAAAATAAAATTGCATCTTGTCTTGTCTGAACATCATAAAATCCATAAGGCATGAGAAAATCATCACAGGCATGTTACTAGAGGGAATGCAGCCATATGTCACTCAAGGTTCTAAAGTGCAAAATACATGAACTATTATTTCTTAGAAAATGACCTACACCCTAAGGACGGTCTTCTTGATTCACAAGATAGGCTTCTTTCTCATACACTTCACTGGCATATTTCCAGTTGATAACTTTCCAGATGTTCTTCAAATAGTCTGGTCTAACATTCTTGTACTGCAATAAGAAATACAAAAGCATACATGAGAAATTCCTTAGAAAATTAGTGTGACTAGGAATCTCAAAGAGTGTGTTCTACATGTTGTCTGTTTATATCGATTGTCAAATAGCACGATAGGAGATAAACATATTTTTAAAAAAATTACACTCTTAAGGAATTAAAGTGGGCTGAATATGAAGTCTAATCATTTCTTTGTTGTGAAGAGGAGGTAAAAAATCTATGTTGAACCTAAATTATGACGGGACGTTGCAGCATCAATTGATTCATATAACCAACTTTGCCTAGTGAGAAAAGACTTTGTTGTTGAACACTAAAGGAGAGGTATAGCACAACTGAATCTACAACTTCACACACGAGATATAGTGAGTTAGAAACAGGGAGGGAGAAGAAGTGAATCTTAAAAATCTAACTCCTAACCAACATAGGAGGAGAGAGAGAAAAACTATACCGTAAATTGTAACATATCATTGACCTGAATTCTTAACATAGCAAGCTTATGTGTAATGTTGATTTATTCTTGTATTGTATCAATTAAGCTGTCAAATTGAAATGTTTGGCAGCAGGTGTATGAAGAGAGATGCAAGAGAGGAATTGGAGAAAAAGGGAAAATAACCCTGGAGGGCAGTGTGTGCCATGGGAAAGAGTAGTCAACATTTCTTGACATCTCATAAGTCAAAATAAACACACTGAGAAAATAAACAGCCATGATATGTCACCACAGCAAATATGCTGTAACAAATGAACCACCAAGTCCAAAATTTTACCTGTAAGTAGTAGGCATGCTCCCAAACATCTATACCAAGCAATGGAACCAAAAATGGTCCTTTGGTAACCAGCGGGTCCTGCAAATAAAATGTTCAAATTTATATCTGAAAATAAATGAACCAGAAACGTTACATACATATGCATAGAGGATGCAAAAAACTGTTAACAAGACCAATTTTTTTATATCCTAAATTCCATCAACATTGCAGCCTCCACCCAGATAAGAAGAAAATTGTATATGGAAAATGTTTATAAATTCAATCCCAAGTCCCAACAATGTCACTGAATTTAAAATCTGTACACCATTTTTCTTTTGAAATTGGAATTGTGTCCTGGAATTTTAAAAAATTGGAATCAAGCCACCGTAATTAATAACCATTATAACAACATCAAAATTGAACTGATATGGAAACAACTTTTATCGCAAGAAAAAAAAAAGAATGTCAGATAGCTTCAGCCCTCTTCCACTATAAATCAGATAACGATTCAGAGATATAGTGGTTAAATAGAGATAGAGAGAACATGATCACTTGAGGCCTATTGATTATTTGGGGGTTGGGTCTAGAATAAGAAAGTGTAGCAACTAAAGAGTCGGATTATTAAAAAAAATAATATGAAAATGACACAGAGAACCAAGAATTCATAAAAAGAGGTCGACTGTCTAATAGATGAAACATAACGAAGTTCAATGTAAAAACGAGACGAAAACAGATTGTGGAAGATACATAAACTTTGTTGGTGTACACAGTTATGAACTGTTTGATATTCATAGCATACATCTCCACCGGGTAAGACATTCTTTAGATGAAGTCATGAAGATAGAAGAATTTATGGTGGTCGGCTAGGGACTTCACAAAGCACTATACATTTTTTTAAATGCATGTCATGACCCCAACACAAATAAGAAAAAGTATAGAAAAATCAATACAAGGAACAAAACTGCAAGGATCAAATATGACTATAAAAAATATCAGTCTCAAACATCAAACTCAGACAATGGAGCCACATTAAATTGAGCATCATTCAGGCAGGCTTTTCCCATTCTTTTGCGAAATCAGAAGAGTTAACAAGAAATCCAAGAACATATATATGGTCTCGTCAATTTAATGTAACTATCATTACCATTGGTATTGGTGATATGGTGAAAGGATCTAGAATGGTGTGAAATAAGATACAACCAGAAATAGAAATTTAGCTAACAAACCTCAAAATTGTAGCCATAAAACAAAAACAAAGAGACGACTTAATTTACTACCATTTTTCTTAAATGATTTATGGCTGATCTATGTTACCTTTTAGCATCATGGGAAAATGGGGGAGCTTGTTGGAGGTGGAAGGAGAAGAGAGAAATTTTACCTGGTTTGCGGTGGTTTCAACCGTAAGCCTCTTCGAATCTTTGTCGAGACTAAGCCACTGCAATACAGAGGAGATTGATTAAAACAAAACAGTGCATTTCAATAAATATACAGGCATTGAGCTTAATGATATACAATCGAATAAATGCTGTAAATTTTAGAATCCACGAAACATACCACCCATCCAGATCCTTGAAGGGCCGCACCTTCAGCATTAACCTTTTGTATCAATGCTTCTAAAGAACCAAAATGATCGTCAATGGCCCATCCAAGGGCCTCCTTCGGTGGTTCACCACCTCCTTCCTGCACAAGGCAAAAGAGCCACTTAATACAAAATGGTTTCAATGAAACAGAATCAAGGCACAGTAACTTACACGAACAGGAGCCAGATTTTTCCAGAAAATAGAATGGTTGATGTGACCTGCAGTAAATGACTATTAATCATACAATAACTAAATTAAGCCATCTAAAAATCACAGAAAATCTTTGCAAGTTACTCCTTCAAAAAATTTGTTTAGTTCATTTAAAACCTGTCATAATTCCCATCAAAAAAATAAATGTGAACCCCTTTTCCATATACAAGCAATATGAACTGACTTATTTGAATTTATCTACCGGAATAAGCACTTGTGAGACTATTTGAGAGAACTTACAAAAACTATTTTCAGCTTATTTCCAAAAACTCTCCAGGATAGTTTAACAAAACAGCTTATAGCTTATATGTAAATAAATCAACATAATTTTATCCTTTGTTATAAAAATAGCTTATGCTATAAGTTTTTAATTAAGCTGTTTATGGAATCGGGACCAAAATATATGACACAAAGTATAGCTTTCACAAATCAATTACATCTATCTATAGTACATATCAGCTGTTATTGTAAAAAAAACGCTAACTAACTTATCGTTCACAATAACCTAAAAATTAAGCTACGATAATCAATTCGCGAATCAAATCTAATTTCAATTAACAAATGACGCGTTGATCCTAATTAATCGGAAAATGAAAAAGAAAACAGAAAAAAATAAAGAAACTAACCACCGCCGTTGAACTTGATGGCACTCTGGAGCTTAACGGTGGCTGATGCATCTGCTTTACCGACGGTATCATGAAGCTGTTCAAGAGCTTTGTTGTAATTAGTAACATAAGTCTGATGATGTTTCTGATGATGGAGTTGCATGATTTCACCGCTGATTACAGGCTCCAAAGCGCCATAATCGTAAGCGAGATCGGGTAGGGTGTAAACATGTAAGTCACGGGATTGAGTTGATGCTGCTGCTGATATGGCTGCTGTTCCGATTGGTTTTGGATCATTGCGGAGGAAGGAGGATAGGGTTTTTCTGGTCAATAGGGTTCGAACGGCCATAGTTGATGATAATGTAGGTTCTGAAATAACACTTTTGAGTGAAGTCTGTCAAGGATTCGATGATACGGTGATGGACTTTATAAATGGAATATTTTGTCTATAACTTCGTTAAAAAATATTGATAAATAAAAGTATCGATAACAGGTGTCCCGGATACTTTATAAATAGTACATTATACAATATATGGCCAAATTCTATACGGTGCACAAATTATAATTACAAGTACTACTATAACAAATGTGAATTTTATAAAATCGATCGTTGGATTAAAAATTTATATTGTATAGGTCATCTATAACAATTTTAAAAGAAATTGAAAATTATTTGATATGTTATTGAGACCTATCAAGATTAACGGTTTATGAATTTTTATTGAATATTGTTAATCTTGACGAGTCTCAATAATACATTAAATGATTTTCAATTTTTTTAAAAATTTGTATGGATGATTTATGTGATATAAATTTTCAATTCAACGGTGGATTTTGTAAAATTCGTATTCGTTATAGTATAATTACAAACTTGTACACCATGCACCACTTAATCAAGTTGTGCATTTTAGCCAAAGCCACAATATATATAAATGAACTCGGTGCGAACTTAAATGTATAAAAAGTAATCAAGTTATTGGACTCAAGTGATTAATGAGTTTCATTATAGAACGAATTATTTGGGAGAACCCGAGTTTAATTCTTAAATGTAACAATTTTTTATCAAACTTTACTTATATCGCCGCTGAACTCTGAATTACTAACCTCCCTTCTCCTACGAACCAGAGAGTTACCACAAAAAAAAAAAATTATCGATTAACTTCATAGAACAACAACCTCACAAATTTCATATCAATTTTCAATTCAACACCAAATCAAAAATCAAAGTTTGTGATGCAAAAAAAATTCATGTGGATGAATATTTGTTATCTAATCTCATGGACATATTTAATCCTTACTATAACACCAATTACTTAGCCATGTTGGGGTTAGGATTACCGATTAAATATGTCTATGATATTAGACATCGGATAAACATCCTCAAAACCTTCATTGCATCACAAACTTTAACTTTCGTGTTAAATTGAAAATTGACCTTATATTCGCGATATATTGTTTTAAAAGTTCCAAGATTTGCAACAACATCAAAGTTGCTAAAATTATACACATTTCCCTCCTTCAAATCTTTCTCAAACTTTTTGTTACACTAAAAATACAAACAAACAAAAAATTAATGAATAGTAATAAAATCTTTATATAATTTATACCAATGATTTATTTTATTTTAAAAATACTAAAGTGACACAGTAATATAATAGGTTAATCGTAATAACAAATTTCAAAATAAACAATTCCGGAATTAACAAACTTTAAATACACAGACAAACCATGTGCGAATGATCAGTCAAACTTCTGAAAAAAATAATAAATGGAGAGGATCCTAACTCCTCAAAATAATATGGAGCGGAGTGAGTGGGTGAGAAAACTGAAAAAGTCAGTAAACAAAGGGTGCAAATGTGCAAAACACAGCTCCCAAAACATTCCTGATACGGAATAACAGAGGCCCAACAGAAAATAAAGTGAGCTCAGAACTTTATATGACACATATTATGCCATTATGCAAAAAAATTGGAGGTGGGGGGTTTCAAAAGTAGCCCCTATTTTTTGGTATAGAAAGATGGTAGCTTAACATCACAATCAAGACAAGACATAAGTAAAACAAATAGTAGAAGCTAAGAAGCAAGATAAAAAAAAGTTTGGATATGTATATAAAATTATGAACGTAACATGATGTGATTATATGTGAAAACATCACCAAGAAATGTCTGCTACTAATATGAGCCATATTTGTGGCCAACAGAATTGCGACATGACCATGTAACTTCTCTCCCTAATATCGATAGTTGGGAAATGATTCACAAAACGCTAGACTAAGAAATACGACGGATTTGGCAGTACTTCCTAATTCCACATGGTTTATGGGTTTTAACCCTCTATAAAAACTATAGCTGTTTTCGACAATCATTTAACACAAAGGCCATAAGCATACTAGTCTTTGTCTTTGCTCCATACAGGGGACATGTGCCCAACACTGTCGGTCACAGTACCACTTCCTTTTTCCAAATTAATGAGAGGATCAGATTCACCTTCTCTTGCCTGGAAAGATTCGGGGGAAATATCGTTACAGAATGTTCTTGTAGTAAATGATAATGCGAAGTGCAAAGACACAAGACTCGTAAAATATGTCAAGTAAAACCAACCTGGGATGCTTGTGCCGCAGCTTCAATAGCTTTTTGCTGATTCTCAAGAGTGCAATAGTAAGAATACAGAATCATTCCAACCATTGCCAACAAAATACCCATTATGTTTCTCCAGCTGAATGGGTCCTGGAGCAAAGTATAACCAAATGCCAATACAAGGCACGTCTTCAGGTGTCCAAGAACCTGATAGGTGACTGGAGATGTCTTTCCAATTACAAGAAATGTGCTAAAATTGACAGAAATTGAGATGAGGCAGGAAAGAACTATGAAAACCTGCAAAAAGAAAGAAACAATGAAGAAGACGTGAAAAACTATCAAGAGAGTCTTCTATGTGGAAAATAAAAGGAAGCTAAAGAATACTATTTTAATTCTTACCGTCACTTGTGTTGTGTACTTGAAACCAAATACATTTTGGTCGGTCAAAAGTTTATCCAGATACGGACCAGCGATTAACAGGGTTGCTGCTTGATATGGACATGATTGATATAGGAGCTGGGTGGAAGAAACCTTATACTTCTTCTGGATAGTGTTTGTCATCTGAAAGCAGCTAATTAAGGACAATACACCAAAGAAAAAAAGCTGATTAACCATGAAAAATTATCAGACAACCATTTTTGTAAACCTTTCAAGTGCAATAAGGAGATAGTTTCTCCTAATTATGTTCAAATGACATAAATGAGAGTCTTTAGATAAAGAAACGGCACTCGCTCAAAGACAAGCAGAGTGAGTGCAACATAACTTGTGAGTTAAAAAGACGGGGTAGGAGATATCCTGCATGATAATCCTTTGTGCATTTCATGTATCTTAGAACAGTCATCATTTCAAGTGCCCAAAGGCAAATGTGTGACATTTCTTTCCTTATCTTGTTACCAGATTATATCATCAAAAACCAACTAACTGGTGAAGAAATGGTGCAGAGAGAAACAGGTTCAAAACTTTGAGTCCTGTGATATACTCCATAAATGTATCACAAAATTCATCTTGTAGTATTGATATGAAATTTAAGTGAAACTAATTATTTTCAAGGATACAATCTGAGCAACACATGTTGTAATCACGGCCAGAAAAGATAGGAAAGATCCCAGAGCATTCAACTGCAAATCTGTGACTGTTGCAATCCCGACACCCATAAGGAGGATAGATAGAGAAAATTGAATTCTTTTACTGCAATGACAATGACAAGAGAACAATTAATATAGTTTACAAATTAAAATTAGTGAAAAAACTATTAAATGCAGCAGCAACCTTATCCATTAAAAGTGAGCAGAGTGCACATGACTACTTGATACCATAATATTTCAGGTCATAACAATGAGCTAGGGAGGGAGTGGAAAAATCGAGGACACGAAAAGATAACGGACAAAATAGGTAGGTTAATAAACAATTATTTACCGATAAATGCTTTACTGTTAAGATATTTAAGTATATAGCGACACCATTGAGATATTTAAGTATATAGCGACACCGTTAAGATATTTAAGATATAACGACAAACAGTCATAAAAATCATAGTACGGGTAGGAAGCTAAATAAAACCTGAATTTCTTTCCGAGAAAAAGGGTCTCCAACAGCACAGTACAAGGAATGATTGCAAGCTTAGTCATCTGTATACAAATATCAAAGAGGTTCAAAGTCAACGACAATCAAATCAACACGTGAAAAAAAAAACAGAATCAAAACAAAAACCGTACCTGATAGAAGCCGACAGAATTGAACCCGAGGCTCAAATTTAAAAGTCCAATTGAGATTCCATTTAAAATCCCAAATCCAACTACGGCTTTCTGCTCAAAAGCTTTATGCTCAAAGAATCTCATTTTGAGTGCCAAATGAAGGGAACAAAATGTGACAAGTAGATGCCAGCTTGTCAAAGTTGTAGCTGCATAAAAAAACAATTTTAACTTGTAATCTCGAACAATACACTGAATATAAAAGGGAAAGCTCAAATTTTCATATAACAGAGAAATAACCCAAACCATCAGCATACGCTCATTCATGACGCGATAAATTTACATACTTCATGAGTAGGTTTGAAAATTGGAAAATGAATTAGTGGACAATGTTAATGGATTATTCATGCACTTTAAAAAACGAATCAATAGTGGTATTTTTATCGGGCAACTTATATATTATTCCAATTACTCAATTGCAGTGTCAGTTTGAGAAAGGAGGACATAATCCTAGATCCGGTAACGGTTAACGAATACGACAACAATCTATACTTCCAAATGTCCAATATTTAATTTGGAAAAAGAATGGATACCAACAAATAGATTAGTCCAGTAAAGGTTAACGAATACGACAATAATCTATACTTCCAAATGACCAATATTTAACTTGGAAATCTGGAAGTATTATAAGAAACTACATTCCAAACATAAAAGCCAAATAATAAATTGTAAAATTCGACAAATCCAATTAATACTTCTAGTTTTCCTACGAACATGATAGGTTTAGTTGGTGGAAAAGGATTGTTGAACAAGAGTGAAAATGAAGTTCATTTCATTTTCCACCTCTCATGTTTCTATTGAACCAAGCAAGTATAATGTAACTTTCATTCCAATATTTCTACACGCACACCCTAAGTGAGTTACTTTGCCTATATACCACAAGAAAAATATAGCAAAAGGCAAGAACCATCACCAGCAAGTACAAAGAATTCTTGGCCACATTTTACTTACCTCGCGGCCGAACTCTGAATTACTTCTGGGAACCACATTCTGGGAACCAGATGGTTAATACAAAAACTAAAAAGTACAATGAATTCTTGGCCAGACTTTACTTAACTTGTGGCCGAACTCTGGATTACCAGGGTCCATTCCCCTGGGAACCAAAGGATTAATACCCAAAAAAAAGTACAATAAATTCAAACCATTTAATTCTAACAACAAATCATACAAAAGATAGCTTAATTGAAACTAAAAGAAAAATAATCTCTTAGTAATTAACATAAAACAGCATAAAGAAAAAGCAAAAGCAAAGAGAGAAAAGATACCAAAAATGAAATGCAGTGAACTCATGAGTGCTTTATTGCAAATAACAATGGAAACAGAAGACACAACAGAAAGTGTCAAAGCACCAACAGTTCCAAGCTGAAAACGTTCACCTTCACCCATCTTTGCTCAAATACCTAAACAATTTCAACAAATTAAAACCCAATTTCAACAAATTAAATAAAAAAACCATAAAGTGAATCAAACAAAATATGAATTATTACAAAATTGAAAAACATAATCAAAATTACAAAAATGAGAAGTTTACCGAGTAAAAAGGAGAAAATTGAAGAGAAATGAGTGTGAAAAGAGGGTTTGTGATTTTGAGATTTAGATCGAACAAAGTGACGAGAGTTGTGAAGTAAGAAAGTAGGTGAATTAGAAAAAAGAGGGGGTGTGAATATTATTATTATGATTTATGTATGATCGAGTTTGGGTTTTGGAATTTTGCTAAAGAACATTGTGATGATGAATTGAAGAAGAAAAGAAAAGAGAAGAGAGATTTGTGAATTTAGTTCTATGCTATACTAATACTACACATTCACTACAGTTTTTTTTTTTTTTTGTACGCGCTTGTGTTGTGTGTGTACAAAAATCGGTGATAAATCGGTGATGAAGGAAATTATATGTTTTTTTGGTAATAAAAATGAACGTGTATGAAAATAAATACAAACAAAAAAATGAACGTATGGGATGTGATGGGAAGGGTTTGGTAATCTGGCATAATTAATGGCTTTCGTTTAATCAGCAGACACGGATCCAACCCATGTTCTCTTTTCTATTATTTTTTTAATGGGATATTTTCTGTGTGTAATTGTAGAGGTTAATCTCTTAAGTCTTGTGTTATTTAAGTAATGAGTCATGTTAATTGGTGCCTTGGATCATCGGTTAATGAATCCAAATAAAGAAAGTTTCAAATAGAAAAATAACATTTTTTACATTGTGTTTGGATGCCGAGAGAATTAGGAAAGAGAGAAACAGTAAAGAGAGAAATATGAGAGAAGAGAAATATGATAAAAGTTGAGTAGAAATTTAGTATTGTTTGGATTAACAGAAATAGAGAAGAAAGAAGGAGCAGAAAGAAATTAAAATAAAAGTAAAAGACAAATTTAACTTTTATAAATAAGTGGTTGAGGGATAATAATGAAAAATCACAAATGTTAGTTTATTTATTTGACAAATCTCACATCTCGTGGAGAGATCTTTTTTGGGTAGTTATTTCCCATTATATTTCTGTCTATGATTATTTCTAGGTTTTTTCTAATTAACCCTTTGTTAATTTGAGGATATTTGCCCTATGCTGACATGACACCAATCAAATTCAGCCAAATATAGTCAACTATTTAGGTCAAACATATAATTAATATTTTACCACAAGATAATTTTGATTACTTTTATTTTTAATTAATTATATTTTAGATATTCTATTCTATGAATTTATATTTTAGATCATAATTTCAATTGTCTCTAATTTACTTTTTTACATCTTCTTCTTCATGTTGTTTTACAATATTATCATCAAAACAAAAAGATACAGGGGAGACAAAACCAAACACACTCCCTAAAAGCAAAAAGCTACCTAAACAAAGAGTAAGGTCAAACAACACACAGGCCAACCAACTAATAATCTCTTTGTCCTGAGATCCATTCCCTTCTTCTTTTGTCTGACCCATTGACAACACCGTCGCACCAATTCGTCGTCGCCGCCCGCCGCCACCGTCTTATCTCCGCCTCAGGTAAGAAGCACCGCTATTGTATACTCTGTTTCACTACTCTTGAAACACCATCATTCCTTTGTTCCGACCCATATGAAATCTTCTTTAATTCTCTTTTGCAAATAGATCTCAGAATTAAAATTTTTCTTTGAATGTGGAAGCATCTTCTTTGGTGCATCTTCTTTGAATGGCTATTGGAATGATGTTGGTGAAATCTCGTTGGGCTGTAGTAATTTACTGCACTTGTTTTTTGGGTGATACTTTGGTTTGTGAGCAAGATGACAGTATTTGGTGTTGTATAGGTTGTTCAAATTGGATCGGAGTATCGCCGGAAGGCGGTGGAGAGGACGACGGAGGAAGTGGATCACGTGAGTAAAGGAATGGGCCGGGTGGTGTTTCTAGCGGTGAACAATAGATATAATTCTGATTTTTTTAAATTAAAAGAAGCAACACGTGGCATACTTTAGAACGTGAGATTGATCGGACGGATCTGGTTGAAGCCAAAGTCAGGCTGCCTTTCCCTCCTTAAAGTCACACAATCCTCGTCCCGCTTTACTATTCTGTTTTCACAGCCGCCGCTTCATCACTTGTATGATCGCCGGCCGCTTTTTCTTGTCCTTCCTTCAAAGGCTCCATAATCGCTTCTACATCATCGGCCTCTTCACAGTTGTGTTTCAGAATTTTGTTTCTTTTGTTCCAGAATCGGGTTCATCTAGGTAATATTGATTTTATTTTTTATTCTTTTGTATGTTTGAATTGCTCTTTGTCAATTTAATTCCTTTAGTGATTTAGAATTGTTGTTTGAATTGTTAAAGTTGTGTTAATGTTTTTGGTATAGGGATTTAGAATTTTTATTTTTCCTGCTTTTCGGTTTGTGTGGGATCAGGTGGTTGAGCAAAGGGGTTTTGGTTCCTTAATTTGTTTCTTTGTTTTTAGTGTGTTTGGGTTGTGTGGGTCTGTTGGTGTGTGATGGCTTATTGTTATTGAACCTGTTATTGGAATAGGATCCTCGACAGCCTTAACATCTGCAGCTATGTCTGCAGCTTAAATCAGAGCCCTCTAATTAATTTGACGGCTGACTTTTGACCAATTAACGGTCATAATAAAGCGGTGCACATCAGATTATTTCAATGGACATATTAATTGTTTTAGTTTTTTCATGTCAAACTCGTTACTTCATCTTCATGATTCAACCAAAATCAAAAGTGCTTGTCATTTGTTTCGCTTTTTGATAGGAATCTGTGAATCTTATATGCTATGATTATGCAGAGCCGATTTGTGCGATTACATATCTATATCTATTTACTGTATTTGTAACTAAAAAAAACTCGTTACCTCATCTCAACTCTCAACCTCTCATTATTGATTTTCTTCTACACTTTTACAAATTTTACTTTTGTAATTGACATATGCTACTTGAATCTAGGCATACCTTGTGTTTGGTTCTTTATAGAATCATAGTAATCTTTTTTTGCTTAAACAGAATCATAGTAATCCAGTGAAGGACCATAAACAATTGATTTTTAAGAAATTGATACAACAATCTGCTATACTATTAAAACTGGAAACATCAACGATTAATCATATGTGACCACCACTTAGATTTAGATTAAATGTAAGAAATTTAAGTGATTGATTAATCATTTGTGTTTAGATGGGTTCTGGTTTTTTTCCTGCACTATTTTGCAGGTTGTAAATTTTTCTCTCTTCATGAATTCTTCACAAATGAATGGCACCAACGCAATATAGTAATTGTCCTGAAATGTTGTGTGTTGTTTTCTTGTGTCTATAACATTTTTTTTTTGTAGGCTATAATTTTAAAATGTCTACATATAGTGAAGCAATGGTGCATCTAGAAAGTGATACAGATGAAGTAGAAATTAATAGTGGTAATAGTGCTGACATCGCTGGAGATCCAGAAGATATAGAATTCAACATTGGTAATGACATGTCTAGTCAGCAAGGGAAAGAAAACTCCAATGATTACAAATGTATCAGTGATTTGACAAATGATGATATAAGGGGTATGAAATTCAGCACAGAGACAGAAGCTACAAAATTTTATGAATTGTATGCACATTTACATGGGTTTGCTGTAAGGAAGGATGACGTGCAACGTGATTGTGAAAATAGGATTGTTATGCGTCAATTACTTTGCAATAAAGAGGGTACAAGTGACGGTTCTTCGAGGCCAACTATGCGAACTGGTTGTCAAGCGAAACTTCGACTACGTTATGATATTGTACATAAAAAATTTAGAGTTTCTGTTTTCAACCCTACTTACAACCATGAACTAACTCCTGAACGTTTTGTTCATTTGATTCCTAAATATCGTAAATTGACTGAGGCAGATAAACAAGTTGTTGATGGCTTGCATTCCCAAGGCGTTAGAACTTGTCATATCGTGGGTTATTTGATGGGTCAAAAGGGTGGTGGTCATGAAGGTCTCGGGATTATTAGAAAAGACCTATATAACTACACAGATCATCAAGCAAGGGTTAGAATAGCAGAGGGATATGCGACTTTGAGTTATTTCCAGGGTAAGGCTGACGGTGATGCTTCATTTTTTTCAGAGTTTAGTTTTACAGATGATGGACACCTAGAAAACATCTTTTGGGCAGATGCTACCAGTAGGTTTGACTATGAGTGCTTCGGTGACGTTGTTGCTTTTGACGCGACTTATAGAAAGAACAGGTATGGCAAACCCCTTGTCATTTTTTCTGGATATAACCACCATGGAGAAACAACAATTTTTTATGCTGCTTTAGTTTTTGATGAAACAATTAAGACCTACAAGTGGGTTTTAAATATGTTTTCAAAGGCCATGTATGGGAAACATCCAAAAACAGTGATTACTGATGGTGATAAATCAATGAGAGAAGCCATTAGAGTTGTCTTTCCAAATACAAGGCACCGCCTTTGCGCATGGCATCTACATAGAAATGCTGGTGAACATGTGAAGAATAAATTGTTTTTAGAAGAGTTTAAGTCGCTAATGTATTCTCATTATACACCTGAAAAGTTTGAATCTGAGTGGAAGAGGGTTGTTGATAGTTATGGTGTATCAAACAATAAATGGGTAAATAAAACTTATGAATTGAAGAGAATGTGGGCAAGTGCATACATGCGAGACCATTTTTTATGTGGAGTTCGAACTACATCAATTTGTGAAGGTGTGAATTCATTTATCAAGAAGTATGTCAAACACAAAAACAACATTGTGGATTTCTTGCATAATTTTGAAAGAGCTCTCAAAGACTATAAACATAATGAATTATTGTCGGATTTCAAATCATTCTATTATCATCATGTGCTGACAACTGCCTTGCCGACGTTTGAGTTAGGAGCTTCAAAGATATTCACTGCTAAAAAATTTCAAGTTGTCAACAAGAAATACAGTCACTGGAAAGGATGATGCTTCTGTGAATCCAAATATCGCAATCAACACTGATAATGTAATGCCTTTGTTACAGTATATTATTGAAAATATTGTTGCTTTGAAATGTTATAGTATGTTTACTTCTTCGTTTATTGTTGTTGTAGAGCAATATGTCACGTGACTTTGGTCAAAGTGCAAGATGGACTCATGATGTCCGGTATGGTGTTAATTATTTTCCTATGCACAGTGGAATTCCAAATAATGGCGGATACACTTTTCCACAGTTCTCTCCGGGAGGCATCCTCTCGTCACATCCTAACACCGCTCTTCATGCGGGAACACAAAGTGTTCCTAATTATACACCGGTGTGTATTATAATTGTGCAACTTATTATTTGTGTTTAATTTGTTGATTTTTATTCTGATTACTTAATTCTATTTAAAACAACACTTTTTTCCACAATTCTCTCCCGGCGGTATCCACTCGTCACATTCTAACATTGTTTTGCATTCGGGAACACAGAGTGCACATAGTTATACACCGGTAGGTATTATAATTGTTCAACTTATTATCTATGTTTAATTTATTGATTTTTTATTCTGATTACTTAATTCTATTTAAAACAACACTTTATTCCACAATTCCCTCCCGGCGGCATCCACTCGTCACATTCTAACACCGTTCTGCATTCGGGATCACAGACTGCACATAGTTTTGCATAATCAAAGGGTTGCTTCTTAATTAGCTTTTGTACAAGAGACACAATCATGCTCTTGCAGATTGATTGAAATCTGAAGCACTGAGATTTAACTTTTCGGCTTGTGTTTAGATTATATATAGTGATAATAGAGCAAATACTTGATTGGAAACAATAGAGTATTGACATCATAACTCTATCTTAAATCTGATGAACATAATTTTCAAACTAAAAAGCACCACTTTGCAAATCATATACACATTTTTATTTTGAACAAGGCTAAAAGAACCAGAGGAAAATATTGTACAAGGAGTACTTAGACAAATGGAACAAAAGGTCAAGTCACTACAAGGTCACACAGAGCAAACCACAAGTCGGTTTCACTCCCAACCCCAATACAAAAATACATACACCAGGCAGAAAAAAACAAACAACAACAAACAGAACTTGAAGAAACAGAACTTGTTTTGCATGAATTTAATTTTCTCATTCTCACAAACAAGTGATGGCTTTGTTGTTGCTTAAAATTGATCATTCTCTTCTTTGATGAGTGAAGATGCAGCTTCTTGGTATTGTCCTAAAATGTGTGGCATCATCATGAGTTGTTTTCATTGTTTTGCAATTCTTGTAGTCAGTGTTAAATCTGGTGTGGTTCTTAAATCAATTGAAGGGCCTATATAATACAATAAAAATGTTGCATAAACTGCAAAAAAAATTGAAGGCATGTTAGTAGCTTAGCAATGCATAAAACTTAAAAGAACAAAAATAATCTGTCAAGCCTACTCAATGGTTTAAACAATGAATAATCTTATATATTGAAATATGATTGCACCCATGTATCATTTCCATGAATATATTTGATAGCCCCTACATGCTACAAGCAATGCCTTTTGAACACCTTCACCAAATACAAGACATCTCTATTGGTATTAAGGCATTTTCAAAGAAATCATAATGTATAAACTACAAAGCATTTTCAAAGAAGAGTAATACTAAATTACATGCTATGGTAGTCTTATAAGATTTGGTGATTCAAGCAACAATATAAGAACCTATCATCCATGCTTGTATTAAAGTGTGTGTAAGTCAAATCCAAGCACTTAAGTGCTACTCTAGTTTTGTCCTTCTAATCAATATCCCTGCAAGCCGAAACTCGCCAGCTCCTACTAACCGAGTCTTTGTACACCACCATTAGTTACACAATAACTTCTAACCTTTAGATCTACTTCAAATTCAAAAATGCATTCGGCTTTACAAAATAACTCAATTTTATTACTTTCAAGATCAAAACCATTCATGACAAAAAACCTTCACACCAAAGCATATGGCTTTAAAATGAAATTCGAGACTTCGTTAATACTATAGTTATGTGTCCTATAAACAAATAAACAGGTTTCACTACATTATGCTTTACAAGTTCATGCTAAGCAAGAACTTCGCCAATCAACCAGGAGTCATTTGACTTTACCCTTGTTCCCAGACTGCCACCAAAATAAGGAACTAGAAATCCCTATCAAACACACTTAAACACTCTTTTCAAGATTAACAACACGTCATTATTGAGAGAAATCCCATATTAGCATCCATTGTAACAATCATTTCAATCAGTGGAAGCTGTGGTTTTGTTATAACAAATAGATGCTTGTGATTCCAAATTGAAACATCATTCTTATGAACTAGGTCAAACACAAACACCACAAGTAATGGAATTCAACAAAAGAGCCTATGAATTAAAAAATTTAAAGATACCAAGTTCACTTTTTTTTTCAAAAAGAAGACCTGATCGAATACCAAATCAAGGAAATCAAGCATAAAGTCAAAGAAATCAAGGAAACAAGTGCAGTAAATTACTACAGCCCAACGAGATTTCACCAACATCATTCCAATAGCCATTCAAAGAAGATGCACCAAAGAATATGCTTCCACATTCAAAGAAAAATTTTAATTCTGAGATCTATTTGCAAAAGAGAATTAAAGAAGATTTCATATGGGTCGGAACAAAGGAATGGTGGTGTTTCAAGAGTAGTGAAACAGAGTATACAATAGCGGTGCTTCTTACCTGAGGCGGAGATAAGACGGTGGCGGCGGGCGGCGACGACGAATTGGTGCGACGGTGTTGTCAATGGGTCAGACAAAAGAAGAAGGGAATGGATCTCAGGACAAAGAGATTAGTTGGTTGGCCTGTGTGTTGTTTGGCCTTACTCTTTGTTTAGGTAGCTTTTTGCTTTTAGGGAGTGTGTTTGGTTTTGTCTCCCCTGTATCTTTCTGTTTTGATGATAATATTGTAAAACAACATGAAGAAGAAGATGTAAAAAAGTAAATTAGAGACAATTGAAATTAGGATCTAAAATGTAAATTCATAGAATAGAATATCTAAAATATAATTAATTAAAAATAAAAGTAATCAAAATTACCTTGTGGTAAAATATTAATTATATGTTTGACCTAAATAGTTGACTATATTTGGCTGAATTTGATTGGTGCCATGTCAGCATAGGGCAAATACCCTCAAATTAACAAAGGGTAGAGAAGTAGTCACCTTATTTCTATTGTCTTCCAAACTATAGAAATTTCCTATTTCTTTGTCGTTTCTCTCTTTTATATTTCTCTCCTTTCTAAATCTACTCAAACAAACACAGTGTTAGACTTTTGATAAGTTGACTGCACAAACTTCAATGTTATATTACTATATTTGTTTCCTTAAACAGTGTTTGAGGCACTATTTAGCATTTTCCTTAAGCAAATTATAAACTTTTCGAGTGAAATTATGTGGATCATATTATTTTAGATGAGATTTATTATTTTAAAATGATAGACTCGCATTAAAGAATGTTGTCAGTACTTCTTGTATATTTTTTGTTGCATTGTCTTCAACTAAACAACCAATTTTATAACCAACATAGTGTGTCACAAGTGGTAGATACTTGGGTCCCTTAACCATTTGGTTCTGGGTTCGATCACCGGTCGGTGCGTATGGAGAAGCGCATTTGTTGGGAGAGATCAACCCCTTAAATGGATCTCAGTTACTTCGAGGGATTAATCTCTGCAGTTGTGCGCGGAGGATACCTTTAGTTTACAAAAAAAACAACCAATTTTATTCATCAATTTGTAGCACTTTCAATATAGTTTATTAATACTCTATGTAAATGAGTTAGGGAAATTGAAATAAGTAAGTTTTATAATGAAAACAACCTCTTTTGTGGAGGTAGTGGAGGTGCTCCGCTCCCCACATTCCCTAAATTTCTTCCTTTTTTTAAGACTATGTCACTCAAATTGTTTATCCTCTTAACCAGCTAATAGCTATCTTGTTATGACGTGTATGAATAGAACTCGCCAACGACAAAGAGTCATCCTCGGCTATTGGGTCGTACTTGATTTAATATCTTTATAACGCATGTCAAGCTAGAACGAACATAAGTGAGACCCAATACATTTATGTTGGTCTCAGTGGCGGATCCATAAATTTTCGCCAGTTGGGGTTAAAAACAGTGTATATATTTTGAATAAAGGAATATATAAAAATACTTTATAAAATACACAATTATAGTGACAACGAAAAAACTCAATGCATAAAAGCTTATATAAATTACAATTTTTTTTACGAGGTTTCATATTCTAAAAATGTTTGATGATATTGTTACTACCAACATTATAAAATTTGTCACTCTCTATATATGTAACTAAACCATCATTCAAGAGAAATAAAAGCAAGAGAAAGAGATAAAAAAAATTGATGATTCGATGAATTATGAGAGAAGGATAGTACATTTAAGAGAGAAAAATGTGTAAAAATTGAAAAGTTGAAGTAATGAAAAGTTAAAAAATAAAAAGATAAACTTGTGATAAATGAGTAATAGACCTAGGGGGCTTAAAAAAATAATAATACTACTATTAAAGAAGAAATATTTGGTTTGGTGGGGGCTTGAGCCCCCAATGCCTTGTGCTTGCATCCGCCCCTGGATGGATGGTATTATTTATAAGCACATCAACATCAATGTTCTTTAATATATCTTTATCAATTCATAAAAGAGTGTCACACATACTCAATAAACTAAATATCCAACATTCAATTATCATGAATTTAAAAGCTTATAACTCATAATTAAATAATGGCTATAACAACAACTTTTAATCATCAGATTATAACAACGACTTTTGAATCAACGGCTTATAACACCAACTTTTAAATCAACTTATTGACAACCATTTAGGATTTTAGTTTCAACTATATCTATACCATGTTATTAACTATTAGTCATAACACCTTCAGCGACCGACTTACTTTGCTAAGTGAGGACTCATCTATCCTGACTAGAAATTGTTGCTCGCTAAGTGAGGATGCCAGCCCAAAACCCATAAAAACAGAGTTTTGACGCGGTTTGAACAAGCAACCTCATTCAAGGCTCCGATTCAACCTTGGATGATTCTAAACAACTCGAAATTCACTCCTTACGATTATTAAGCTTTAGACATGTTTTAATTTACTTAAATCGATGTTTAACATAGTTAAATTCATGCTTTTATTATTATTATTAACAATTTTCACAAACTATAAGACAAAAAAAAAACAATTTTCACAAACTCAATAACAATTGAAATCCATGGCGATAAACAACAACACACATAAACAGGTAGGAATTCATGGAATCACAAAATAAGAGAAAAGAGGAAAAACTACCCCCATGAACACTAGAATTTCAATTCCTTAAGTAAATTTGTTAAGCCAGTTACTTGTGATTGCGAAGATTTTTTTCTTTCTTCCTAAGACTGATGGTGGTTTTCGATCGATCCTTCCTCCCCCTCTCTAGCCTTCTCGCATTTTCTCCCTCTCTCAACTTGCAGACTCTATTTTTTTTAGTAGAGCGTGACTAATCATGATTTTGGCCAAACACTCTGTCTTTTATAGAAAACACGGTAGGTTAACTATTTCCCAAATCATAAAATCTGATCCCTTTTTTTTTCTACAAAATTCTTATTTCATCTCCCCCTTTATTATTATTAACACCACGAGTCCCAAATTCTTAATTTTCTTTTTTCTATCGTTTTACTAACTTATACCTCTTTTTTACACGCTAACTATCTTTTGCACCCCACACTTATTTTCTTCTTAATTTCTTATTCCTCTATTTTTCTCACTTATTTAACTTACTAAAACTCCTTTTAACTATGTTGTCAAAAAAAACTCCTTTAACTATGACTAATTGCTTTATGTTTTCTATCTCGTCTCCTCTACTCTATGCTCCTATTACTTAATTATTTAACATGCTAGAACAATTAAATAATCACACAAACACGTCGAAACAATTAATTCATAATAAAACAAAACTAGAAATTAACTAAATCCTAAATAAATCAATAATTCTAAAAGTTTGAGCGTACAATATGCACATCTCTTTTTGGAAGAGAGTTCATTTTCTCGAATCTTTTGTTTCGTCCTAGTTAGTGAACTTGAAAAGTCTCGCCTATGTAATATACCACATATCTTTGAGCCCTTAATTGGTTATGTGGATGAAATGTTGTGCAAATTGAATGTCCACAATGGTCTTGTGGGATCTCAAAAGATGTTTTACACTTTTATCTTTTAAGTTTATTTTGCCAAAATCTTCTACATTGTTCACTGCTACTTCAACACAAAGTCACCACCACCTACTCCATTGTCATGATCTTGAATCTCTTTTGAACTTGTTTAATATCACACAGAGATATATCTTCCAATCTATGATTCGAACAAACTTGTCTCTAAATATCTTATCAAGGTTTCTTTTAGGATTTAAAATGATTATTTGTCCCCTTTTCAGTCTCTAATCATATACCGTAATCAAGTAACAACAACTAAGAGAAAACTGTGGACATTTTTTTAGTTGACCATATTGTATAGAGGGAACGAGACTGAGGACATAAGATTTGCATCATCATATAATGTATAATAAAAAAAAGTACAGTGTAGTGCTACAAAACTCTTGCTATAACTAATTTAGGGAAGACCCTATAATGTGATCCTCCGGCGGTGTTAAATTTATCTTTCCAAGAGAACTCCATAGATTGTAGCAATAGAAACATGAATAATGCAATTAAGACAGTCATTAGATGTCGAAGAGTGTTGATAAGACTTTATCTAACACAATGTTTCCAACACAATCCCTCCTAATAGTTAAATTCAAATAGAAATCGTTAAGTTATGAAAGTCCTGTGTAAAGTTGATGGAACTATGTGAATTTCAACAAATTTGAAACGTTTATATATACATGTGAACTGATGTGAAAAACATCCAACAATTACTTGATGAACATAGCCACAATTTTTGGCCTAAACTTGGACAGTACCGTGAATTTCTTTCCCCACTAATATATTGTTGGTTGGCTACCAATGTACATACTGCTAAACTAATAGTATCAAGTGAATAAATTCACTCTCGTAGGTAATTAATATTTTAATTTATATTTTTTTTACTAAGGATATAAATCATCTATAGGTTGATATAATGTTGTTAGTGGTGATTTAAAATACTCATACAAAGTTAGTCCTTTTCCTTGCTCCAAATAGGGGGCCTTTTGTTCAGCATTGTATTTCCACTCTCCACAGTAATGAGAGGATCAGATTCACCTTCTCTTGTCTACAAACATCACATAACAATGAATCACAAAATAATTTATTGTATTGAATGAACAAGAGAAAAGAAACATAAGGCATGTAAAATGACATGTGTAAATAAAAAACCTGTGATACTTGTATTGGAGTTTCAGCTGCCTTTTGTTGATTCTCAATTACGCAAGAGTGGGAATATAGAATCATCCCAACCATGGCTACCAAAATTCCTAATATGTTCCTCCAACTAAAAGGATCGCGGACAATAATGTAACCAAAAGCCAATACAAGACATGTCTTAAGATGTCCAAGAACTTGGTAGGTGACTGGAGACGTTTTTCCAATTACAAGAAATGTACTAAAGTTTACTGAGATAGAAATAAGGCACGAAAGAACAATGACAAACTGCAATGAATGAAATAACAATTGAAAATAAATTAGTAAAGGGGAGGAGTTTAAGTTCAATAGTAAGTACATTAGTCCTTTTAAATCTCACCGTTACTTGTGTTGTGTACTTGAAAGCAAAAACATTTAGGTCAGTGAGAATTTTATCCAAATATGGTCCAATTATCAAGAGAGTTGCTGCCTGATATGGACATGATTGATACAGAAGTTGGGTAGAAGAAACTTTAAACTTTTTTTGGATGGTATTAGTCATCTGAAGTGAACTGATTAAGATCTTAACAAAACATAATAAATACACAAATGTTTATTGGGCAGAAAAAAAATTATAATTTACTTCAAATACACATACTTCAAAATAATGTTTAGATGAAGGGAATAAATACATTCACATAAATATGACTTCATACCTCCATAATAATTGAAAATAGAAGACATGTTAAATTGAAATAATATTATCATCTCACTTGCAAAATGAAAACTTAAATATTTTTTTTTACTATTTAGTCTGCAATGTGATTATCATAAGAACAATTTTACAGAGATAAACCTTAGAATATTCATTTATATAACACTTGTCCTTGTGTAGTTAGCAACATGTTTATTATTAAAAATAAATTCATAAGAATAAGCAATACCGCACATACAAAAATGCAAAACAGACAATTTACAAAAAATGTTCATAGTTATTTTAAAATTTTGAGCAGCTAATAAAAGTGCAATTTTCTTTAAGGATACAATTTGAGCAACACACGTCGTCATTATTGCTAGAATAGATAAGAAAGATCCCAATGCATTAAGTTGCAAATCAGTAATTGTTGCAATTCCAACACCCAAAAGAAGGATTGCAAGGGAAAATTGTATTCTTCTACTGCAATTGTAGAAAAATAAGACCAGTTAATAAATTCAAAATATTAGCTAATACAATCAAGAACATTTTGTCCCAATAAAATCAATCAGGATATTAATAATATGATAGTTTAGGTTAAAACAACAAACTATATAGACTCGTTGAAATTTTTGAATATTATAAAGGTGAAACATAAAGGTACATTGTCATGTTGCTAATTACATGATGCCTTGGATTTGATTAGATGCATTGGAACTTTAAAAAATTACTATAAAATATTTGATATACAAATCAACAAATCAACAATAAAAGTATATAAATGATAGGAGACTAAATGAGACCTGAATTTCTTGCCAAGGAAAAGGATCTCTAGTAGAATAGTACATGGAATTATTGCGAGCTTAGTCATCTGAATGCATATATAAAAATATTTTATTCAAGAAATCTTGAAAAACATGCTTAAACAATAATAAAAGCTTTAGAAAAAATAACTCAAGCAAAAATAAATAACCTGATAAAAGCCAACTGAATTGAAACCGAGACTTAAATTTAAAAGTCCAATCGAGGTTCCATTTAGAATTCCAAATCCAATCACAGCCTTCTGCTCAAAAGGCTTGTGCTCGAAAAATCTCATTTTCAGTGCCACATGAAGAGAACAAAACGTAACAAGAAGATGCCAACTTGTCAAAGTTGTAGCTGCAATGGTATGCTTTAAAATCTTTAGAACTTTACATTGTTAGATGATCGTAATTATTTGATACTTTATCAAAATATCAATATTTGATGTAGATAGACATTCATATTTATTGAAAATCTCTAAGAGAAAACCTCAAATATGTGGGACAATTATTTTACAACAATTTTCATTCATATATTACATATGCATGCATATATCTATCAAACTGTTTGAAGTTCACTGCATATGTTTCATGGGACTGACAAGAACAAACAAATTGTATCTAGTTTGAACATGTGTTGCACAGAGGCGTGGTTAATTCTCAGCTCTAAGAAATCTACATTGTTTTATCTACTTTGCCAATGGATTATGAACAACTTTTTATTTCAAAGTTTTACCTTGATTATCAATAGAGTGATAGTACAAGTTTTCAATAAGTCGTCAATTCAAACCCTTTGACTTGATTACAAATAATCCAAATGCTTATCAAATCAAACCACACTTAAAATTAATTTAGAGTCATAAAAAATAGATAAGTGAAAGAAACATGCTAGTAATGAGAAAAAGTACATTCATATAAAATATTCACTTACCAAAAATGAAATGCAGTGTACTCATCAACGCCTTGTTACAAATCACAATCGACACTGATGATACCACAGATAAACTCAATGCACCGATAGTTCCTAGCTGGAATTTTTCCCCGTCACCCATCTTCTAATATGTTATTCTAGATAAAATAAAATAAAAGTTCATGCCAACAACATAGTCATAAAATTTACCGAGCACAAAATATAAAAAAGAAAACAAATAATAAGAAAAATACATTTTGAAGCAAACAACGTGAATGAATGTATGATTAGCCAAAAACCCATAAAACAAATAACAACTTTACCAAAGAGCGCATTAAGAAAGCAAAAACTCACAACAGAAAGCGAAATCAAACTGATGTGGGCGTGATTTTCAACCAATTGTGAGAAAAGATTTAGAATCTAATTCTATTTAGAATCTAATTCCATATCCAAAGGAATTAGGGAGAAAGTGTGGTTCAATTAATAAATTGAAAAAAAAGTTAATGAAAATTGCACAGGATTGTGATGGTTTACGTCATGTTCTTATGTTTTGCAGTTTGCAAAAAGGAGAAGAGATAATATAAAAAGTTCCAAATAAATAAAAGCTAATTTAATAATCAATATCAACTTTTTATATTAAAACTTTACTAAAATACTCCTGGTTTTGCGATGCCCACCTTTTATTTTTCTTCCTCAAAATTGATGATTTGTGTAGAATCTCACCTACTCCATTACTTTTATTATGAGCTTCAATATAAGGTGGTAATAATGTTACTACATAATTTATTTAATGTTACTAAAATAATATTATTATTAATGTAAAGCAAATTTTCATTGATTATTCACCGGATTGTATTATTTTGGCATGACATGCCACTTTTTTATGTTTATTGTTGAAATTAATTTATAAAATGACAAAAATAACATTTAATGTGTATTATAGATTGTTTTATATATTAGATAATAATGTTACTGCATAGTATTATATTACATTTCTCTCTAAATATTTATCTTATGAAATTTGTTTGTCCGTTTTTCTAATATTTATTTTAATTTTTTTTTGAAAACTCGGTATCCAGTACTAGAATCGACTAATCCGAGGGGATCAATCCCACCGTCCACTTTGCGGGGGCCCCATTTAAAAGTGGGTTATTTATTTCCCCCCGCAACTGCGATCGGGAGGGGGCTGAAACCACTTGATGCCAAAACTGACCCCCGAACCAGATTAAACTGGTGGTGAAAACAAAAAAAAAGTGGGTTATTTATTTTAAAATTTTAATGGAATTAATTGATTTTTATAACAATTTTTTGAAAACAATTCATTCTCTTATAAAAATAAAACTCAAAATCTATGGCTTCTTTTATATTGGAGACAAACTAGTTCCTGATTCATTACAATAGGGACTAATTTGTTTCGAGTATGAAAATGTCAGAGACTAATTGAAATTTTATACTCCCTACGGTCCTTTTTTTATAAGAAACAATTTAGAAAAAATGGTAAATTTTATAAGAAACTTTGATTAATTTTCACATGTTTTAAATGTTTAATTTCACTTATGCCCTAATTTATTATGAGAGAGAATATTAAAAATAAGTAAGTTAGTTAGTTGAATTGAGAATAATTAAATAATGGTATACATAGAATAAATTTAAAATTAGAAGAATATTAAATGAAAATAACTACGTAGAATGTGCTTCGTTGGCATGTGTAATTTTTTCAAATGGTTCTTTATAAAACGGACCGGATGAAGTATTTTATAAGAACTGAATCATTCCGTCAGAAATTTGTGAGAGACGAAAATAAGTTTTGACTCTTATTTTTAATTTCATAATTTCTTATACTATATGGAAACCACGTCCTTGCACACTTGTATGATATATTTGTGTATCGCGTCATCCATGCAATCTCTTATCTTTCAAACAAATGTGAGTTAATTTTACATATTTTATACGATACAACTAAAAATAATTAAGTTGACATATGCCATGTTTTATGAGGTGACATTTTTTTTTTCCTGAGTATAAATCGTACTTGGTATCCTAAAACTTACAACGCTCATTCACACACTCTACACACCAACTACCTATGCTAGTCGTCAGTGGTTTTATGAAGGACAATTTTTTGTCGTTTATATTAAAATGTTATAGGTATGAAGTATCCACTATATTTAAGAGCGATCAATCTATGTCGAAAACTCATTAGATACACAAGTTGAGTTCTTCCATCTCAATCAATATTTGATGATTATGTCAGGAATTCAGTGTTAGACGACAGTAGCAAGAAGATGATAAGTTGACGGTGAATATTATGGTGTTGATGTTGCTAATGCTAGATGAAGGTTTTGGTAGTGTTTGACGTGAAAGAGTCTACAATGTGACGAATTTTTTCATTTTTTTAATAAAACTAAAACGTATTATATTAAAAACTCCTAAACTCGATGAGTCAATAAACAAGTAATTAGGTTTAACAAAAGAGAGACTAAGTATCAATCATTAGTTGATTTAATGATGATTGATGCTTGAAGAACCACGATTTGATTTCCATAACTGCAATCGAAAGGGAGTTGAAACCAATTGATGTCGTAATTGACCCCCCGAACCAATAAGAGATGTAAGTCTTTGTTCCATAATCCAAACGAGGTGAAAACTAAACTTCTCTTCTACCTCTCTCATTTCTCTTTCTCTCTCGCCAATTTCACCTCAAACAAACACAATCGAAAACCCCGAACAACAAACAAAGCATATGTAACATCGCCGACACAAAACCTCTTCTACTTTACCACCGTCGTTGCCGCCTCCATGTTTCAATCCTATCTATTCTGATTCGCCCAGAAGCAATGTTAACCTTTTCCAAGCTCAAGAAAGCATTCTCTCCGATCCCACCTTGTTCCTGCACCTTCCGCCGACCCCCCAACAATTCTCTCCGATCATTTTCCGCTGCTTCCGACTTACAAGGTCTTCGTTTCTGCATCTGGGTTGCACTCAAATTCGAAACTTTCACCGATGAACCTTATTACTTGGTTAGTGATATTCTTGCTCGTAACAATTGGCATTCAATTTACTGGGAAGCTCTTGAGCTTCTCAATAAAAAAGATATTTTGTTAACTTCAGATTCCGTTAGAGCTTTGGTTAGGTCTTATTCTTATGCGGGTCATACCAATAAAGCTATTGAAGCTTTCGGTCGAATGCGAGAATTGGGTATTATTCCTGATGCTCATATGTATAACACAATTTTGAGAGATGTGTTGAGGAAACAGTTATTTGAACTTGCTTTAGCATTGTATAATACTATGGTTAAATGCAATGTTGTTCTTGATGAATATGCTTATAATATGTTGATTGATGGGTTTTGTAAAAGTGGTAATATTAAGGGTGCACGTGAGATGGTTGATGAAATGCAAAAGGCTAATCTTGCTCCTAATGCTTTATCGTATACCTCGGTTCTTTATGGTTTATGCCAGGTGAAAAAAAATATGGATGAGGCATATAAGTGGTTTAATGCGATGAAAGAAGATGGGTTCTTGCCTGATGTTGTTTCTTGTAATGTTTTGCTTAATGGGTATTGTCAGGTGGGGAGGTTAGATGAAGCAGTTTCTTTTGTATGGTCGATGAAGAGAGATGGTTTCTCGCTTAATCGAAATGGCTATTGTTCTCTTATTAATGGATTTTTTAGAGCTAGGAGATATAGTGAAGCACATGCGTGGTATACAAGGATGTTTAAGGAGGGCATTGTGCCTGATGTTGTTACGTATGGCATTATGATACGTGGTCTGTCGGATGAAGGCAGGGTTGGTGAAGCTGTTAGGATGTTAGATGAGATGACTCAGATAGGTTTAACCCCTGATGCTCATTGTTACAATGCAATAATTAAAGGTTTATGTGACATAGGTCTTTTGAATCGAGCGCAATCTCTTCGTCTTGAGATTTCTCAGGAAAATGTTTACACACACACGATTATCATAGGTGAAATGTGTAAGAGAGGAATGATTGATGAAGCACAAGAATTATTTCATCGGATAAAGAAGCTTGAGCTTGGGTTCGTTCCTTCAGTTGTGACCTTCAATACGCTTATAAGTGGACTGTGCAAAGCCCATAAACTTAAGGAGGCAATCCTTTTGTGTTACACTATGGAGACGGGGAGAACATATTCGTTATTCTTGAGCGGTCCTGATCTCCACAAAAAGTTGCAGCAAATGTGTGAGGCTGGGCAATTTTTGGATGCTTACGAGTTGCTCACTCTTATCAATAGTAGGGTTAAGCCTGACATTATTACATACAACATTCTAATCAATGCCTGTTGTAGGGCTCGTGAGATTCAACGTGCTTTCCACCTTTTTGAGGAACTGAAAAAGATTGGTCTCTCACCCGATTGTGTTACTTATGGGACACTTATTAAAGGGCTGTACATAGTTAACAAAGAAGAGGAAGCCTCTATCTTTTTTAACCGTATGCAGGAAGATGGCTATGAACCTACCCTTGAAGTTTATAGAACACTTATGACTTGGTTGTGTAAAAAGAGCAAGGTCTTGCTGGCATTTAAACTTTATTTGAAATATCTGAAGAGCCTCCCAAGTCGGGACAATGATTCAATCAGTGCTCTAGAGGAATATTTATCCGGAGAAAAATTGGAACAAGTGATTCGAGGTTTGGTTGAACTGGACTTGAAGGCCAGAGATTTTAAATTAGATCCATACACAATTCTACTTATTGGATTCTGTCAGGTAGAAAAAGTAGACGAAGCATTAATTATATTCTCAGTTCTTGACGAGTTCAATATCAAAATCAACGCTACAAGTTGTGTACATTTGATCAAAGGTCTTTGTAAGAAAAGTAGGCTATCTGACGCAGGAAAAATATTTCTCTACAGTCTTGACAAAGGTTTCATGCTGAGGCCAAAAATTTGTAACCACCTCTTCGAGCATCTTCTTGATTCTGAAGATTGTAAGGAGTTGGCAGTTGATCTTATTGGCAGGTTGAAATCTTTTGGATACTATTTACCCCAATACCTAAAAAGAAAGCAAAGAAAAAATGTTCTCAGAAGGATTAAATTACACTGATTCAGATGAACGGGTTTCTTTATGTGGCTCTTCAGGGAATATCCCCAGTTAGGAAAATGGTCATGAATCAAGAGACTCACTCCACTTTGTGATGAACCAAAGGTACCCTTGTGTGTATGTTGAATTTCAAATACTGTATTTCTAGTTATTATAAAATAGTACACGGATCAATTGAGAGCATGCTATTGCTTGACGACTTTCAGAACTTTACTTTAAACCAGGAAATGATATGTCTAGAATTGATAGGAATCTAAACACTTATTATTTCATAATTTTCTTTATTGCTTTAGGATTTTAAAGGCTGATTGGATTGGAGTTGTTTTGTACAAAGAAATAGGCACGTCCAATATCAGTTGGACTTTTGATCTCTGACACGCTATACCGACGATGTTTCTTTCTTTCTTTAGTGTGCGTCCGGTTCTTCATTTGAACATGGACACTGCTAGGATTAGGCGTGTTGCGGTGTTTGAAACTCATATGACACTTGCATGACACATATCAGGCAACTCAAGTGTACCAAAATTTCCCTTTTTTCCCCCTTTGTTTCGACACTCCTTGGATCAGTGTCCCACACTTGTATGACGTGTCGGACAACTCAAACAAGTCTTCCAAAATAGTTTATTTTTTCTTTGCTTTGACACACCTCGGGCACTCCTTGTATGAAGATGTCTCTTGGTGCTTATGGAGAAATGATCGTTTGGGCTTGCTGCCCCAATGGAAAATCACAATGCAATATTTATTTTGGTTGTGGGATCATTTTCTATTAAATTCATCAACATATAAAATGTTTCTATGATGTTGGGACATTATTGATGCTGTTATTCTTGACAATTTGTTAACTTTTTGCAGGGCTGATGTTGTCAGGGCAAATTTTTGTGCTCTATTGTTCCGCATGATTGTCATCACATCCTGTAGACCATTCATTTGAGGTGTTTTAGAGGTGTTTTGGTTTGTTGTATGCTTCAGTATATTTCTTTGTTTGCACATCAGAGCCTCGAGCAAGTATCGGCAAAGAAGGTGAGGGCATTAGGTATGGTGATGTCTCATAATATACACTATTAGGTAAGGGCACCTTTCTTTAGTATAGTCACTGTCTGATTCTGAATGAGAATTTCTCCTTGCTAATAGTATATTTCACGGGGTTTCTATTCGATGTCCACGTCCTTTTAACATTTAAACATGCAAGGATCAAAACTTAGTAAAGTTTAGACATTATTACCTGTTCATTGTAATTTGTAAATTGTATCAAAATGCCAGGTTTACTGTATACTACTTAGTTGCTATTTATTGATGCTGATTTTCTTTTGTTAGTAGAATTTAAAGCCAGACGTAGTTGATATCTTATGTAGCTTGAAGTTCTAAAATGTGATTTATGTAATGTGGCAATTGCAGCTGAATACCATAAAGATGGATAGAAAAGACAGACAGACATATATGCAGGCACAAATACACACACCGATATTAAACGCGTTCTGGGGGCATACAGAAATGTCTTGCAACTGTATCCATGTTTAGTCTCTTGATATCTTTTCGGTGGCCACACTTTCTACTTTAATTCCAGAAATTGGGTCATATGCTGCATGGTCATCTCCTCGACAAACCAATAGAAGTCCCCAATCCCTCCATTCTGGCATCATAATGACATACACTGACCCTCCCTCGAAAAACAGCAAGTCAGACCATTTGATAGATCCTCTCAGATTGAATTAAAGGAAAAGAAAGGAAAAAATAATGAGAAACGTAGAAAGAGTCAGAATATATTGCTCTGCAAAGAGAAATGCTCCTTTATCAATCAAACTGTAATCTCATATACAACAATATTGATATGTTCCCTCGCCTAACTACAACAATTGAGATTTAAACTGGTATAGCCAGTTACTCAAACGACTCTCTTTCAACGCCATTCTGAAAATGAATGATAGTTTTGCTTAGCTCAACTCATATTGGCAATTTTATATAATGTACTGTAATCCTTGTATGTCACTCCAATGGATGGAGCTGAATTTTTTTGCTCACACAACACACTTCAGTGGTGAGATTTCTCTAAATTATACCCAAGTAACAATATTTCCTGTATGATACTTAAATGAAATTCTGCATTTCTCTAAATTATAAGTGTTGTTGATGTCAGATCCGATCAAGTCAAGCAAGCATATGGTAATTTATCACACTAAAAATGTTATTTTAACATCACAAAATTGATAACAAATTTGACAACGTATATGTTTATCTCTATATCTCTTACTTTTTACTTTCTGTGCAATTAAAAAATACACACTTGTCAAAAAAACACGCACAAAATAATCGACAATAAAATTTTGATGTCCAAATATCATTTCTCCACACTTATAATACGACCAAATTTATCTTTTCCGTGCTTGCAATACTTGTGGTCTTCAATATTAGTATAATTTTGTTAAGAAAAAAAGACCGAGAAAAATGCATGAACTTGAGTGGCTGCTTTCTCAACTCAATAAGTATTCTGAAGATAATATTTGCAAATTTGAGGCTATTTTTGAAACCTTAAATATTTAAGTGGAGGAGAGTTTCAGAGAAGAGATATATTTTTATAGATAGTTTCAAATGTGAACTTAATTAAACTAGTAGAAGAGGAATGCTCAAATATTATTTACTACTAAATCTACCTTCTACAATCATGGTAAATTAGCCACAAAGTTGATTTATTTTCCAATCAATACTACATGGAATATTTTGTACCAGTTACAGTCAATATACCTATATATCTGTATAAATATGCTTCAAAATATCTTCAGTTTTGAGCACTATCATGACAATTTGCACCAATCATGCAAGGACAACAACTTGTGTAGGAATATCCATAAGCATTAACCTGTCAATCACAAGTATATCATTGCATCTTAGCAGCACATACTGTACACACACATATATAGATATACATATAACAAAACATATATGTATATATATATATATACACAACACCTAAAATCCAATAACCTGCAACTGATTTCTACAAGTATTTAATTCATATACACCGTTAATGAAAACGTTCTTTACACTATAAAAAAATTATAATTGTCAGATCATTAGAAGCGTTTGATTTTAATCTTAACTATTTTAAAATTACACATGATTGATTCGTAAAACATTTTACAATGACAGTGTATCAAAATTAAACCCTTTACATAATAGAAGCATACCTAATTTGTCAAGTTCCACGAAGAGCACGGACGCGGTTTTGAATCAGGTTCCTCTCCCAGTCTGCTATATCTCCAAAAGCATGGTCTGGAAGACTCTCAAATGGCTCCTTCCATGGATCATTCTTAGCCAAATCATAAGTAGCTCCACGTATCGCTTTTTTATTCGGTCCACAAGGTCTCTTTGAAGTTAGCAGATCATAGGCTGCATTTAGCTGTCCAAAAAATAAAAGGCCACACTCATTAATTAAGGTCAAATCGATCAGAAGCAATTGTGTTTTTTCTACTCTTAGCAGCTCAAGCAAAACCTTGTTAGTTACTGTCACCAAGAGGTTTTCTGCAGCAATAACACTCATGAAATGTTAAATAAGTGGCATGAAACTATATTTTCTTGATTCTGAGATAATGTGAAGGTTTAAGACTTACATTCATGTCAGAAAACCAGAACAAATAAGCAATTGCAACTGCTGGAGCTCTTCCAAGTCCTGCAGTACAATGCACATAAACTCTTCCTTTTCCCTCAGAAATCGCCCATTCCAAAGATGAAACTGCTTTAGGTAACGCACTTCGCAAAGAGTTTGGATCAAAGTCTACTGCCTAATAATGTAAATAAACTTTTCTTAGATCACAAGAGTCAGAATAACTTGTCAGAATAACTTTTCTGAGATTGTATCAATTGCAGTAAAAGTTATATGATCCTTGAATTGTGCATAGGGATTATTAACCATGACAACTCAAATTAAGCCTTATTTCCTAATGCAAACTAAGCTACTAATTATGATTTTACAATCGTCCTTGAGGAGATTTGAAGTTTGTTTCTTGAAGTTACAAGATCAGATTCTTACCGCTAAGCCGACACCTTGTGAACATTGTCTAGATTATCACATAATGTTTTGTACATTCTCAATAGATATACTAAAAAGAGGTTTACTTACCGGTCTCCTCATGTGTCTAATTTCAAGTTCGCGACTCCTTCTTACTATTGACTGTAAGTCTATACCCCAAAACTCAGCATCCTTATCCTGTTGCAAGTTTAGAATGTATGCCACACCTTCTTCCTTCTTAAGGTGATCTACATCTTCAGGTTTCTGTGGTTGGGATCCGACAATCAAATTGTCAGTTATAACATTATAATTCATACCTGAAATTAGACAGCACGGATAGTATCAGTTGAATGACAAATGTAGATTTTCTTAAGTTCCATTCACATCAATTGCAAAATATACGTGGGTAGACAAACTCTAGCATTGAACATAACACGAGTAGAGATTGTCTCAATATCTTAAAAGAAACAGATATTTCCATTACTACAAATTTTAGAATATAAAAACTGATTAAAGTTTTTCCACAAATCTCAGCTCATTGGCAAATATGCCGAAATTGTTAGGTTGGACGACGTGACTGGGGTTCATACCCCGGCTCCTCCACTCGTCTCAATTCGTCTGTGTGAGTTTCCAATGGCTATTGTTAATTTGTCTATCTACCATGAAAAAAACTGATCAATGCTACCAATTTCAAAAAATGTCTTTCTACATCCTTTATATAAACTACACAGGGCCGACCTAAGTGTCAAGCAACCCAAACAAGGACTTTAGGCCTAAAATTTGAGCTAAATAAGGCCTGAAGAAAATTTCATTTGGCTATAAATATATAATACAGTTAAATTTTAAGTATTTCTTTAGTAGAATTGGTAAAGTTAAAAGCGTTAAATCCTCTTGCACATAAGTTCTACTCCTTCCACCACAACACCCTCTCCAGGTTAACTCTAAAAGGCACACACTCAATACAATAGTTGAAGATAGCAAAGCATAAACCAAATGCAATGAAAGGGAAAAAAATGATACCATTATAGTTCCATTCTATCAAACACCATCTAATGCAACAGTAAGCAAAACAACAACAACAAAAACAGTATGCTAAAGGGCATTAAATTTTATTCATCCATCTCAAGATCTTAATAATAATCATATCAAACAGGAAATTTACAGAGCAAGTGGCAAAATAAATAGGAATAGAGAGATGAAACAAACCAAGATCATGATGATACTCATAAGGGTTCCTCATCATCTTCTTCATAGCAATATTGTATTCTTCCATCATATCTTTAGATTTAGAGACCCTATTGGTAGTAGGGTTCTCTTCAATCCCACTTTCTGAAAGTTTACAACAGATTTTGTTCTTCCTAATAGAGTAGTTGAAAGGAACCATAAAAGTGCATGGAGATTTATGTTTCCTCTGGTTTAAAGGTAAAGAAACTCTGAATGTTGAAGAGAAACCAATGTTACTAACACTTTCCATTTTTCTTTGATTGTTTTGTTTGATTCTCTTGTTTTGTTTTTCTGTATCTCACATGTGTCTTAGATTATTATTATACGCACATGATTGATGATAATGAGGTTGTTCTGACCAAAATGCCCTTGGATTAATGTATTTTCTAAGATAATAATTTTACTATGAGTTGATTAATATATTGAGAATTCATGTTAGCAACACTCATACAAAAATTATAAAAACATATTGCTTTTTTTTGACCAAAATACTGAACTGGATTTTCTCTCATAACTGAGAGTCTAGTTAAATTTGAGATTTTTTTTCTTCCTTTTTCTACGGATAAATCAATCATTAAAGAAAATTAAAGGGCATAGATTATGACTGTTTTCTTTCTTGCGAAATTGTGACGGACACAATTCATTCTCATCAAAATACATTGTCCCACATCATGATTTGTGTTCACAAATCATTTTCTAACACTCACTCTAACATTTATTCTAAAATTCTTATTCGAGTCTCGTCATTTTGTATAAAATTTAATTTTAAGATGTGAGATTCACATTAATTTGACCTAATAAAATAGTGAATGTTAAATAAAGGGATGTAGACGGAGTGCAGTCAAGATCTGTGACTACATGTAGTCTGAATAATCACAACCAACTGATTTTGATTAGACGGTTCAGAGTTTAAAATCATAATATTTTTGTTTTAAAAAGTCAAAACTGCAATAAAATCTGGATCACTTGATGTTGATCAAACGGTCGATAGATGCTAACTACAACTTGACTGCATAAAAACTTACTGCTTTGAATCTATTTCCTGAATAAAGTGTTGCAAACACTCATGTGCCCTCAATAGAGCAATTGTATGGCCTACAAGTTGCAATGTTCATAAGAAATAGGTGAAAGGACCATTGTGTGTGTTTGGTGAAAGAGGACTCCAAAGATGCTAAAGAAGTTAGTATATTCTTTCACTTGACATAGTTTGAACTAACTTTTAATAAAAACTTTTTAATTAGAAAAGGTTTAGTATTATTTTCAATTTACAAGAAAGATTTTATAAACTTATTGGTGTTTGGAGAAAAGTTAAGGTGTAAAAACTAATTTTAACTTATACTATTAAGTTATTCTTTTATAAATCCATACTTGAGAGAATTTCTTTTAAAAGTATGGGCTAAAGGAATTTTTTGACTAAAAGTATGGGCTTAAAGATTGGGTTCTAAATTCTAATATGAACTTTCCCAAAAGTGGTTGAATTGTGGACCACTATTTTGTTTTTTTGGCAAGCTAGAACTAGCATTTAGTATCTCATTTTTTAAAACTAGAATTAAAACATAAAATTAACTGGATTTTCAGTTTCTAACTGCTGACCCTTAACTGTCACCTTGTGTTGTTTACTTTGGAAAAACTCTTACCCCATTTAGGATGGCAATAGGTAGAATTAGAGTAGCAATCTTAACTCCCATTTAGCATTATTTAGTATATTCTCATTTACTTGTAATTTAACTAAAATGAATTAATTGGTAAAAAAAAAAAAACTAACATAAATGAATAAATCATAAAATATTTTATATAATTTTAACATAATTAAATATTACAAACTTGATGAGAAATTGAAAAAGTGGGTAATAGTTTTCATTACGAACCTGAATTTGACACACTATCACAGTTTCATCTCTTGCATGGATGGATGGATGGAGGAAGCTAGTGTATGTTAATGTTTGGGTAGCCAAAAGCTACACCTTATTAGTGTATATATATATATATGCACAAATAAAATTGTTTTGCACTTGTACCAAAAAAATATTTTGCACTAAGAACAACCGTGTTTTTACTATTAGATCAATAAGTCACATTATATCTCATTTGATTTCTGCTTTTATATCATAACTAGTAATTGATCCGTGCTATCGCACGGGTCGTAACGTTACGCGTGTTATTTTGTCAGTTTACATTTTTTTTCATAAATTATTTGTTGCAGTTTAGACTTTTTGAAGAATAATTTGAAATAAAATGTTATTGTACAAATGTGTGTGCTAAGGCAACATAAATTTTCATGCAATAAGTAGCCAAATTATTCCAGAATTACAAATACAATAAGTATTCATTAACATTTGAAGTTCAAATGAACATATGAAGTTGCTGACCATGACTGCAACATATTTTGCAGTTCATGAATTATACTAACACAATACATATGCAACAAAAATAAATTGTTTCATTGATCATTGTCATCATCACTTGTGATATTAATGACATCTTCATTTTTTATGATGTGCATTTTAAATATGTTGTCAAAAACTTGATATTCAAGTATGACATTGGTTGGAGCTTTGAACCCAAACTTAATAGACATTTGTATTCCTGAAGTCATATGACATTCACCATATTCCAAATTTAATCCTACCCTATATGTCTTTCCATTTGGATGTTGCAAAAATCCAAAAGGCTGTTCATCAAGCTTATAAAACCATGCAGCCTTAAATTTTGGACAGATTGAAACTTTGTCTTATAATGATACAAAAAGAGATTGTTATAGAAAGTGTTTATTACAACATAAATCAATTACATTTATAATTGTAGATAATCATAATGTTAAAGTGTTATACCTGATTTGGATAAATTACAGTATGAAATGATTTGGTTATATTCCTCCTATGTTGATATCTTGTTAATCTATATAAATATTAGAGTAAATAAATAGTAACATGAAAATAAACTGGACATACTGAATTTAAAATAGATTGAAATAATGCAATAATATTGAAAGGTTAGTTTATGATAAACCAACCTCTTTGATGTTGAAGTCATTGTTCATATTAAAGCCTTATCCTACACATGAATTATTGGTAAAAATTGAAATAGTTAACATGACAAATTAAAGATAATAAATAATCCTTTGTAGTTTGTTAGAATCATGAAGTTTGTTGAATGTTTTTTAAAAACTATATACATTTAACTAAATATGAATGCAATTTAAGACATAATTGCATAGAGAAAATAAGAAAAAGTAAACTATGACATCGAAAAGACAATACATAGATGATGGACTTATGAATATAGATGAATGAATATTTTGAGAATGGTGTGTAAAAATGATAAAATAATTTGTCAAATCAAGATATGTGTATTAGTGTACAAGATATGTGTATTAATGAATATTTTGAGAACGGTGTATATTTTGAGAATGGTGTGTAAAAATGATAAAATAATTTGTCAAATCAAGATATGTCTCTATTATATCTATGTACCAAATAGAAAATTGTCAAGATAAAATTTATAAAAACATATTTTAATTTTTCTATATATTTGGTCCTTATAAAATTTCGGCTTAACATGATATATTAACCTCTTGAATTTTGTTTTATATGCTGTCATAGTAGTTGAATAAGAGATATAATGAGTGTGAACATTTGACTGGTGAAAATTTAAGCCAAAAAAATATACAAATCTAAGTGTGAAACCATGCTACCATGATAGACTAGTAGTATTGTTCAATTCAGTAATGCTATTCACTATCGATGTATAGTCTTTGAAATCGGAAGACTCAAGACTTCAATTCAATTTCAAATGTATAGGCTATATGTTTGGTATTACGGTGAGTAAGTTAGAATTATGATGACTTATTGTGATTTTTTAAAAGATACATAGTGTAACTTCTGCAAAATTACGGTGGATTACCGTAATTCTGATACATCCACCACAATATTAAACAAAGGTATTATAAATCCGATTACATCGCGTATAGAGAAAACCTAGGGAGAAAAGTTAAAATTGTTGATTTAAGTAAATTTCCACTAAAGATTTCTTATATAACCGACGAAAAAAAGCAAAACTGGTGACATATAAGAAAAATAGAAAACAAAAGGAAGCCAACAAGAGCATAGAGACGGCTCTAAAATACAAATTTGTAAGCTTGAGAATGATTTTTGTGGCAAGTAGTGCAGCCTGCATTATGCAAAAGCCAACAAAGCTAAAGTATTTTCACATAGATCACTTTGACTTTATAAAACAATTACGTGCTTAGACTCAATTAGTTAATGTATTAATGTTAAAATCGAATATATAAGGAGTTCTTGATTTTGATCCTTAAATTGACTTTTTATTAAGAAAAATAATTTAGAATTGATAAAAATGTTGTTCCTCATCCTCTCAATGCACTAAGTAAGCCAAACCAAATGCTTAATTTTCATACTCTTTTTGGAATTAACAAAAGAAAAATGCTAAACAGTGTCCCGGGCACTAGTTAAACATATTAAAAAGGAAAATTTATCTCGAAACTTGTGCATTCAATACATTAAAAGTGTTAAAAGTTATTTTTTTATCATTAATTTTATCTTTTATTTTATCTTTTGGTATGCTTAACAAGTGTCCAAGACACTGTTTAGCATGACCCTTAACAAAATTACCAAAAGACATGAAATGACTCCGACCTTCTTCCCATGTAATAATGTTGCAACCCATCCATTTAAAAACAACAACCCACACCGAATGTAGAGCCAATAAAATTATAAAAAAGATAGTTGCAATTCTCAATGTCCAACAAACAAAACCCACAAAATAAATCATCCGGATTTGATAAAATACTTTTATACGCTAAGGCTATATGTGTCAATAGTTTTTTCTAATAATAATCTCTACCTTAGAACGTTCACCTTTAAAGGAATATCATTCATCCAAAACTTGCTAATAGCCACCAACAAATTCCTGTGAATATCATCAAAATTATTTTGTAACAAGATTTGATTGTCAAACAACCTGTAGATTCTTTAACCAACATCATTTGTCAACAGTCTTCAACTAAGATTAATATCAAACAATAATACGTCTAATTTTGAAAGTTCTTGTTCATCCAAAGTCGATATAGAACTATCAAAAGATAAAAACCTTCAACCACTCATCCACAAACCTATCTTTTTTTTTTTTGATAAGCATCCACAAATCTATCTTAATCATCATACCATCCTAGTAATTCTAGCTAATTGTCTCCTATGCTCTTTAAAAATCAACCTTAAACAATATATAATTATATTTTTCTTCTCTTCACTATCTTAATCATCATATTTTATTTTTATCCAAAATTTGTTTCTTTGGTAAAAGTATCAATTGACAATTTGAGATTAAATTTCTCATAATACTTTTCAATCTAGTAACTAACAACTTAGATAAAATCTAGTAAAGATATGAATCAAACAAATAAACCGATATTTAGATGAAAATTGAGGGTGATACTTCTTGGATATAAGCTTAAAAAGGTTTTAACACTTTAAGAAGAAAAGTGTGATCACCACTAAAGAGATAGTAATATTTAAGTGGAGTTTTTTTTGAACAAATATTTAAGTGGAGTTAAACAAATACTACCAATCGTTAGTTGGTTTAGTGGTGATTGATGTTGAACTTGGTAGGGGAACCACACATCCTTTGCAACTGCGATCGAGAAGAGCTGAAATCACTTGATGTCAGAACTGACCCTCAAATCAAATTAGACGATTCAGTGGACCGAATACTCATGGTAAAAATTATAGTCAAATGACAATATTGTGCAATTTTTTTAGATTACTAATTAAAAGAAAAAAACGTAAATGACTAGGACTACCTGTGCTACGACAATGGATCCTCTCAATTTTTTTCAATTTTAACTTCTCAACCATTAATCAATTTTCCTAAATTACTTTTAAATTTAAATATTGTTTTACATTTATAATCTAATGGTCTAAACTCCACAAAATTTCTTTAATTTTTTTTTAAACATCAGAGAATCCTTTCTGCTGTGCTATTATTCCAATTCCAACAAAAAAAACTGCTACTAGTAGTACTTTTTACGAATTAATTATTTTATTTTTAGAAAACATGTGCATTTATGTGTTCAAAGTCAAATTCATCCAATCAATTAAAAAAAGTCAAATTTGTCTAAATTATTTGGCCTACAACGAACGTGCTGTTTGCACACTATCCGTTATACATCATGTGTAAACGGAACACAAGTTCATATGTTGTTATTTTTCCAAGCATTTATCGTATTTATTTATTGCTCAATTATTCAATATCAGTATAATATCAATACCGAATGTGGATTTACTCCATTTACCACTCCTCCATTTATTCTCCATTTAAAAGAGATCACAATAGAAGATTTGTGGGACCCACTCATTAGTGAGATTCACTTTTAATGGATCCCACAAATCTTCTATTGCGTCTATCTCTCTTCTAAATGGAGAATAAATGGAGGAGTGATAAATGAAGTGAATCTAACCTCATCAATAACATACTATATATTGTTGTAATTCACCAAAAAATAAAATAATTACTATTGTTGCATACTTATTGTTTTTTAGTACAAATTTTATAGTTGTAAAATGACCCAATTTTAATTTTTTTAAAGAACAAGTGAAATAAAACGGTTAAAATTAGAATTAAAAATAGATCCAGCTTTACTCCACTAGGCACTAGCTAAGTGGTATCTTTACAGAATCTCAAGCTACAAGTACAAATATGTTAATAAAAAATAATGAAAAGATTCAATTTAAATGAAATTTAAACTACTATTAAAAATACAATTGAAAAGTATAAACGGTTCACAACATTGTCCCTTAACACAAGGGAATTACCATTTTAAATAATTATCACTATCAACAAAAAAAGAAAATAAAAATTCTCAAAAATTTGATACCCTCATTGCTGGCACAGTTATCTATATTAGAAAGATCCCATTCTTTAGAATCTATACTTAGCATAAACATAAAATTGCAAACACCACAAATCAAACCTTGCCACATTTCTCTCTTCTGTTTCTGTTCTTTCTTACTCTCTGTTTTGTTCTCACAAAACACCAAAATACATCAAACCTTGATTTATCCAAATCCTATATAAACAAAACAAACAAGACATCATCAACCAACACAAAAAACTATATCTCTTTCCCTCCATCCTATTCCAATGGAGGGTGGTCAAAGGCCCACACTTCCAGCCCACCAAGCCCACACAAAGCCCATCTCTCGTCTCAACTCCTACGTAGCCAAAACAAGAGTAGGTAAATATTTCAAGCTTTCTCAACGTAATTCCACCTTCACCACCGAGCTTCGAGCCGGAACCGCCACTTTTCTTACCATGGCTTATATCCTCGCCGTCAACGCTTCGATATTAACGGATTCCGGTGGAACATGTTCTGTTTCAGATTGTGTTCCTCTCTGTTCTGACTCTTCAGTTTCTATTACAAATTGTTCAGGCCCATCACTTCATGTTATTCAGCCCGATGTTTCGTGTAAATTCGACCCGGTTAACCCCGGTTACGCGGCGTGTCTCGATAAAACCCGAAAAGATTTGATCGTCGCCACCGTTGCTTCTTCTCTCATTGGTTGTTTTATCATGGGTGCTTTTGCTAATCTTCCATTGGGCCTTGCTCCGGGTATGGGCTCTAACGCTTACTTTGCTTACACAGTCGTGGGCTTTCATGGCTCCGGTTCAATCTCCTACCAAAACGCACTCGCTGCTGTTTTTATCGAAGGAATGGTTTTCTTATTCGTTTCTTCAATCGGTTTACGAGCAAAATTAGCAAAACTTGTTCCAAAGCCCGTTAGAATAAGCTCTTCAGCTGGAATTGGGCTTTTTCTTGCTTTCATCGGGCTTCAAAATAATCAAGGAATTGGGCTTGTTGGGTATAGCTCATCAACCTTAGTAACACTCGGTGGCTGCCCGAGCTCATCACGGGCTTCGTTAGCTCCGGTTATAACGGCGCTTAACGGCACAGTCAGTCTTCTCCCCGGCGGAACGGTGTCGGGAGATATATTTTGTCTCCGAAATAGAATGGAAAGCCCAACACTCTGGTTGGGCCTGGTGGGCTTTATCATAATTGCTTATTGTTTAGTGAAAAACGTTAAAGGAGCAATGATATACGGTATCGTTTTTGTAACCGCCGTTTCTTGGTTTCGTAACACTAAAGTAACGGTGTTTCCTAACAGTGATGCGGGAAATACGGCTCACGAGTATTTCAAGAAGGTAGTTGACATACACACAATAAAAACTACAGCAGGTGCGTTAAGTTTTAATAGTATAGGGAAAGGGTATTTTTGGGAAGCTGTAGTAACATTTTTATATGTGGACATTCTCGACACTACCGGAACATTGTACTCGATGGCACGGTTCGCGGGTTTTACCGACGAGAAAGGTGATTTCGAGGGTCAATATTTCGCGTTTATGTCGGATGCCACGTCGATTGTTGTGGGATCTTTATTGGGAACTTCGCCAGTGACGGCATTTATTGAGAGTTCTACAGGGATACGAGAAGGTGGACGGACGGGGATAACTGCGTTGACGGTTGCAAGTTATTTTTTTATGGCGTTGTTTTTTACTCCGTTGTTGGCTTCAATTCCGGCATGGGCAGTCGGACCGCCGTTGATTTTAGTGGGAGTTTTGATGATGAGATCAGTGGTTGAGATTGATTGGGAAGATATGAGACAAGCAATACCTGCATTTGTGACAATGATACTTATGCCTTTGACGTATTCAATAGCTTATGGGCTTATTGGTGGGATAGGTACTTACATTGTGTTGAATATTTGGGATTGGGGGATTGAGATTTTGGGGCACTATGGGTTCCTTACAACAAAGGAGCATAATAGTGGTAGTAATAATAATTCTCATTCTCCTCAAGTCAATGGAGTGGTTCAAAATCAACATTCTTCACAAAATCCAAATGCTAAAGCACTACAACTTGAAGTACTTTAGTCTATAGGTTACGGGGTTTTTGTGATATTCATGTGGTACTATTCTCTAGCTTTGTTGATATTTTATTTAAACATGTTGAATTTTTTTTTGTTTAGGGATTTATTATTATTATATATTATTCTGGTGTGAATACATCCATATGGCTTTTTTCTTTGCGTATAGTAATACAACTTTGATTTTTCCGAGGTGGAAAAAAATGAAAATGAGAAACTTGCATTAAGGTCGCTTCCAAACATGTCTTAATCATTAGCTTATAGTAGTAGTTTGAAAATGTTTGGATTTATTTGTTGTGCTAAAGTTTAAAGTGCATCATATATTAGGCTTCGATCCCCATGTATATTCCCTAATCCCTAAGCAGCTTTTAAATTAATTATCCAAATTAAGTTATTTTTCAAATAATCCACTGCTCTCGTTTGATCATTTTTAAAGGAATTCTCATTATATGCAGCTATTTGGAGATTTGGATATCTAACTTATTCTTTGCACTATTTTAAATATCATTATTTCTTTCTTTCTTTGGATTGTTAGGCCGGATGTCCATGATTGAGATTCAAACCCCTACTTTTTTATTTGTTTGTGAGTTCGTGATAATTTCGTTCATCTAAAAATAAAAATTTACCATAATTGAATATTAATTCTTCTAATAATTCGTAAGCTCATTAACTAATTGAGTTAAATTACTTAATTATAATGATTCTATATTTAGTTTGTTACTAAATGTCTTTAAACACATATTAACAATGACCATATTTGATTTATTAACCATTATATGCGCTACTTTTAATATTATATTTTTATTTTTATTTTATTAACCATTATCTTAGAGGCACTCTGGAGTATTTTGCAATCAGTAACACGGTATACCGCTTCCACCATTTATTCTGCTATGTATTTTCTTGAAGATATTTTGTTCAAGATTGCTCACTTAAAACCTAGCTTGTTGGCGCCCGCTGGCTCTCGTCAATTCCGAAGGATTACCCTTTTGTTTGAGCGGGGTACAAAGAATTAAATTAATAGAATCAGCGATCTATGCCTTACTCAACCACCTCTTTAAGGTCTTCAGTAATTAGGGGACACAGAGTCACTGATACCCACTCCTCTTCTTCTCTTATTGGCTGGGTGGGGATGTACACAGCAGTCTAAGCAACGTATAATGAGTGTCGTCAGAAAATTGTGATTTTTTTGTTGCTAGCTTTGGCCATTTCAAAATAACAAGAACAAGCAATTATGGTATTAAACAAAAATAGTAGATGAGCCCACTCACCTAACCATTGGACAATTATGAGTACAAGACATGAGAGAAAACAAAGAGAACAATTAAAAAGAAGATAAATAATGAGATTGAAAATCCATCATCGATACTATGAATCCAAATTAAAAGGATTAATACAGCATGCTGATCCATAACCTTATCTTAAACTTAATTGGAGCCAACTCAATTCAATTTTTTTTCTTCTTTGGTCCGTAGATTTACGGATACATGTCAAGACTCTCGTTGAATATAAGATGGTTTGAATATGATTTGAAAATATATAAGAGTGTGTGTTAAGAGTTCTACATCATATTTAAGATGACTTGAACATAAATTTATAAGTTGAGATAATTTTCATCTTACAAACTAATTTTATATAATTGAATTAGACCTAATAGAGACCCATTTTACTGTATCAATTTACTCAACACAAAAAATAGCACATAAGATATAACTTTGAGAGAAACATAATTCAAATTAAGTTCCGAGCCTTCACACTTATTTGTATTTTTAGTCTTTCAATATGTATTGTAATTCATATACTTTGAGAAAAACATGCATGTGTGAATTTGACTGGAATTTCTCCTCCTTGTGGGATTGACGACTAAGAATTTTACTGTAAGACAGACGACTCTCAAATTTGTTTCAAATAAAATGGTCAAACGTGAGATGGCGTGACAACATGCATTTATACTTTTTGCATTTGACACGTCTGGTTTCCTAACACAAGTGTAGATATTTTGAAAAGAGTTCAAAGAATCATGCATAACAATGTTATGTCTCCTAGGTCTCAAATTGTAGTTTTTAAGATGATTGGTTTCGCCATCCAAAAAGGATTAGCGGGGCGGTTTGTTGTCCGCTTGCCTTTTATTAAAGTGTAATTATATATATATATATATATATTAAAATATTATTCGAATAAAATTATTTCTATACAATAGCATATGATAAAAAATACAAATTTTTCTTTGAGAAAAAAAAACACCTTTAGTCAATAATAATTCCATGTCTTTGTAGTGTCATGTTGCCAACACAACAATTTAAGTAGACAAACACTTCAAAGTGGGGAATTAATAAAAGCAAACACAGATTATATACCACCCACCTGTCTGGATCTCATTTTAATAAGCAACAAAAATGCATGCTTCTATTAACTTTAACTATAAAATTAAAAAAAAATATTAGCAATTAAACACGTACTCCTAACGTACAAGGACATCACGATTCTCTTCTAATCTCCTTTCTTATAAGATTTCAATGTTTGGCTCCAAAACTTTTATTCTCATAATCTATTTCTTGCCAATTAATTGGATTGTATTCTGTTTGATGATTTGATTGCTAATTAAACGCATTAAATTGGATGAGCCTAAGGAACATATTCTTGTTTTTGTGTCAAATTATCAAGTCACTTAAAAAGGGTCCTCTCCTATAGTCTAATGTATATGTTAGATTTTGTTAGGGTCTTGTTTTGAATAGGAATGTATAGTTAGTGGGATTCTAACTAGAAATGACACCATTGTTAATTGGACACGTGATATCCATAAAGTGGCAAGCAAACCCACACACACATACCTATCTATTTTGAATTTTCCATATGCACCTAATTGGAACTTTATTCGTACTAGTACATAATTTTGGTGTGGGAGATCTTAAACAGTAAACACGATTGAAAAGGAAAAAAAAAAAATTGTAGGAGACTCTTCTGAACATGGCTCAAATTTATCTTAAGAGGATAAAAAATAGTGTAAAAAATTTATAGCTAGCGGTACATCAATGGAAGTATGTTCGGAGTTGAAAGTTGAAATCCGAGCAATGGAGATAATCGAGATAGACAAAGGGGATGGGGTTGTCCATAAAAAAACACTCTGATGTTTAAGTTAATATAAATTTAAGGTGGAGATAAGTTAAAGTGAGACATTTCTTGTGAGGTTGTGAAGAATTATTTATATAAACCAATGGATGATGTGACATTGAGCCAATGAATATGACATCGGAGCTTGTTCTAGTCCAATTGTTCAGTTCAAAACAGAGAAAAATAAAATTGTTAACTGGTGTTCAAATTGAAGATAATCAAATGTACAAGTCGATAAATGTGCCTAAAACTATGATGAAAGGATTTAAGTTTCGGTTCATAGTTCCAAACTAACAACTAATATGGAGCAACAATGGGCGACCTCGTGCATTCGCGCATGCGTGTCATACTACTAATTGAAATAACAAATGAAAATGAGAAACACAAACAAAATATGTATTACGTTGAGAAGGTTGAGAAGATGAAGATGGTGTCAAAACCTACAAATTATAACGAGCCAATAAAAATCAATTAATTAGAATCCTAACTCAAGAATTAAAGAAGATTTATTTTCTTACTCGAACATTTTTATTCATCAAAACTTGTCTCAAATGAGTTTCCAAAATACCAAGTGTTTGAGTCTAAATAGTTAATGAGATCATTTAAAGACAAATCATTTGTGAGAAATTCAAATTCAATTAGTTCCAACTAAAAGAATTATTGGTCAAACTTCACTTAACACCTAATCAAATTAACCCTTAATTATCAAGAACTCATTTTCTTAAAAATTAGATGGTTAATTAGGCAAAGAAAAGTTCAAAATCCCTTTACTTAAAGCGGGACTTGCCCTAAACTAACATGGGCTACAAATGACCGTTCTTGAAGTCAAATCTATATACTGATACAAGTCTTTTATGCACAAATTTATTTTCAGTATTAGATCAATAAATCTCACTATTGGATCAAATGAGATATGATGTGAATAATAAAAGAGTTATTTCACTTAAGTTGTTCATATTACACAAAGTCCCACTCTCTAAACCCATATTAGACTTGCATTATATTTTCATAAAATAAACTAAAAAAAATTACTTTCAATTACACATGACATCAATTAAATCTACATTAAAAATAAAATATCAAATGAAAACAAACAAATTTTTTTTTTGTAGCAAAAACAAACTAAAATTAAAGTTATAACAAAACAAATTAAAATAAACAAAAGTTCATTCAACCAAACATGTCAAAATTAAATTAAACCAATTGCAATAATCAATGGCCAGCTTCCAGAACTTCTGCATATATATATATATATATAGTATCTAGGATTGTATATTCTGTTTATTATGGATGGATATAAACTGTCATTCACTAGTAGCGACATTGAAAAGGATGTGTAAATATTATATATCATGAGCTGAGGAAAACATGTTATTGATGGCATCAGTAGATGTAGAGCCAAACCTTTTTGACAAAAAAAATGGTGTGAACACCAATTCAAGATCAGTGGGATTAGGTGCAAAAACTTTTAAGCTGCTAGCTAGCTCCATAATGTTTACCTTATCCGCCACACTATGAAAAGGACATAATGTGTACCAATTTAAATATTTTTTTCCACAAATAACAATATTAATTAATTATTCAAATTTAGAATTGGCAAAAAAATATCTTTATACTTTTTTACGAGTTATATTTTTATATGCAATATAATTATCGTATTTAATTTATATATTAAAAAAAATGCTGCCCCCAAATTATTTTTTCTGCTTCTGCCACTGGTCTGACTCATTATTTTATATGGACTAAATAGACTGATTAAAAAGACAAATTTTAATGTTCTGCGTGGGTCAAAGGTTGTAATGATTAATTAAAATAATTTGTTTCCTATTTTATTAAAATACAATATAGTATATATTTAGTATTTTTTTGAAGCATTATATATATTTAGTATTGTTCATATATATTAAATGTACATGTTTTAATTCTTTGTATATCAAATAAACAATTTCAACCCCTTTAAATAAAAAATAACACATAAATAACTTTAATATTATATTTGCTGGAACTAAAATTTTATTTAACATTGTTTTATATAATAAAAATAATTAATAAATAAAATCTAAAGTGAGTAATCGAAACAATTATGATTTCATCTTCAGAATAGCATGCAAGTTGGCTTAATATAGGCAAACCACTAGCCACTACAACATTTTCTATGAACGATTAATGACAAAGATAATCAAGTAAATCCAGGTAAAAAGTATAAAAGTTATATTTTATGATTAGTATTTTCCCTTTCTCTATTAAAATAGTTTGCTTATACCCACATGAGACCTCTAAAGTCTAAAGTTTGATCGCCTATAACATGCAAAAGATTGAAGTTGGAGAATGATTTTCAGTATAGCCTATGCTAGTTCAGACAAATCTTCATTATGAAAATTCTATGATAGTGATTGATAATATTATGAGAATCATGAAAGCAACAAACATAAGTGTGATTAGTTCTTTTCAAAAATTAATAATGTTAATTATAATCATGCTACCATGGACATATATAAATATTTATCTTATTTTTTTTCCATAAGTGAATTAAGTATCATCTGCGTATAACTGCATAAACTAATTTCTCGAACACTAAGATCCAAATAAGCGACAAATTCCCCTAAGAGTTTTAACGCTGCTGTATGCCTAAGTCAGAGATCAAATTCAAGACTTTGGTTGAACTAGAAGAGACTCTCGTCTTTTTTTTTTTTTGTAGATAGACAAAATGACAAAACTATTATAAATTTACACACAAGTGGAGGAACCAGAATTCAAACCCGAATCCTTTCAGTTGAACTAGAACCTGTAGACTATCCTCATGCATCTTGTTTATCTTATTATTTTCTATGAACTTAATTAATCACTACTTAGTCACACTTTAATTGATTATGTGCTTTATGGCATGTCTAAGTGGGATCTTTAAAATCTCTCGACATTTCTTATATTCCTTAATCATAAGGGTTTCACTGAATCCCTACCTACTTTAGACAAAGCAAAAAAAGGGAATACTCTTGATCAAACCCAAAATTCAATTAGCATGAAAATTTATTAATTTATTCTAATTCTTGGGTCCCATTATTGTCCCATGTTGTCATGTTTGAATGGTCCTTAAGCAAATGGGAATTAGGAGTTTCTATTTTTTTTCTTAGCACTTCACTCTAATGGATTATATCTAGAAATTAAAAAGGCTATTTTTCCTTTTCCTTTTATTTTTTTAGCTTTGTTATAGTGAAAGGTTATTGTGGCGTATATAAGTACAAGTTGGTTTTAAGTCGCTTCAATTTACCCTACATATATCTCTTTTAGATTTTTTTGGTTTGAGCATAAAAACAGGTCCTTCTACAAAAGAAAAAAGCATAAAAAAGTCATAGCTTTTTTTTTGGTACTGATCTAACCTGTTGATCAGAAAGAGGAGATGACCAGAGGTCCGTCGTCAAACAGCGTCAAGCAGCAAACGTCCACCGGAGAGGGGGGGGGGGGGTTGTACCTGCAGGTGCTCCGATGTCCAAGTCAGAAAATGAGCAAGCACAGAGAATATAGAGAGAGTGAGAGTAAGAGAATGAGAATTATGTACCTTGCTCTCCTGTCAAGGAGAGCTTATATAGTTGCCCCCAGCGCTGGGCCAAAGGTCCCCTTAATGGGCTGTGATGAGCAGCCCAATAAGAGAGACCGACAGGATAACTCCTTGAATAAAGGGGAAAGCTGTTGTCAGCTGTTATCCTGCTTGAGCGGTTCAACGATCCTAGGAGGAGTGGATGAGCTCAACGGATTCATGTCGAGGAGCACGTGGAGTGCTTGCTAGTCTGTCGGGCAGGAGCAAGTCCTTGTTGGGTCTGCCCTGTAATCCGAGCAGGAGTGAATTTGGGCCAGCTCCTTGGCCCAGTCCAGAACATGTACCTTGTGGATGTAACATCAATTGGGCATGTTTACTTCTTCTCCTAATTGATTATGCTTCTGAGTGCTTCCATGCCTAATTAATTTATATATGCTACATTGTCCAACTATATTATGAAAACAAATCATAGATTTTTGTTCGGTTAATGTAAAATTAGTACATTTTTAGTTTAAAATCTTTGTGCGTGTCGTTCTACTTAAGCTGATCAAGATGATATAGACCATAGGATAGAAGGGCAAAATGTAAATATCCATTGCTAATTAGTTTTTCTCATAAGAAGTTTTTAGTTTATCCTTTTTTGTGTGATTATAATATTTTTAGTTTTAACCCTATGATTTGAAGGAGAAAAGAGTCATAATACTTCAAACTTCAATCTCAGAAGGTAAAAAATATGACAAATAATTATTCTCTTAAATAATCTATTTTAATTTGAATAAATATTTCATTTTTGTTCAGGTAATAAATAAGAATACATCGAATAAATAGTAAATTCTAAATCAATTTTATGATGTGAAATTTGAAAATAGACATGAAGATATTTGGCTTTAATGGGTATTATAGTGTGGAAAATTTTAGCAGTAGAAATTGAACTCCAAATCTCCTATGTATAACTTTTTAGATATTTTTTTAACGGCAAATATATTATTAATAATAACCGGTTTCTGCATAAGGCGAATAGAGTTCGCGAATAGTGGAACTATAAAACAAGAGCCATTGAATTGCATGTGTTGAGACAAATATGGAGTCGTTTAAATTCAAATTACCGATGAAAGATAAGTTCAATTTTTTTTTAGGATGAATTAAAATTTTTGATAATTCAAAATCAAGAAGAAAAAAAATTAGATTAGATGAAATTAATGAGGTCCTCTTACAAAAAAGAGATAATGTTTTGCTCCTTGCACATTTTAAGACCGAAGAATTTGAAGAAGTTTTGTTTGGTATACGTCCAAACAAATCTCATGAGAGATCTCAAAAGAAAATCATGATCTCATAGAAGTGGATAGTTGTTTTCTGTCTCTATTGTAAGGGTTGAAATGTTTGTAATCCTTCTTTTAATAAACTCTTTTTGCTTATAAAAATAAACTCTAGCCAAGTCGATTGAACACTACGTATCTTCTATTATGATTTTGGACTCTTTGGGGTTTGACTAAATAAATTTCTAATATTTTTTAATTAATTTTCTCTATTTAAAAAGTCCGACTTAATATGAACCTGATCTATTCCCACCGATAGTTTGAGATATGATACAATATAATTTTGGAAATAAATTCACTTTTATTAAAGATAAATATGTAGGAAGCTCAGGAAGACCGTCTAGAGTAATTACAGATACATGATTAAGAATTCACAAAAGATTAGACATTATATCTTCGTACAAAAACTTTAGGCATTAAATGTTGTATATGAGTCACGTGCTTTATTTATCAGACAATTAATAAATTTGTAGTTGATGCGAGACTAATAACTCACACTTGATGTCAATTGACTACATCACCGACAATCTTTTGATACTAGTATTCAATACAACAAGATTCACTCCCACTCAACTACAAGTGAGTTAGGGTAAATGAGAGAAACTTCGGGTCAATGATCCAAAATCACCAAAGATGTATTCACTGTTCTTCATTAATATATAATAATAATGATTAATTATATTCTTAAAAAAATAAATACAAAGTGTATATCTTCACTAATTTCTCACACTATTGTCTCACACTTTTCACACATTATGCGTGACTGTTTTTTTGTTTGTCAAATAATCTAATAGTTAGAATTTCACCTTTTAAAAGTGAATAAATAGAATGTATGTAATTCGAACGAACCTCAACTGCTGTATATAAAATGTAATGTTCTTACCAACTACCTATAAAATTGAATACGGAGTCCGATCCTTCTCTTAAATTGTGTTGGTGAAGAGATGACTGGAGATGTGAATTTTGCCATGGCAACCATATCCTCTTGGAGTGGGGATAGATACAATTCAATTCTTCAGATATTTCTTTCTTACTATAATTTCTGGACATGTGGGCTCATCATCGCTTTCAATGTTTCTTATTCGGTACCTCAATTCAAACCATACGTTTTTTTGTACTGTCACTGTCACCAAAGGCCAATAGAACCGTGTGATGATAAGTTGATAACCACAAAGGGTGGTAAAGTTATAAAATATAACTGTTTTTTTTTTAATTAAAAAGAAAATTGTATAATTTGGTTTGGGTTTTACAAAAGAAAAAGTTCACACAAATAAAAAAAAAAATTCACGTGACTATAACTCAGTTGATAGGAATATTGCATTTTATATATTAGGTCAAAGTTCGAACTTAGAGTCTCTCATTTATTCATGTTTATGTTATTAGATTACTTGACAATTTTTTTTATTGTTGTAATTTTTTTTCATGAAGTGAGAAGTAAACCAAATTGATGAACTATTGGTTTGGTTCAAATAGATTGATATTTTTTAAAAATTTAAAAATATTTCAAAAATATTAACTTTTCTTAAAATTAATGTTCTATTATTAACTTTTATTTTTTATTTTGTCTTTTATTCAAGTGTAATTATCTTAAATATATACATTTAAATACAAATTATTTTTCACTCTAAAAATAAAAACTAATATGTGAGTATATTAAAAAAAATAGGAAAATAATATGTAATAGTTAAGAAATAGAGAAATACAACTTATTTTTGAGATAACACTACTAATATAGTATGAAATAGAAGAAATAATAATAAGATTTAGGTGATCGATTTTAAAAATTTGAGAGGTCAATCCAAAAAATGTAAAAGAAAGACTAACTATCAAATTTTCAAATTTATAGTGATAATTTATCAATTTTTTTTTCACATCCTCAATTTTTTAAAGTATAGTTATATGTCATCAAATATTAAATATTTTGTTGGAATATATATTTTTTGCATGTAAATAAACTAAACTCATAAACATAGTACATAAATGCTAAAGATGGTTGAGCTGTGTAGGTCTGGAGCATATAACTTCTGGCCCATCAACTTTGGGCTCAGATGTGTCATCTTTTTTCTTTTTGGTAACCCAGATGTTTGATCTTTACTAGGGAAATTTTTCAATGATTTCTCAATCTGCCCTCTAATATAATGTCAAAAATAAACTACTGAAAAACAACATATTTCAAGACAGGTCCAATTTTAAAAAATGTTTTTCTTTCCTACAGAACTTTAAAAAAACTAAAATTGCCCTTACATTAAATGTGGCTAAAAGTGTTTTGGTGCAAAGTATTTATTCTACATATTATTTTGGAATCCAATCCACCCTTATCTTTATTGCATAGCTGTTAATGAACAGAGGGAATATCAATATCAGAGGACCTTTTTTTCATCTTATCTTAGTACCTTGATCTAATTAAAATTTAATCCTCATCAAACCATGCATAAATAATCTATTTGATCGTGTTATAGAGTTATAATCAACAATTGTAATGTGCTTATAGTTATTGGCAAATTTTAATGTAAACTATGGACCACCATTGACCAATACTTGAAAATGTTTAAAATTTCAACGACGAGTCGTCTTTTAGAAGTAGAGATGTTATGGACTGGACTTTGAAGTTGGGCCAAGTCTTATGTTACGTCCATCGGTCCAATATGATATCTATTAGTTATATAAGCATCTGACACAATCTCACAAAGTATGCATCACTCTAAACTAATCTCCACCTCACGGACTTGTATTGACTTGAGTGAGCATAAAGTGTTTTCCGCATATACCCCTTTCCGATGTCGTATTCTCCACCTCGGACTCCGACTTTTAACTTGGAGAACCCCTTACACTGATACACCTACATTGTGAGTTCCACTATCTTCTTCGAGATAAAATCCGAGTGTTGTTCAAAACAAAAGGTTTCCCCCTTTCATAAACAAGAGATAATGACTGAATTGATATAAGTTTCATTAAAACTTAAAAGACGATGAAAGTCTGGAGTATTTACTTCTGACACTCTTCATCAACAACCGTTGGTACTGGTCTACCAACTGTAGGACGCACATGTCCTATATTATAACCAATAATAAGTGCTTACTTTTTATTTGGTGGAACCAATAAGTGCTTGATACAAGTACGAAATTTTTTTGAAAGTAAAAAATCTTGTGGATTACAAAATAGTTACCTAAAAGTCTTTGGGACAACCTTTTGCACGAGCACGATAAAATAGCTTCATGCTGGGAAAGATTACTTTAAAACCTTTCTAGTGACTATGACATATATAAGCTTAAAAGAAGATAAGTGGTAATAAGAACATGAATTTGGAACAACCTGAATGACAGACACCTAGATTACTATTATGCTTTGCTTTTTTATCATATATAATCTGTGCTTATAAGTTTTTCCTAATCAAAATTGAAGAAAATACATGTACCTCATACAAGTGAATGATATTGACATTCGAGAACAGTAGAATGAACTATTATTTGTTGGTAGGAAAAAGGCTTCACATGCACATGATAATCTGATACAGATAAGTATCAAATCAGAGCTTTTTATCATAATTGATCAAAAAAAGAGCTTTTTATCATATATATGTGGTTAGGAAAATACATGTACCTCATATAAGTTAATGTCGTTGTTGGGAACTTTAATAAAAGAAACAATGCTTGTTTTCTTTTTGTAGAGTACATATGGCTAATACGCATTAGGAAGAGGTCGGTCCAGGAGTTGAGCTAGAGGAGTGAAGGTGGGTTGAATATGCTAGCTCCTGCGGTAGGTTCATTGTTATTTGGACTGAAATATTATTATTATAAATACCGCTTGTAACACTAAAACCTATAATTTATTCATTCATCTAATAGAAACGAGTTGTAGCGAATTTTAGACCTACCCAAACCCGGCCCTGATAGAGGGACAAGAAGTACGATGGCCTTAGGCCTACTATTTTTGGGGTGCCATAATTTTTTTATAACTAGGAAAAAGGGGCAAACTGTCATTTGGATCACTGAAATTGTAACTCGCTGTCATATTTATCCTTGAATGTATCGAAATTGCAAATATATTCCTAGCATCTCATTTGATGGTAATTTTTTTGACTAAATTGACCAACAAATAACATATTCGATAACTAAATTGACTACTTAAACACATATTAAAAGACAAAAAAGACTAATAAAATAGACATTTGTATATCTGTTTGCAATTTTAACATATTCGGAGACTAATGTGACAACAAGTTACACAAGATCAAATTTCTTTTTTATAAACCGAAGGGGTTAAAGTAGAAAAGTTAGAGAACAAGAATTTATAACAACACCTGGTATTAAACTTTTTAGTACCTTCTTGCTTTCCCACTCAAATAGTTCTTGTAAAGGAATTTTAACCAACTCTAATTAGCTCCGTATTCCTTTTCATTTTTTCTTCACTCATTAGCAATTTATTGAAAGAGTTTAATTGATATGCATCGACGTTGTAAAATAGTTTTACACCATCGTCCAATAAATAACCATCATTTTGCCATGTCATGTCAAGAAAGTGGGATAAAGTGGGTGATGTGGCGGAAAACATGGTTGATATTGGTTGACCGTGTAAAATTGTTTTACACCGTCGGTGCATATCAATTAAATTCTTATTGAAAATGAACTAAATAAGTTAGCCCAATCTTATAAGCCAAAAATAAAATGAGAGGAAAAGAGGGATATTATCGCCCCTACGATTTTGCCAATAATGAAGTCTTTCCATTATTTTCCTACAAAAATAACCCTATCTATCTATCTATCTATCTATCAACAATAAGTACTCCCTCCATTCCACAATAATCATCAATATAAGAAATTTTTTTACTTTTTAGATTTATGGAATGATTGATGTATTTGGTCAAAAAAATGGAACAAATAGATCAATCATTGGATGAATCTAAAAGGTAAAAGTTATCATATATAGGATATTGCATATGAATACTAAAAAAAAGTTACAAATTTGGTTTCATATATAGAAGCATATGTATTGAGAGGGAACACTTACTATAATAATACATTTTGAAGTTTAATTCGACATACTATATAAACTATTTTTTTTTTGGTAAAAAAGAGGGCAACCCAAAAACTATATTTCTTTTAGTCATAAATATATATTTCTCACTGATAATATATTTCAATACTTTTTTTTTTGTATTTTATATTTCTCATTGAATACTTGATCAATATATTGAAGAAAATAGTTCAAATGTTACCAAACAAACAAAAGATGTAAAATTCCGAAAGTTAATTTTTGGAAAGCTGATTATCCTACAAGCTGAGTCCATAACTTTCACAAGCTAATTTTCAAACAGAAATATTTTGGAAAAACAATACGAAAAAAAGACTACGTAAGGGTATATTATAGAAAACTAGAGCGTGAATAGTAATGATTTAGAAAGGAAACTGAAACGTCCAGAAGGAGTTAGCCCAATATTATTAGCACTTCTTTGGTTACCCCCAAGCTAAGAATTTGGAGTTTTTTTTTTTGCGCCCCCACCGTTCCTCATGCATCCTCTGAAATGATCAAAATACCTCCTCGCATTCTAGAAAGAGAACACTGTTCGACAGTAGATAGCAAGTGACAAGTTTTTGTGACCCCAACTCCAATATTTGCACCCACCACGCCCCTTAGTTGAAAATTTTGAAAACCTTCATTCGCACCCTAAGAGGCGAACACTCATTTTATATGTTCACTTTGTGGACTGCAAATCACTTACTCACCACATTGTTACAGTTTAAAAAAACAAAACAAAACCTCCGAAAATCTCCGAAACTCCAAAACGCGAAAAATTTGTCCAAATAAAAGGATTCTTAGTCATTTGCGGTTGTAATCACGAAGTTAGAATTATTCAATCATATCTTGTTCTTAACGTTTGTTGTAACATGATCACATATGAGATGATTCCAAGTATAATTCACTATTAGCACTATGTTTTAGTACTAGATTATATCATGATTGTTCAATTAGCAATTATTTTAGCAGGAATGCTATATGGCACGAGGGGACATTTGGTCGGATATGCACGACATGCCTACACTATACTTTTGTATACTTATGATATAATGTTATATATACTATTTCACATATTTTGTTTGAGAGTAGTACTCAGTAAGTTATAATGGTTTGTTTTCCTTCGCATATTTTAAAAGTTAAAATAATAAAAAATAAATAATACTTCATGAGAGCTTAGTTCAGTTGATAGGGACATCACATTATAAGAGTATGAGTTCGAACTCCGAACACTTCCACGTATTCACCTTAAAGATGAAATTTCTAGTCACTAAAACAAGTTATTATAACATTCTAAATATGAATATAAAACTCAATAAAAAATGTGAGTAGTACACATAAATTGATTTCAAAGAAGAAATAAAAATAGTGACGAAAAATATTTAGAGAACAAAAATTTTCACAACCAATTGTTAGTTGGTTCAGTGATGATTGCCGCTGAACTTGGTAGAGATAACCACGATTCGATTTCTCGCAACTGCGATCGAAAGAGAGTTGAAACTACTTGATATCAGAACTGACCTCTAAACTATATTAGGCGGTGTAATACCGGATACTTGTGATGAAAAGGAGAAAAAAAGACAAAGTCTCACAAACAAAATTGGTCTTTTTGAATTAAATTCAAGAACAAAAAAATAAAAAATTCAAGAGATGAATGTTTACCAAAAAAAATAAAATAAGATATAGTAGGGAGTAATTACATGGTCAGCACATAATTTTCCAAGCGGTCGTGTGCTTTTCACGACAACTATTGTCGTGCTATTAAGTATTTCCCTTATTTTAGAGACATGGCATTGTTGATTGTAATCCTGAAAATTAACGTTATCAAACCTCAAACCTTCTTTAATTATGAACTCACCTAAGAGATTATCAACCTCAAATTCTTCGCGACACTAATGAAGTAGGTTTTCAATATAGAATGTTACGTACCTTTGTGAAGTTGTGAAAATGTCTATATATAGCCCCAGCGCTTGGCCAAGGCCGTTGATGGGCAGTTAATGTCCATCAATGGCTGTCGGAAAACGGCTGAGGAGCCGTGATGAGCATTAAATGCTCATCATTCTGATATTGAGCGTTACGAATCTCAGGGGAGACGTACACTGTTCAACGGTCATGCAGTATTGGATTTGTGTTTTGGACCTTGCTCGACGGCCCAATAGAGGAGGTCCTCAACGCGTTGGGCATTTAGGCCCAGTCCAGAACAGGAGCCCCCCAAGTCGTCATGCTCGGGCAAGAGGATGATGACTTTAGTGGTCGTAATTCTGGTACTTCGGCTAATGGCGTTGAGGGCTTAAAGTTTTCCTTTGGTGTCGAGCACCACGATTAGTCGTTGAACGTTAGTAGGATTTTTAATCTCGAGCATAGTAAGGTGTCGAGGAAGCCCATTAGTCGTTGACCGTTAGAGGTTTATGAGTTGTGATAGTTTCGTGGAGATTCACCCGAGCATTTATTACGAGTCTGTGAATCTCGCCGTTAATTTCGCGCATTGTTAACCCGTCCAAGATTTTCGACGTGATTTTCTAGGGTTTCGATGAGGTCTGCGCGGATGTGACTTGAAGGGACAAGCCGCTTCGTCTCTCGTTGACACGTGTAAAGGCTATTGGAATAGTAATCAAGTGCCTATCTGTTTGGTTTGAATCACGAGGACGTTCCCTGACCGTTAGATATTCGCGCCCTTTGGTTTCTGTGATGATCGAATTCGGACCGTTGGATCGTTTCACATCGTGACCTTTGGATTGAGGCAACGGTTCAGATTGAGATGGCGCCCTAAATATCGAGCAGGTGCGTCCGTTGGGAATTAGTTTATATATAGGGAAGTGGAGGGATTTTTTCAAATCTTTCCCATTCTCAACTATCCAACTTCCAAGTCTCGGTTTCTCTCTGAATTTCCAGCGATCTGCACACCATATTCCAGTGATTTGTTCCAGATCTCAAGCCTTTTTCCAACTTATCTCAAGCTTTTTCAACTTTTCAGACAAGTGCTTCTAGCCTTCTCCTCCTCTTTTATTTCTGCTTGATTTTTGTTTTGCTTTATTTGTCTTTGTTTTGTTTGTACACGGTGGTTGAGGGTTGTAAGTGGTGGTTAACACCCTTTCCCTCCCACGATATGGTGGTTTTTAGCGAGAACCATGGTATTAAAGTAGGATCTAGGCCCTTGATACAGAGGTTGCTGGCGTTTTCGCGCCTTTGCGACTTCCAGTTCTGGTTTTTAGTTCATGCAAGTGCCGGACATTCATAACATGCTTCCGAGCATTCGTGTGTTTAGAATCCTCGAAGGTTTAGGGTTTCCTTAGAATTTCCCAAGTATTTTTCATGTTTGATCTGAGCATCTATAGGATATTCCGGGCATTTCCGCATTAGGCTCCTCGTATGTTAGGATTTATCTCTTAGAATTTTCCTAAGTATGATTTACGTGTGGTTCCCGACCATTATCCTCGCCCCTTCACTTGAATTGGCGGTGGAAGGGGTGAATTTGATGTTCGAAGATATCGAATTCATTCTTTCCCTCTGCCTTTTTCAGGTGTTATGGCTGACGATGGAATTCAACGGAAGATTCCTGTTGAGGATAACATGGATTGGGTAGCTGATGACCCAAGGACAACGGCCACTAGGTTTGAACTCGGGGAGCACTATCTTGAGGACCTATTCACGGAAATCGAGGAGCTGGACCCTCCGAACTAGGAAATTAGGATTCCTGGTGCTCGTCAGAGGATATGCACGGCATTAAGGAACGGGGGAATCCCCATGTATCAGATTGTGTTCGAACACATGGGATTGCGGCTGCCCTTTAGTGACCTGGAAGTGGCTATTTTTAACCATCTGGAGGTGTGTCCGTCGCAGCTCCATCCTAACTCTTTGGCCTTTATTAGGGCCTTTGAGATTGTAGCTGCATACTTAAAATTGGCGCCTACTATTCCCCTATTTTTTGCTGTTTTCGGAATCCAACGCTCCCGACCAAGGGGAAACGTGACGAACAAATGTGGATGGGTGTCCTTGAAGCAGCACAGGAAACTCTTCGATATATTCGAGGAATCTTTAAGGAACTTCAAGGACGAATACTTCGTTGTTCGTCCGATGGCTGTTGAAGGTTGGAAAGCCATATTGGTTAGGGGGCCTAAGTTGGATGATGACGGGAACGTCGTGTTCGGGGATGACGCTGAGCCTAACGAGGTCGACTGTGAGCGGTTTCCTTCTGTTGGTCGACGAAGCATTACTCGCAAGAAGCAAAGAGCTTTACCTTCAAGAGGGGGGCGTTGTCTAAAGAAGAAAGCGCCGATTTGAAGCTGTTGGAAGATTTCGTCGACAGTTTTCCTCCAAACTTGTGGGAGGATAGGGAGGGGAATCCCATATGCGACGAGGAGGGTCACCAATTGTCGTCCAAGAAATTTGTTAATACTAAGGCTTTGTTGAAATGTGCGACCAAGACGGAGGCTGAGGAGCTTCTCCGTATGTTTTTTTTTTTTTTCCGTAGTTCAGTTATAGCTGTGCCCGTGTTTTCAACACTTGTATTTTTGTTTTCTCTTGCGAGTTTACTAACACTTGCCTTGTTTCAGGTGAAATGAAGAGCACTGCTGCCTCTCTCCGTAAGCAACAAGCAGATAAGAAGAGGCGACAAGCGGGAGGTGCTACTTCCTCGACTCTCAACATTTCCAGCAAATCTTCCCCCACACCATCTATCGAAGTGACGGGGGAAAGAAGGGTTGCTGAGGAGGCAGCTGGTGATCAGAGACCACCAAAACATGCTCGAGTTGAAGGAGGTATCTGGCCCTCACAAGCTGGTCCCGGGGAGGGCGGTCGCGGAGTTTGTTATTCCCCCAGCTATGGGGCGTGAGTGCATTTTGGACGGGAAAACAAAGATGAAGATCTCTGATGCCGACCAGTCAATTCTAGCGTCCATGGGCCCGGAGTCCGTTAGGAACGTGGTGGCCGAATCCTCGGTAGCAGTATTCAAGCTGCTGGAAGTGGCCACCTTCTTAAATGGTCGTGAGTGCAAATATCTCCAGGAGAGGGATGAAGCTCGTGCTCACGCCAAGGATTTTGGAGAGCGTTTGTCTGTGCTTGAGAACGACCTGTCCTCGGAAACCAAGGCCCTCAAGGAATCACAGGGGAAGGTTGCCCAGCTGGAGGAAGATCTAAAGAGTGTTCGGAAGGATGAGGAGACTCTAAAGGGGCAGGTTGCTGAGCTGGAAAAGAAGTTGGTCTCCATGACGCTGACCCCTATTGATGAGGAGGAGAAGAGGTTGGACCCGACGGGCACATATGCTAAGTTCAGCTGGGCAGACTTGATCTCGAGGATCTACCAGATCGGTGACTTGCAGTTGGAGGTTGCCTCTTCGAGTTTCAAGAACGCGGTTCTCAACTTCAAATCTTGAATCCTGATGTTCAGTTGGTGACCGAGGGTATGGACGAAATGAAAGAGGTCCGGGATGGCCAGATTGCTACTCCTCCCCTTGAAGATGAAGAATGAATTTTTACTTTGTTTTTATAACTTTGTATTTTCGATGCCGGCGTTATGCTCGCCTTGGCCTTTTGATATCTTCGGCGCTTGTTCGCCCTTTTTTGTAATATTATGACAACTGCGGCCTATGGTCACCTTTTATCTATAACTCCTTAATTTGTTCTGCAATTTATGCTCGTTTTATTGTTTTGCTTGTGGAGTGTTTATTTTAACTTGTCAATTGTGTGATTATTTCCCTGAAAATTCTACCATTTAAAATATGCGAGGATACTTTAAAAATGGTGCTCGATTCTGACTTAGGGTTTTAACTTAGTATTTTTAGACGTTCTATTCGCTAGGTAGATCACCCTTTGCGCTAGTGCTCGTCTAACAGTTACGGTTGCTTCTTGATGTCGCGGATCATAAGCACCGTTCCCGAGCAGTTTGTGGAACTGCACGAGCGTTTGGCTGGCTCCCAAACTAGAGTCGAGGAAAGTTTCTCCGTTTGAAATTTTTCCTCGCAACATTGAACATCCCATCGCGAGCTGGGCGTTCTGCCGTGCATGTACTCAGCAACGATGGGGCTCGCATGGAGTGTTCTCTCGTTGAGCGTGGACGTCAGCATTAGAGCTAAGGTCGAGCTTTAAAGTTTTAAGATTCCTGCCCGTACCTAGGCATTCCTCCGTTGTATAGGCGCGTCTCCTCGGAGGGATTTGCAGCCTTCGTTGAAGAGCATGTCGAATTACGCTATTTTCAACTATAGTATTGTTTTAGCTTTTCAGCGTTCCATGTACGAGGGATTTCTTTGCCGTAGAGATCTTCGAGGTGATATGCTCCTGTCTTACCCCATTTTTTGACCGATCGCTTTTATGCGTCTTTTTAAGACGGTTTTTCTTTGTTCGTTTCTGACGAAATTTCGGCAGAGAGGTATTTTAAAATACCTCATTTATTTGGTGTCATTTTATTTTATTTTTATTTTTTTTATTATTTTATTATTTTATTATTTTTTATTTTATTATTATTATTATTTATTTTATTTTCGTTTTATTATTATTATTATTATTATATATATTATTTTTTTTATTTTAATTTTTATTTGTGTTTTTTCCTTTTTGGTATTTTTGCCAGTTTTTTAAAGAGTCCATATCTGTATTTTTGTCCTCATCAGGCCCAAAGGGGCAATTTTATCCAAATGGGGTAAATTTCATCTGCCAAACCCTAGGTCTGACACAGTACAAATAGGTCATTAATTGCACAGTTTCCCAGGTCAATTTTTTCAGCCGCAGTGCAAATTTCCTCAAACAGAAACAAAAAAAAATCATCTTCTTCTGAATCAACACAAATCCAGAATAAGGAAAATCAAAGAAAAATCAAAAACAGAAAAATCATAAATCAAATTCCTCATCCACGAATCAAATCACCAAAACCCTAACTTCATCATCATCACAAATCAACAAACAGAATTCGAAACAAGCATAAACAAACATACTTCATTTTTTCCCAAAAACGAACCAAATCAAATCATCATAATCACCGATCCAAAACCAAACCAAAAATCAGAAATCAAAACGAAATCCAAATCGAAACCCTCATCTCTTTCTTTTCAATCCAGAACAATCACAACATCACAAATCAAAGATAAAACCGAGAAGAAAGAAGAAGAAGAAATTGGAAATCAGAAACCGAAAACGAAGAAGGGATGATTTGAACATCAAGGTTGAACCCTTTCCGATCTAGAACTTTCGGGTTTGATTTAGGGATTTTCGAGTTTGAATTTGTGTTTAGGAGTTAATTTTGTATAGTTTTGGTTTTGAGGTTTTAAAAAAAAAGGAAGTTTTGGTTTGAATTAAGAGAAAAAACAGAGAAAGGGGAAATAGCCGCCGTGAGAGAGAGAAGAAGAAGATGTTTTCTGTTTTGGTTTTTAGGGTTTTTCGCATTTATACCATACTCTGATTTTGTGCGCGCAGGTGCACGATCTTATGGTGCACCTACGCGCCATTGTCCCTCAGATCTTAATCAAACGCTCCTGTTTCCTTTTTCCTAAGATCAAATCAGAGCTGTCTGATTAATCAGACGGCTCTGATCTGATTTTTACTTTTTACTTCAAGCACCCCCCTCTGGGCCACGCCACTAGGGGTGTAATTGGACCGGTTTGGATCGGTTTTGAGTGAATCCGATGTCCGAACCAATGAACCCTCAATTGGTTCGGTTTTCACTGTTTTTCAAAAATGAATCCGAACCAAACTCATCGGTTTGGTTCGGATACTTTGATCGGTTTTACATCGCATTTTTTCCGATGTATTTTTCCGATGAATTTCCCATGTATTTCCATGCTATCATTTTTTTTCCCGATATGCAACAATTCAACAAACACAAAATACATATTTTTTCCATAAATTCTTCAAATATATAATGAAGTTACAACCATATCGAAATCAAATCCAAAATACATTTTGTTTCCCATAAATTCATCAAGTTCATCAAAATACATAGCTCATGAAATATAAAATACAACCATATTGAACTCAAGTTCATAAATTCATGAAACATAAAAGTTCATAAATTCATCAAACATAAACTACATAATACAACCATAAGTTCTTCAAATAATTAAACTTCAAGTCTTTTCCCACTAGAATCACCAATGCTTCATGTCAATCATGTTATCATCCCATCAATGTTAACTTCACCACCACTAGTAAGACGTATTCCGGCAATTTCTAAAAATTTAAAAGATACACATAAACAACCATTAGTTTGATAATGTCATCAATAAAGTAAACAATAAAAAAAAGGTTTAAATTTTTTTATACCTTCTTCAAGTCGTTGCACTTCATCCATTTGTTGTCGTAGATCAATCACCTTAGGCTTTCTAATCCAATTTTGGGTACAAATCAATGCTTCGACAGTATTGGAATTCAAACAACTACGAAATGAATCAAGTACCCGACCACCCGTACTAAAAGCCGACTCGGAAGACACGGTAGAAACCGGTATAGCCAAAATATCTCTAGCCATGCGTGAAAGAACATGATACTTTGTAGATTTTCCTTTCCACCAACCCAAAATATCGAATGAATGATCCTTACAATCTTCATTGTCAGCCGCAAGATACCTCTCTAACTCACTCTTTTTTACATCAACTTGTTTTTGCTTCATTTTCAAATTAAATGCATCATCCCAATCAACATCATCATCACTTTCATCAAGAGTTTGGCTATTTGTGCTATTTTGTGTATAATGACTTGAGGATGCACTACTAGACACACTAGGAATAGGATACTCAACCTCATAATGCGCAAACAATTTATTGACAAGTTCTTTCAATGTTTTCACCATATCTTTGCTCTTGTCACTACCATACATCTTATTAAAACAGAACTCAATGTAATCATATTTATAACGAGGATCTAAAACAACAGCCACAAATAAAAGATAGTTGACAGCCCCACTCTCCCAATACTTGCTAAACTTCACTTGCATATTTGTAGTCATTGATCTCAATACAACATCATCACTATTGGACCATTTTTGTAACGACTTCTCAATGTCACACAACTTTTTGAAAAAAGTATTAGTAGTAACATGCAATGAACAAGAAAATGAAAGAGTTGCATCATAAAAGACCTTCAAAAATTTCACAAACACACGAGCACGTTCCCAATCAAGATCCATAGGAACATCTACTCCTTCACCAGCAAGAAACACCCTAAATGAACTATCTTGATGCCGAAGTCGGTTAAAAGCCTTTTCATATTTGACAGCAACTTCTAACATCAAATAGGTGGAGTTCCACCTTGTTGCCACATCAAGACATATCGCTGCCTTACACGCTATGTTACACTCACGTACACACCTTCTAAAGGAAGCTAATCTAGTTGAAGAGGACTTAACAAACTTACAAGCAGCCCTTACCTTAATAATGGAACCATCAATTATTTTCAACCCATCACTAACAATCAAGTTTAAAATGTGTGCAGTGCACCTCATTTGAATGAACTCTCCCTTTAACAAAGTCTGACCATTCCAATCAGTCATTCCTCTAACTATGGTACCTTCATTTTCCCTAGTGAAGTACAACCATGCATTAGAAGGAGGTCTACTAGGTTTTCTTTTCAGTACCTGTGTATCAATGGTACCTTCAACTCTTCCTAGTTGTGTTGGTGTTTGAGTTAGAGGTGCTTGTTGTTCTCCTTGTGTTGGAATGATGACATCCAAAGGAAGAGGAGGCATCGAACCACTTGTTGCAGAAGAATCAGCTTGTGTGCTGCTGCCTATGACACTTTCACTTCGTCCACTCGCCATTTACAGTCTGAAACATTTATATAAGAAACATGGGTACTGATCAAAATCAATAATCAAAATAATGTTATCATAAAACAGTACTAATAAAACGGTAGTAGTAATCAAACATTTATATAGTAAAACAGGTAATGATCAAAAACATCAACTAATCAAGAAACAACTACTAATCAAAAATAGGTAATGAATCCTAAAACAATACTAATCAAACATTTATATAAAAAAACATGATTTTGGGACTGATTTTGGGACAGTACAAAACCATGTTATTACTAATTATTAATATCAATAGAAACAAGCAGCTTGATAAACAATCCGAACACAGTACCAAAAATAGAAAACCATCATAACACATGCAGTACAAAAATCATGTTAAATGGAAACAATAATTCGTTTTAAAAAAAATCATGTTAAATGGAAACCATAATTCGTTTTAAAAAAAATCATGTTAAACAAAATTCATGTCCTGATAAACAAAAAATAGAAACAAGAAGCTTGAAGTAAATCAAAACATGATTTTGGAGAGATGAAACAAAAAATCGAAATTAGAAGCAACAAAGAGGTTACCGTTTGGAGAGATGAGAGTAGAGAAGATGAGAATGGTTAGATGACTTAGAGTGGAGAGATTGGCATATGAGTGAGTGAAGATGAGATGTGGAGAAGATGAGAGCGGCTGCGTTAGAGAAGTATCTGCTTTCTGCTTTCTATGTTTAGACATTCAGATTTATGCTTAAGTTACTTACTAAGTTTTTTTTTTTTTTTACTTGGGCTACATTAAAAATCTATATGGGCCGACCAAAGAAAATAAAACTAAATAATATATATAAAGGTATTGGTTCGGTTCGGTTTGGACCTCGGTTTTGAAAATTGGAACCGAGAACCGAACCAAACCAAGTCGGTTTTTAATTGGTTCGGTTCGGTTTTTGATCCGAACCATAAAAATAGGTTTTTTTTCGGTTTGGATTGGTTTGGATCGTCGGTTTAATTGGATTTTTCTGATCCGCTTACACCCCTACACGCCACCCAGCTGGGCTTGGGCCCAAAGTTGCTTTTTGCACCCCCTTTTATGTTGTTATTGATATTTGCACCCCCTTCTGTTTTTTTATTTTATTTTTGCCTATGATAAAAGTGCTTATGGAATGTGCTTCAATAAGCTATTAAATCCAAAATAAGCACTAATTTGAGGCCTCTTTGTTTTATTATTAATTGCTCTAATTTATGTTTATCTATTTTGCTTAATTCTCTATTATTGCTTGTTAATCTAACATTTAACTTATTGCCTAATTAATTAACCATTTATTTTATTGCAAGGACATTAGATTGTATTTTTAGGATTTAATGTACATTGAAATAAAAATTGCATAGCATCCTCTTGCATTCATCTCATATTTATTTTTTCTTGCAAATACCTTAGAATGTAATTAGGAACAAATGTACATTATAAATGAAAAAACTCGCATCTCATGCATATTTATTTATCGCTTTCCGCAAAAATGTTAGCATATTTAATTCCGAGGGAAAAGACACCGTTTTGATCAAAATATCATTACGGATTGTCTTCGCGCTTAATTTGCTTATTGCGACGTTAGTATTATTTTTAGCGCTACCTTTTTATTAATTTGGAACCCAACATTCCAATTGAAATAATTAGTCATTTTATTCTCAAAAATGAGGTCAACACCTCTTCAAAAAATAGCAAAACAATTTATTTTCAAACATCAAAAAGCATCAAAAACACTTTGTCATCAAACATTTTTCAAAACTTTGGACTTTAAACCAAACGTTTCTTTTATCGCGAAAACCTTGGATTTTAACCCAAGAGTCTTTTTTATCGCAAACTTGGATTTTAAACCAACGGCGTCTTTTTATCGTGAAAACCTTGGATTTTAACCCAAGAGTCTTTTTATCACCAAACTTAGATTTTAAACCAAGTGGCTTGGACTTTAAACCAATGGCTTCCTTTATCGCTAAAACCTTGGATTTTAACCCAAGTGTCCCTTTTTCTCGCAAAAAACCTTGGATTTTAAACCAAGTGTATTTTCTTCATTCATACATCTTTAATCATGCATAAACCTTGGATTTTAAACCAAGTGTCTTTTATCACTCAAAACCTTTTCTCAATAAACCTTGGATTTTAAACCAAGTGTCCGCGTCTTATTTCATAATCAAACTTCAATCAATTTAACCATATAGACTTTCTTCACAAACTAACATCAATCAAACTCACATTTTGCCACTTTTGGCTTTTGGTCTTTAAAACCATTTTCAAAATTTTAAAATCAAACAAACAAATTTACTCGTAACTTTTACCCCGAACTACGGTGGTTTGATCCCTCGGGTACGTAGGCATGAAACATTTTTTTCTTTTCCGTCACTTTAAACTTTTCTCGATCACTACTTTAGTTCCCATACTTATACATTTTTACAAGCAAATAAAATTAAGCGCAAAGTTAGAATAAAAACAAGAGGTTCCTATAGAATACTATAGATACTTAGGGTGCTAGTACCTTCCCTTCGTATAACCAACCCCCGAACCTTGTTCTCTAAAAATAGGGTTTTTTCGAACTTTTTCCCTTTCCCTCGGATAAATTAAAGATCGGTGGTGGAATATTAAATTGCGATTCGAAGTTAATTAATAACTCGATATCCAAAAATCACCGCGACAACTCCGTTTTCTGTTTTTTCTTGGACTCGATATGGTCCTTCCCAATTAGCTGCGAGCTTCCCTTCTCGTGAATCCCTTTGGTTTCTTCTTAGCACTAGGCTTCCCACCTCGAATTCTCTTTTGATAACCCTCTTGTCGTGCCGAGCAGCTATTTTCTGTTTGAGGGTTGCTTCTCGAAGAGAAGTCCCTGTTCTAAGTTCCTCGACGAGATCTAGTTCCTCTATCAGTAACTCGTCGTTTATATCCTCCTCGTGAGGGTATTCGATCCTCGAGGATGGTTCTTCCATTTCCACGGGAATTACTGCCTCTGTTCCGTATGTTAATCGGAATGGCGTTTCCCCGGTTGTGGAATGTGGAGAGTGGTTCTGTAGGACCATAGGACGTTGTGCAACTCCTCGGTCCAATTTCCTTTAGATGCGCCCATTCTTCGTCTTAGTCCTCGTAATATCACGCGGTTGGCTGCTTTAGCTTGCCCGTTGGTTTGAGGATGCTCGACTGATGTGAAGTGTTGAGTGGTGCCTATCGTGGCGAGAAATTCTTGGAACTTCTTGTTCGTAAACTGTGTTCCATTATCCGTTACCACTACTTGAGGGATTCCGAATCTTGCGAGCACGTTTATTTTGAAGAAACGAAGTATGTGGGATGCGCCGATTTTTGCGAGAGGTTTTGCTTCAATCCATTTGGTGAAGTAGTCCACGGCAACTATGAGGTATTTGACTTGCCTTGCAGCTGTTAGGAAAGGACCGAGGATGTCCATTCCCCACCAGGCAAATGGCCACGGGGAAATCAGCGTTTCAGCTCGTTGGCTGGTGCGATGTGCATGTCCCCGTGTCTTTGGCACTTGTCACATTTAAGGACATGGTCTTTGGCGTCGTTTTGCATCGTCGGCCAATAGTACCCTGCCCTTAGTGCTTTTCTTGCCAAAGATCGTCCACCAATATGTTGTCCATTTATCCATTCATGGATTTCTTGCAGGATGAATTCTACGCGTGTTTCTTCCACACATTTGAGCAGTGAGATTGAGAATCTTTTTCGGATTTTGGTTGCTTCCTTAGCGTCTGCGGGCAGTGTGTTCGACTTCAGGAAATTGTACACCGGGGCCATCCAGCTTTGGTCGTCAATAGCGCAGATGTGCATGACTTCTACCGCTTTTTCGATGCTCGGTTTTGTCAATGTCTCCTGAATGAGGGATTGGTTTCCCGCTTTCTTGCGCCTCGTGCTTGCAAGTTTAGAAAGGACATCTGCTCGTGCATTATGTTCTCGAGGAACATGTTTCACCTCCGTTTCCTTAAAATTTGCGAGTTTTGTTTTGATGAGGTTCAGATATTCGAGGAGTCGTTCCTCTTTTGTTTGATATTCTCCTGATACTTGAGATGCTACCAGCTGCGAATCCGTGAATATTTTGATTTCCTCGGCTCCCATATCCTCGGCTAATCTTAACCCTGCTAGGAAAGCTTCGTACTCGGCTTGGTTAATCGTCGTTGGGAATGAAAGTCCGAGGGACACTTCTATTAGGACTTCGTCTCCGTTTTCAAGTATGATGCCCGCCCCGCTTCCTTGTGAATTCGAGGATCCATCGACGAAGATGGTCCATTTATTCTTTTCGGAAGTCGTCGACGTTGTCATTTCGGCGACGAAATCGGCAAGTACTTGGGCTTTCAAATCCATTCTACTTTCGAAGCTTATGTCGAATTCTGCAAGCTCCAACGACCATTTCGACATTCTTCCGACCATATCCGGTCGTTCCAGTAATTGCTTTACAGGTTGATCTGTCCGAATGACGATGGAATGGGCGAGGAAATAGTATCGAAGTTTCCTCGCGGCCATTATCACTGCTAGAGCGATTTTTTCTATTTGCAAGTATCGGAGTTCTGGTCCTTGCAGTTCTCTGCTTACAAAGTAAACAGGCTTTTGCCCTTGCTCGGTTTCTCTTATGAGAACGACACTTATGGCTTCTGATGCTACAGCGAGGTAGAGATAGAGTTTTTCGCCCTCGACTGGTCGTGTTAATACTGGTGGTTCGGATAATGCTCGTTTGAGGTGTTGTAATGCTCCTTCGCACTCTTCAGTCCATTCGAAAGTCGTTTCTTTCCTGAGGAGTTTGAAGAGGGGCAGAGCATGTTGAGCAGATTTGGCGACGAATCTAGCCATTGAGGTCAACATGTCGTTCAATGTTTGGATGGACTTCTTCGATTTTGGAGTTGGATAGTCGAAGAAAGCTCTGCATTTGTCGGGATTGGCTTCTATTCCTCGTTCTGTTAGGTAGAAACCGAGGAACTTTCCAGCCTTGACTCCGAACGTGCATTTTTTCGGATTGAACCTAATGTTAAACTTTCTTGCTTGGTCGAACACCCTTTTCAAGTGGACGGTATGATCGATTTCCTCTTCGGATTTAACGATCATGTCGTCCATGTAGACTTCGAGCATGTCTCCAATTTCATTGTGAAATACTTTGTTCATCATCCTTTGGTAAGTGGCACCTGCATTTTTGAGCCCGAAAGGCACTACATTATAATAATAATTACCAGTTTCGGTCATGAAAGCTGTTTTCTTTTTATCGATTTCAGCCATTTTTATTTGATTATAACCGGAATACGCGTCCATAAACGATAGTAATTTAAACCCGGAGGAATTATCTACTAATTTATCTATGTTCGGTAAAGGATAAGCATCTTTAGGGCAAGCCCTATTAAGATCGGTATAATCAACACACATACGCCACTTTCCATTAGATTTTTTGACAAGTACAACATTAGAAAGCCAGGTTGTGTACTGGGCTTCAGCAATGAAATTGGCCTCTAGGAGGTCTTTTACAGCTTTTCGAGCAGCCTCTGCTTTTTCGGGAGACTGCTTTCTACGACGCTGAACTATAACACTAGCCCTAGGATCTATGGTCAATTGATGACAAGCGACCTCGGGGTCTATTCCGGGCATCTCAGCTGCACTCAAAGCAAACAGTTCAGCATTCTCCCTTAAGCAAGCTTTCAACTGCCTATTCACCAAGTCGGGGAGATCAGCTCCAATCTTCACGCCCTTTGTTGGATTCTCGCCAAGGGGAACTAGTTCGAACTCTCCATCAGGGATGAGGCGATAGTTTTCCTTGATCAAAAGGTCGTCCTTAATCGCCTTCTTTTCTTGTTTGCGCTCCTTCTTGGAAGTTCGAGCATCCAATTCAACTCCATCCTCGATACTGATTGAGTTTACGCCGGGCAGCTTTGTTTCTTCTTTCTTCTTCTTCGGCGTAACCACAAAGTTGAGGTTCTTGGACGCAGCTTCAAAGCATCGCCGAGCAGCTTCTATGTCCCCGTTGATTGTGGCGACCTGTCCATCCTTAGTGTAATACTTGAGCTTCAGATGGATGGTCGAGGACACTGCAAACAGTTCAGCTAAAGTTGGTCGCCCAATGATGCAGTTGTACAGAGATGGACAGTCGACGACCATGAATTTGACCTTTACGGACTTCATGGCCTTGTTTTTGCCGAAGGTGACGATCAGGTCCACGTATCCCCAAGGCTTTGTTGTTGATCCGCTGAACCCTTGAAGGTCGGATCCAACATAAGGGACCAAATTCTCCTCGGTAAGCTGCAGCACTTTGAAGAGTCCTGAGTACATAATGTCACAGGAGCTTCCTTGATCGACGAGGATTCTTCTCACGTCGAAATTGGCCATTTTTGCTCTGACGAGCAAAGGGATTTGAAAGTTTGGCGATCCCCCGGGAACCTCTTCCCTATAGAATGCCAAAGGAAGAGAGTTTTCTTTCACCTCTGTTATTTTTATCTCCCCGACTGGGGATGCTTTTTCTAACTCATCGAATTTCCTTTTGATGGATCCGATGGTTACAGGATTAAAACCTCCTCCGGAGATAACTAGGGCTCCGGGGAAATTTTTCCAACTTCCGTCCAGGTGCGCAACAAGGTAATCAAGAGCCTATTTCTCCTCGTTGTTTGGCAGAGGAAGGAAATCTTCAGGTCTTGATATGGCGAGGGCTACTCCACCGATGACTCTATTTTCCTCCTCAACGTGTTGTTCCGGGCTTGCTGGATCAACTGCCAACCGATTTTGTCGAGGAGCGTTATTGGCAGTCCTTTGCTGCCCATCGATGTACTGTCGTGCATATCCTTTCTGAATGAGGATTTAGATGACATCCTTTAGATGCACGCAGTCATCAGTCACATGCCCGTAACTTTTGTGGAAGTAACATAATTTCTTTTTGTCCACGTTAGGTTTTGCGGGCAGCTGTTTTGGAAACCTGACCCCTGCGCTTTTGAAGTCAGCGCTCGATATTTCGGGCAATATCCTGTCCCGAGGGGCGTTCAAGGGGGTGTGGTAGGTAAATTGATTTTTTGGTGGTTTAGCCTCTCTGACTTTTCCACCTTCTCTTTTCTTCTCATCTCGTCGGCGTTCTTCTCTCTACGAGGAAGGTCCACCGACCTCGAAATTTTTTGGCCTTCTGACCTCGGAGGCCTTTTGCTTATCCTCCCATTTGATGTATCGTTGGGCCAGTTCGAAGAATGCGTCGAGGGTTTGTACTTCGACGATTCCAACAGCTTCTTGGAACTTCGTTTCCTCGTGCAATCCTTCCTCGAGGAGATACAACTTCATTTTGTCGGTCGCTTCGACCTCGACAGAGACTTTGTTGAACCTCTCGATATAGCTTCGAAGAGATTCCTCGGAACCTTGGATTATTGCCTTTAAGCTGGCCACTGTCTTCGGGTGTCGCCGAGAAGTGGTGAAGTGCGCCGTGAACATTCGGCATAGTTCTTCCCATGAGTCGATTGAGCCTGGAGGTAAGTTTCTCCACCAGGTCTATGCTCCTCGTACCAGGGAGAGCGGGAATAGCTTGCACTTAATTGATCCCCGCAGGTTCCTATAGTCGAGGGCAGTCTCGACGCTCTGGACATGCTCGTCAGGGTCTGTTGTCCCGTTGTATTTGTCCAGTGTTGGGGGTTTTTCCAGTCCCCGTGGGAGTGGAATGTCCATGATTCTTCGTGAGAGGGGTCCTTGGTGCCTCTCGTCCCCACTACCTGGAGATTCCCTTCTTGGGGAATGACGGGCATTTCCTCCTCGGGCAGCTGCTTCACCGTTCTTTGGTGGTGATCGATTGTTCCTTCGAGGAGGAGAACGCTTATTCCTCGGCGGGGAGTTATGGTTATTTCTTTGCGGAGGGGAGTGATTCTTCTTCCGAGGATTGTCTCTGGGAGGACTCAGTGGTCTCTCCACATTTCGTCGAGGTGCAGGCCTCGAGGACCTAGACCTCGATCGCGATCAATTATTCTCAGGTGTTGGCGATCTTTGTCGACGAACACTTCACGATATCTGATCACGGTCGTTTCGTGATCAAATAATGTTTTAAGAAAAGTAGTACAAGGTAGTTAACCTTGGTCGTTTCCCAAAGACTCACAATCAGTTTAACTATATTAGAAACAATTCAAAAACTGTAAATTATGGGGGTTTTCGATAGTTGAAACAGAAAATAATAATTCGTGAAAATTAATAAGTAGCAAGCAATCAATCCGTTGGTTTCGTCTAACTTTGTTCATCATCTATCATAGGTTCATGGCAAAAGAATAAATTCGTTTCAGTTTCTATCCTTGATTGATCATAAAACTAACTAATCAAGCGTCAATTAGTTTTATATGAATTCGAACTGTTTGAAAAGCTTATAACAGAACGTTCAATTGATTATGATAAAGCAAACAAGCGTCACAGAATCACGATCAATAATATAAATTAAAAAACGTGAATTCAAATCAATCCTATAACAACAAGCGTGTGTAGACTCTGTAAATTCCTAACCGAATTAAATTAAACAAGCGATAACTTAATTCGAATAATCTCGTAAACTTGCAAACCGAATTATATGTAATTAAGCATCAAATATGATAAACGAATTGCAAGTTAATAAGTAGAAATTTACAGAGAAAGAAATAGAAACATGAATTGAAATTGCATTAGAATCAAACCTCAAAATAATGAATCAAAGTTTCTCAAACCAACGGATTGATAAAAGGAATTAGTTTTCCATTCAAGTGGTGGCTGCTAGGGTTCTTTTGAATTCGTGTGTGAAGTGTCAAGAGAATCAGCTAGGTCTGAATTTTGGGTTTTTATAAGCAAGCAAAACGGGCCACAAAACAATTGGGCCGAAAAATATAGTTATGCTGGAAATTGGTAATTTTAAATCACGTCTGGGACATAAACGTAATTATTTGACTTATTTGCGCTCCAAATTGGCTTTCGACTTCAACATGAAAGTTGTAGCTCTTTCTCTTAGCTTTCCAACGCATTTTCCCGCGCCTCAATCCGATATTCGTAGCTCAAGTTATGGTCTGCACAATCAGAAGGTGTCAAATTACTGTTTATTACGAAAATAAATAGCAAAACATAAATAATAGCAAAACTAGACTCTAAACACAAAACATGATAAAAATACCAAATTAGCAGGAGAAGTCATAAAATTGCCATAGCACAGAGTGATTAAAAAGTGCATTAAAATGCACTGATCAAATTCCCCCACACTTAAGCTTTTGCTCTCCGTGCAAAACTCGAAATGAAAATCACATCACAAGTAATCAACACATTCTAAGATTCAAGCTACAAGCCTTGGATTGTTTTTCAAAGATTGGTATAACTTTTATATGTCAACTATCAATGATGATCAAGCGTGCGTGTGTGTACTGCCTATTACTATCAACCAGAGTCATGACAGGATCCTTCTCTAAAATACACATTCAGAATACTAAGCTTTCTTTTTCCTTCCTACAATTAAGAGTTCGGGTTCAGATTTCAGCTTGAGGGGAAGCTGCACTTTTCATGTTCTCACAGACTTTTTGACTTTTATACGCAGGGACACTACTTAAGTTCATTTTTAGTTATGCTTTAGGTGCCACTCTACCTTTTCACCTGACGGGATCTCACTTGTAATGAGTCCAACCTGTTACTCCGAGTAGAGCACCCTACACAGCATTTGTTCCTCCAGTTTCAGGCACAGGAACTCCACATATGTCTTACTGTTCCTCCAGTTTTAGGCACAGGAACTTATTTAATTTTTTTTTTTTATTTTTTATTTTAAAGAAATGCAGTGTCCCACCATTAAATCTAGCCATGATCCTACAATCAAGTAATCTCGCTTTTCCCCCAAACTTAGTCCTAATCATACTTCCTCATTGTATTCCATACTCAGATAACTTAGGCTAATGATTGTGTATTTTAAAGACTTATCAAGCCATTACTAAGTTTGCAAGTTTTCAGCAGTTGTGCATTTAGGTGCAAAGATCATCATATCAAGTATCAAAACAAAAATTTCCAAAAATTTCACCAACCCTACAGCTATACTGCTCTAGTCCTAAAACATGTGACTACTCATGAAATTTATTTTTGTATTTTTTTTTATTTTATTTTTAAACACATAATGTAAAATGTCCCTCCCCCACACTTAAACCAGACATTGTCCGCAATGTAATAATAAACATAAAGTGAGAGTAAAGGAAGGAACACACCCGAGGGGCTAAGGTGTAGCAGATGGGGTGTAGGAAGGCTCGTCCAAGGAGAGCTCTTCAACAGGTGCTTCTTCAGGCATTGAAGAATCATGGAACAACTTCAGCCGCTGTCCATTTACTTTGAAAACTTTGTCGGTACCTGTACTTTTTATTTCTATAGCACCAGAAGGAAAAACATTAGTTACAACAAAAGGGCCAATCCACTTGGATCGAAGTTTCCCAGCCATTAGTTTAAGGCGGGAGTTAAACAATAAAACCTGTTGGCCCACAGAGAATTCCTTCCTAGAGATCATCTTATCATGGAAGTGCTTAGTTTTCTCCTTATAAATTCTAGAGCTTTCATAGGCTTCAAGCCTCAGCTCCTCAAGTTGTTGTAATTGGAGTTTTCTTTCTTTACCTGCTTCTTGCATTTCCATATTACATCCCTTCACCGCCCAATAAGCACGGTGTTCAATCTCTACAGGAAGGTGACATGCCTTACCAAACACAAGTCGATAAGGAGACATCCCTATGGGTGTCTTGAAAGCTGTCCTTTGAGCCCAAAGTGCGTCTTCTAGACGGCGGCTCCAATCCTTCCTGTTTGGTTGCACCATTTTCTCTAAAATTTGTTTGATCTCCCTATTTGAGATCTCAGCTTGCCCATTAGTTTGGGGATGGTATGCAGTAGAGACTCTGTGCACAACTCCATACTTCCGGAGCAGAGCCTCCATGGTGCGGTTACAGAAATGAGTGCCTTGGTCACTTATGATGGCTCGGGGTATTCCGAACCTGCAAAATATATTAGACCTGACAAAATCTGCAACAACTCTAGCATCATTAGTCCTAGTGGGGATAGCTTCAACCCACTTTGAAACATAATCAACAGCAAGTAAAATGTAAAGAAATCCAAATGACATAGGAAAGGGGCCCATAAAGTCAATCCCCCATACATCAAATACCTCACAAAAAAGCATAGATTGCTGAGGCATTTCACTCTTACGAGTGATAGCTGTACCTGCTATTTGGCACTCCTTGCAAGTGCGGTAAGTCTCATAAGCATCCTTAATGATGGTGGGCCAATAAAAACCTGAGTCTAGTACTTTTCTCGCGGTCCTTTGAGGACCAAAGTGTCCTCCCACTTGAGAGGCATGAGAGTGATGCAAAATGGATTCAATCTCATAGTCGGGGACACATCTCCTAATAACCTGATCATTACCAAACTTCCAAAGATATGGATCGTCCCACACATAATGCTTCGCATCACTCTTTAGTTTATGAATTTGTGTCTGAGATGCACCTGCAGGAAAAACACCAGCAACAAGATAATTAACAATATCAGCAAACCAAGGAGTTACCCCATGTAGGAGTAGCAACTGTTCATCAGGGAAGTCATCCTGAATGGTAGAGGTATCTCCATCACGCTCAATCCTGCTTAAGTGGTCAGCCACTAAATTCTCGGCTCCACTTTTATCCTTAATGTCCACATCAAATTCTTGAAGCAACAACATCCACCGAATCAATCTCGGTTTTGCTTCAGGCTTCTTTAACAAGTATTTTAAAGCTGCATGGTCAGTAAAAACAATAACCTTGGAACCTAGCAAATATGATCTGAATTTATCAAGTGCAAAAACGATAGCTAAAAGTTCCTTTTCAGTGGTAGTGTAATTAGCCTGTGCAGAATCTAAAGTCCTAGAAGCATAATAGATAACATGGGCAGCTTTTTCCACCCTTTGTGCAAGAACTGCTCCCACTGCATAGTTAGATGCATCACACATAATTTCAAAAGGAATGCTCCAGTCAGGGGGCTGGATAATGGGAGCTGAAGTCAATGTTTTTTTCAAGAAATCAAATGCCTGTTTGCATGCATCATCAAAATTAAAAGTCACATCATTCTTGAGCAAGTTGGACAGCGGAAGAGCTATCTTGCTGAAATCTTTTATGAAACGCCTGTAAAAACCTGCATGACCAAGAAAAGAACGAACCTCGCGAATGCACGATGGGTAAGGCAGTGTAGAAATCACATCAATTTTTGCAGGGTCAACTGAAATTCCTTTTTCAGAAATTATGTGACCCAAGACAATTCCCTGTTCAACCATAAAATGACACTTTTCAAAATTTAAAACAAGGTCAGTTTCGATGCATCTTGCTAAAACCAAGTTCAAACTAGTCAAACATGCATCGAAAGAAGCACCATAAACAGTAAAATCATCCATAAACACTTCCATGCAATTTTCAATAAAATCAGAGAAAATACTAGTCATGCATCGCTGGAATGTGCCAGGTGCATTGCAAAGACCAAAGGGCATCCTCCTGTAAGCAAATGTGCCGAAGGGGCACGTGAAAGTGGTCTTTTCTTGATCTTCAGGTGCAATATGGATCTGAAAGTAACCTGAAAAACCATCAAGAAAGCAATAATGTGATTTACCTGCCAGCCGTTCAAGCATCTGGTCAATGAATGGCAAAGGAAAGTGATCCTTTCTAGTTGCCTGGTTTAACCTCCTGTAATCAATACAAACTCTCCAGCTGTTCTGGACTCTAGTGGGTACAAGTTCATTTTTTTCATTTTTCACCACAGTGAGTCCAGATTTCTTAGGTACAACTTGCACCGGACTTACCCAACTACTGTCAGAGATCGGATAAATGATACCTGCTTGTAACAATTTTGTCACCTCTTTCTTAACAACATCAAGAATCAAGGGGTTGAGTCGCCTTTGAGGCTGTCTCACCACCTTAGCTCCCTCTTCAAGGAGGATCCGGTGCATGCACATCGTAGGGCTAATGCCCGGTATGTCAGCTAAGGTCCATCCGATTGCCTTCTTATGCTGCTTCAAAACCTGCAATAGCTTTTCTTCCTGTTCACAATCAAGGTTAGAAGAAATAATCACAGGTAGCATTTCATTTTCCTCTAAGTAGGCATATTTCAGATTTTCAGGAAGTGGTTTAAGCTCTAAAGACGGTGGCTGTTCTATGGATGGTTTTGTTGGAACAGCCGGAATGTCAAGAACTTCAACCGTACAAACTGCCGCATTAACAACTTCACCTTCACCTGTATGAAAGTTATTATTCTGCAAAGCAGATTCAATCTCAGCACAAACAGAGCAAAGGTTAGTGTTAGTACATGAATCACATGAGTAAATATCATCAAAATCAGACAATGAAGGAAAATCTGCAGAAAAGAATTCAGGACAGGTCTCATCAACCAATTCAGAAATCAAATCCATATAAAAAACAGAGTGCTCCTCCAAGGGATGTTTCATGGCATCAAAAATGTTAAATTTAACAACAATGTCGCCAAACTCCATGGACATTGTTCCATCATAAACATCAACTTTTGTTTTTGCCGTTCTCATGAATGGTCGGCCTAGAATGATGGGTGCCCTGCTGGAATTAGTTTCTCCCTCCATATCTAAAATGTAGAAGTCTGCAGGAAAAATTAAATCATTCACTTGCACAAGGACATCTTCTAGCACCCCAGCAGGGCGGGCATTGCTCCTGTTCGCCAATTGAACGATCAAACCTGTAGGCTGCAAAGGACCAAGATCAAGGTTATTATAAACAGAAGTAGGCATAACATTAATACCTGCTCCCAGATCAAGCATGCAATTTTCGAATTTTCTATCCCCGGCAACGGCGCCAATTTGATCACGGTCGTTTCGTGATCAAATAATGTTTTAAGAAAAGTAGTACAAGGTAGTTAACCTTGGTCGTTTCCCAAAGACTCACAATCAGTTTAACTATATTAGAAACAATTCAAAAACTGTAAATTATGGGGGTTTTCGATAGTTGAAACAGAAAATAATAATTCGTGAAAATTAATAAGTAGCAAGCAATCAATCCGTTGGTTTCGTCTAACTTTGTTCATCATCTATCATAGGTTCATGGCAAAAGAATAAATTCGTTTCAGTTTCTATCCTTGATTGATCATAAAACTAACTAATCAAGCGTCAATTAGTTTTATATGAATTCGAACTGTTTGAAAAGCTTATAACAGAACGTTCAATTGATTATGATAAAGCAAACAAGCGTCACAGAATCACGATCAATAATATAAATTAAAAAACGTGAATTCAAATCAATCCTATAACAACAAGCGTGTGTAGACTCTGTAAATTCCTAACCGAATTAAATTAAACAAGCGATAACTTAATTCGAATAATCTCGTAAACTTGCAAACCGAATTATATGTAATTAAGCATCAAATATGATAAACGAATTGCAAGTTAATAAGTAGAAATTTACAGAGAAAGAAATAGAAACATGAATTGAAATTGCATTAGAATCAAACCTCAAAATAATGAATCAAAGTTTCTCAAACCAACGGATTGATAAAAGGAATTAGTTTTCCATTCAAGTGGTGGCTGCTAGGGTTCTTTTGAATTCGTGTGTGAAGTGTCAAGAGAATCAGCTAGGTCTGAATTTTGGGTTTTTATAAGCAAGCAAAACGGGCCACAAAACAATTGGGCCGAAAAATATAGTTATGCTGGAAATTGGTAATTTTAAATCACGTCTGGGACATAAACGTAATTATTTGACTTATTTGCGCTCCAAATTGGCTTTCGACTTCAACATGAAAGTTGTAGCTCTTTCTCTTAGCTTTCCAACGCATTTTCCCGCGCCTCAATCCGATATTCGTAGCTCAAGTTATGGTCTGCACAATCAGAAGGTGTCAAATTACTGTTTATTACGAAAATAAATAGCAAAACATAAATAATAGCAAAACTAGACTCTAAACACAAAACATGATAAAAATACCAAATTAGCAGGAGAAGTCATAAAATTGCCATAGCACAGAGTGATTAAAAAGTGCATTAAAATGCACTGATCAATATCCTTGAAGCAGCACGTGAGTCTTCGACTGCTCGGAGGCGTCGATTTTGCTCGCGGATCAGTTCGTTTTGTCCACGCATGTTGTCTGCTTGCTCGCGAAGTATCTGCCCCTGCCTGTTGATGGTGTTGACTAGTGCAGCCATCACCACTTCCATTGGTGCTCCTTGTGGTAATTGTGGAACCACCAGTGGATCTTCTTGTTGCGGTGGTTGGTGCGGCGGCGGTACATCAAGCGGAGTTGCTTGTGCATGCGCGGCGCTACATTCCGGTGTGACAGAGGTTTCGACGCCATCAGATTGGTTTTGATGATTGGGAGGATTCTTTTCTCCTACAAATTCGTGGTTTGCACCAGCCATTGGTCAAGAAATGGGTTTTTTTGTTATGAGTTTTGGTCTAATTCTGGAAAAAAACGGGGGAAACTTAAAATTCCCACATACGGCGCCACTGATCTTTACCTTGATCAGAATCGACCAGACGGTGGTGCACGGCGGCTTGTAATTCCGAGCAGTCCAAACGTACCCGGAGGGGGGTTGTGTACCTGCAGGCACTCCGACGCTCAAGTCAGTTGAGGAAGGAGTAGGTTTTCAATATAGAATGTTACGTACCTTTGTGAAGTTGTGAAAATGTCTATATATAGCCCCAGTGCTTGGCCAAGGCCGTTGATGGGCAGTTAATGTCCATCAATGGCTGTCGGAAAACGGCTGAGGAGCCGTGATGAACATTAAATGTTCATCATTCCAATGTTGAGCATTACGAATCTCAGGGGAGACGTACGCTGCTCAACGGTCATGCAGTATTGGATTTGTGTTTTGGGCCTTGCTCGACGGCCCAATAGAGGAGGTCCTCAACACGTTGGGCATTTAGGCCCAGTCCAGAACAATTTTAAACCCATTTATTCTCCAAGTTTCAAAGCAATTGAAAATGCAATCCCCCACCCATATTTACTTATCAAATTACTATCAATCTCATAATACAGTTTGATTTAGCTTTTTTTTTGTCTCTCTCTTTTTTTATTAGGTTTTTGTCTTTCAAGTTTTTATTATTTTTCTATACTCATAATACATAATTTTACCTCTTACAAAAAAAAAAACATATTTTTACCTTACCAATAGTAAATATTATCCCTTTTCTTTTGCTCACTCACAAGTAAAAAGTGAGTTTTCATCCTAATAAAAAATTGATACATAATAACTTTTAAAGTGATGCACTTATATAATACTCCTATTAAGTAGGGGTGCTCGCGGTTCGGTTTGGATCAGTTTTGGGACAAAAACTCATCCGATTCAAAATTAATTTTATTTGCGGTTTGGTTCGGTTTTGGATGACAAATGAAAAAATCCGATCCAATCCAATTTTATGCAGTTTAATTTGAATCGGTTTTTGGATATCCAAATTATAAATTGTAATTTTTTTATTAAATATTAATATTATAAAAAACACCATAAAACAACAATTTGAATTTTTTGACGAAATAAATATTAAGTTTGATGTAAAATATAATACATTAAAAATTAATATTTTGGAATGAAAATTATAAATTATATTTAAAACATATAAAAAAGTAAGAAATAGATTAAATTAACTAACAAATAGTAATATAAAAAGTTAAAATGAATAAAAGAATAGTTTAATTCAACATATATTCATACTAATAATAATATAAATAAGTATTAAAATATATGTATGCGGTTGGTTCGGTTTTAGATCGGTTTTGAGAAATCAATCCGAAATCCGATCCGATCTAGCGGTTTTTTTAAAAGAACATCAAAAAATATTCGGTTTTTTGTGGTTTTCGATTTTTTTGGATCAGTTTGCGGTTTTTATTTAGATTGGATTGGATTTGAGCACCCTTACTATTAAGTACACGATAGAATTAGAAGTAATCAATGTAAAATTTTATTTTATTAAAAGTTGAAAGTACTTTTACTGTAAAGCTATCCAGTAGTATTATAGTCCAATAATATTATCTTCCGCACCTCCCAAAATAGGAAGGTGACAAACCGACACACTCTAAAGCAGTTTACCAAGTCAAAGTGTCAAACTTCTATTTCTAGAAATCTACTCAATCGGGCAATAACTCTCTTTTTGAAAAGTACCACTACATACAACCGATTTAGTTGAATTATTATCCACTAATGATAACCCTATATTTATATTATTTTACGGTTAGTGATAGTACTACGTAGAGTTCGTTTGGTTCAAAGAAGAAAAAAAGAATTTTAATGAGAGGAATGAAAAGGAGAAGAAGAATTTTAATGATTTATATGTTTGGTTTAAAACATGAATTTATTAAATAATATTTCTTAATAACTAGCTGTTGTTTTTATGCAAAAATATAGTAGGAGTATAATGCCTTTATTTATTTGTTTTGTCAATGCTTGACAACGATCTACAATACCGTTATGCTTTAACTTACCGGTGAGATAATTGTGAATTTTGACAATTTCATCTTCAAAAAATAATTGTCAACAATGTGAATCCAATCCGTTTGGTGAGATGCTCCCTTGAACCTTTGAATTTGATCAAACAAAGATAAAGTTAATCTTTATTGAAAAGATCAATATTTTAATATTAAAATGAGTAAAATATGTTTTCAATTCCTACTTTTATAGCGAGTTTTCGTCCATGTAAAAATAATATCATTTTATAGCGAGTTTTCGTCCATGTAAAAATAAAATCATTTTTTTTTGTAGGATAAAAATAAAATTATTTATTTTTGTTCTACAAAAAAAATATTTTTCTATAAGCAAATATATATTATAAGGGAGTACAAAAGTACTCAATCTCTTACAAAACAAAGTAAATTATTATATGTTTTGGATAAAAAAAATTCTTGTTTTTAGTTATAGACAAAATTTTAACATTTTAATGCCAATTTTATGATCTTTTTATGTTCAAAATGGTCTATATTATATCCATATATCATGTTAACTTATATAGATCATCTCTTTTTCTAGAGTCTCCTTTTTTGTTGTTAAAAATATTGTGAATAATGTCTAAATATTTTTTTGATGATTTTAGATTTAAATATAATTTAGATTTATATTTGAAATAAAATAATATTAAGATTTATGATTAATATTTCTGTTTAAAATTTTAAGGATATATTTAGAATTTATAGGATTAGTTTTTTATTTAAAAGATATGATTTGCTTTATTATTGTAGAGAGAGAGAGAGAGAGAGAGAGAGAGAGAGAGAGAGAGAGAGAGAGAGAGAGAGAGAGAGAGAGAGAGAGAGAGAGAGAGAGAGAGAGAGAGAGAGAGAGAGAGAGAGAGAGAGAGAGAGAGAGAGAGAGAGAGAGAGAGAGAGAGAGAGAGAGAGAGAGAGAGAGAGAGAGAGAGAGAGAGAGAGAGAGAGAGAGAGAGAGAGAGAGAGAGAGAGAGAGAGAGAGAGAGAGAGATTTTTTTTTTTTTACAAATATAGAGCTATATAGTTATAGTTATGAATAATATATTGAGAAAAAAAAAAACGAAAACATGATAATATTCTCCATATAACAATATATTTTCTTTTCCGTATGAACATCAAAATATATTTTACTAAATTCCACAATACAAAAACACAAAAAACCATGAAAATAGATATCTCCTGCCTTTTTTATTCAATTATCTCTGCGTGCATAAAATTTTTGTGTGGATAAAAATGTCACTTTTTTTTTATAGAGACTTTTGAAAAAAATTCATATAAAAAACTTATTTAACATAAGTAAAGATATAAACAAACATTGACAAAGACAAGCCTTCGCGAGTCAATATATTAGGCTTCTAGGTTCACCTAAAGAGATCAATGCGACAACGACATCATGTATGGAAGTCCACCATTGCCAATCATAGGAAGACATCACGCCATTAGATTTGGATTAGTTTTCAGATAAGAAAGATATTAATTTAGTTTATAAATTATATATAATTTTTTATTAGTTAGTCTATTTAATGTCTCACAATTTCTTATTTATGAGAGTACATTTGTATTTGACATATTTTACTAGTGGGTAGTATTCTTGAGTACACTCATGCACATAGATACTATAAATTTAAAATAAAATAAACAAGATAAGTACTTTGTGTGATGGTGTGATGAATCCTATTATTATATACATGAGGATGTAATAACATCCTATACTGACTAAAATTGCAATTAAGCATGTATGTTAGAAAAGTTACCACAATAGTAAGTATTATCAACTACTCCCTCCGTTCTAAATTATATGTAACTTTGAAGAAAAAATTTGTTCCAAATTATATGTCGTTTTACAATATAATTTATTACTTTCTCTTCTTTCAATTCTTCAATTTATCTTTCCCATACCATTAATGAAGGAAAAATTTGTAAATCAACTCATAATCTCTCTTTTCCATACAACAATGATTACATTTCTTAATATGTGTAAAAATGTCAAAGTGACATATAATTTGGAACGGAGGTAGTACTACTTTATAAAAAAGACCCTGCTCCAGTTGAGGTTGAATCCTTAAAGAAGTTTCCTTAAAAGATATTCCATCCGTTCCAAATTATATGTCACTTTGACATTTTTACACATATTAAGAAATGTAATTATTGTTGTGTGGAAAAGAGAAATTATGAGTTGATTTACAAAATTGTCCTTCATTTATTATATTGAAAAAATAAATTGAAGAATTGAAAGAATAGAGAGTAATAAATAGTTAAGGGTATAATAGGTAAAGTTGCATTAAATTCTTCATTGGTAATGTAAAGTGACATAATTTAGAACAAATTTTTTCTTCATAGTGACATATAATTTGGAACGGAGGTAGTATTGTAGAAGGAGAAAGCGAGAGAGGATTCTCTCCATTAACATCAGGGTAAATTATTTTGCTAACCCTTGATTTGGAGAGAGAAAGAGAGGAGTAAAATAAAAAAGGTGAATTTAAGGGTGATGATGATTACACTTTAGTAACATGAGGAAAAAAAAATTAGAGGATCCATTCTTGGAGAACACAGCATTAACCAAATTTTGATTTGGTCAAAAAGCAAGATGAACCTTAGATACTAAGCAAAACTAGACTTATCTAAGTTCAATAGTCAACACTATTTAATTAAAAATGTCTACAATTGTCAACAGTAAAAAAAGTCTACGAAAACGGAAAAGCATTAAAAAACAACATTAATTATTTTTTGTTAAATTTACTTTTTTCATTAGTTATCATTCAATTTGATTTCTATGGCTGACCTATAATTTTATATGGTCTCTTTCTATCTGAAGCTATTACTTATTATTACTATTAGAGTATTTTATATTTGGTAAATTCTCTTTACAAGTGTTTTCAGGCTCAAATCAGCTCCATTTTGTTAAAGAGGGCCTTACTAACGAGTTGAAATCCTCTTCATTTCTTCAAAGAAATGACAAATACAATTACTATAGTTTTGATGTAAATAAAGAATATAAATGCACGTCTTTTGAGAATAATTGAGATTATTTGAATATTTATAAATTTAAACTTTAGTACTTGCATTTGCCATTTCTTTTAAGAAATGAAGATGATTTCTACTCCTTACTAAAAGCATATGAGAATGGTAGAACAAATTGTGATTGGAACTTCGAAGGGGAGAAAAACCTTTAAGTTCAATAGTCAACACTATTTTTTTTTACGGGTTAAATTTATTTTTAGATTAATAATAGGTTTAAATTTGATTTTAGCTTATGTTATTATACTATTTTTAGTTTTAGTCCCTTTAATTATTATTTTTTTTGTTTGGATCCAAACTTTTAATCCTTGACATGATACATGATTCAACATAATCATGCCAAGTGATCCAATAAAGTGATCGTATGAGCTAAAAGCAAAAATCTTTAAATTTGCATGGACTAAATTAAAAAAAAGAAAAAAAAGAGAGTTTTTAAGTGTGTTTAAATTACCTTCACTTTTAAATGTGTGTGTGTTTGAATAGAGTAATAGAAAATTTTTTAGCGAACAATTTTGTGCCAATTTTATAAATTTGAAATGTTTTGGGAAAATTTATAATTTTCAAAGTTTTAAAGGATCAATTTGCAAATTTTTAGAGACCAATTTGCAATTTTGAAAAAATTAGGGATCAATTTGATATTTTAAGAATATTATAGGGATCAATTTGAAAATATATGGAGGAAAAAAATTTCAAATTCCTAACTTTTTTGTGTCATTTTAAAAATTCTCTCATTTTGAATTTTTTTTCAAATTAATCATGCAAATAAAGGAATTTCTACAAAATAATTTGAATTCCTCAAAATATTACTTTATGTCAAAACATTTTTCCATCTAAATACACTCTTTGTAGTACAAATTCGACAAAAAAATTTTAAAAAAAAATAGTTGCAGAAATAATTTTTAAAAGGTTTGTGCTTTTCAATCATAAATTTAATATAAATATTTGTAAAATTATAAGTCAATTTAAAAAATAAAAATGGGATCTTATAATCAAGGAGAGAGGAAGTTACACTCAAAGATAATATTGTGAAATTAGATACTACACTATTTGGTATAAATATATCTATCCTCTCCCATAAAAAAAGTAAAGTAGTAGTACTTACTTGCCAACAAGAAAACATAGAAGTTTCTTGCATGGTTGACTTGGACGCAATTTTAAGATTGCTGTAGGCAACATTCGGCCACAAGGCAAAACCGCGTTGAGACTTGAGACTTACTACTATAGATGATGAATAGACATAAATCATTAAATACATAATTAATACACAGTAACCAAAAACTTAATCGATGTCCATACAAACGAGTAGACTCGACCACCACATGTGAGTAATATTTACATTGTAGGATTCCAACCACCATTGCGAATGGTATTTAACATTTTCTAACAATCGGTGAACGGAAGTCTATGTACCCTTGAAAATACGGTTGTTCCGCTCGGTCTACATAATCAAGATGCAACATAACCAAACAAGCTGTAAGAACGAGCGGCGAACTTTCAAACTATCAGCAGTGTGAAGGAACTGAACAAAATGCTCCTGTAACAAAATCGGGTCAACTGAGGACATGTCAATCCATGACAAAACCAACTCCCGTGAAAGTACAAAAATAGGGCAGGAAAGAAACAAGTGATGAGCGGTATCCAACCCACCACAATCAGTCACATAAATTTAAAAGTCTTGAGAAATTATGTTACAGGTCACCAAGTTATTTTTAATAGGTAACCTATACTTCCTCCGTCCCAAAACTTTAGTCCTTTTAGAGTTTTGCACGGAGATTAAGAAATTATAAAAATTGATAAGTTAAGTCATTTTTACCCATACTTTGTTAAGAAAGAGAAAATATATTTAATTAATGTTTTAACTTTAGTAAGGGTACAAATGATAAAATATCACTAATTATGCATTGGTTTCTTAAAAAGACTATAGATTTGGGACAAAACTAAAAAGTTAAAAGGACTAAAGATTTAGGACGGAGGGAGTAATTGATAGTCAAACCTTGAATCAAATAATTAAAGATTCAAATATATATTCGCCATCGTAAAGATTACTTTTATTATGATTATTTTAATTATTTAGCTTGGCAAAACTATTCTGTTAAACTGAAGTCAATTAGGCATGATTAAGTAAGATTATGCTTGCAATTTTCTCAAAAAAGTAACATTATGCTTTTTATATTAGTTCTTGAAACTTTGATCTATGTAGTCAAATTTTGTTTCTATTATTTTTCCCTCAGTTATGTCGTTTTGTAACATTAAAGTGTTATTTAATGGGACCCTCTTGGAAGAGTAACGTTTACCAAACAAACAATTGTAAACAATTTTACAAAGCAGAGGAAACAGAGTGGTTAGACTCGTAGAAAAAATGATGCTGCTTTAATTTAAGTAAACCTTTTTACTACTATTTTTTAGTTGATCGAATCAAATCATACACACCTAGCTACCCCATTTTTCTAATCCGTCATAATCATAAATTAATTACTATTTTGAAGTTTTCCTAACAATGTTGTTGAAAGATCATATAATATATGGCCAAATTAATTTTCCCATGCATAGTAGTATGACTTGTCTATTTTCTACGTGTTATACATTTAACATAGACAACTTTGGACATTGCAAATAATCATTATAAATAGGGAACTAGTTTTGTAGATTGATAAACCACACCTCTCTTCTCAAGGACAAACATAAACACTAGAGCTAGAAAAGTGAAACTTCTTAGTTAGAGAATTTAATCAATGGCTCCTTCCATGATTAGTTTGGCTTTCTTTGTCCTCTTCATAGTAGGGAGTGCCAATGCACAACTTTCTACAAACTTTTACTCAAGTTCTTGTCCTAAACTCTCTTCCACGGTAAAATCCACAATACAATCCGCCATATCAAAGGAAACCCGAATGGGTGCATCCATCCTTCGTCTGTTCTTTCACGATTGTTTTGTCAATGTAAGCCTTCTCACACAAATTTACAACTGTCAATTTAAATATTTATTTTTGAGGTTATAAAGTCAAATTATTAATAGTCGTGCTACATATCAGGAGTAAATTATATAATATGCATATTGCAATTGTAGGGATGTGATGGGTCAATTTTACTCGATGACACATCAAGCTTTACTGGAGAGAAGAATGCAAACCCAAATAGAAACTCTGCTCGTGGATTCGAAGTCATTGACAACATAAAGACAGCAGTAGAGAAAGCATGTCCCGGAGTTGTATCTTGTGCTGACATCCTTGCCATTGCTGCAGCCGACTCTGTTGCAATTGTAAGTATTGTCATATATTAATGAAATAATTAACAAAGCCAAATCTAAGCACAAGTTCACTAACCATGCAAAGGTAAATTTAGTGAAAAATAATTAATAGTTTATTTTCTATGATAGCTTGGAGGTCCAACTTGGAATGTAAAACTAGGAAGAAGAGATGCTAAAACAGCTAGTCAATCTGCTGCTAACACTGCTATTCCAGCACCCACTTCCAACCTCAATACACTAACCTCAATGTTTAGTGCTGTTGGTCTTTCTACCAAGGACTTGGTCGCATTGTCAGGTATGATTATAAGGGTCATGCTAAACAGTGCCTCAGGGACACTTGTTAAACATACTATAAAAGGAAATAAAAAATAAAATTTGTGTTGAAAAAATAACTTTTCACAATTTCGAGGTGTTAACTGCACAATTTTCAATATGAAATTTCCTAATTAATAAGCTTAACAAGTGCCCCGTGCCCCGAAGTCACTGTTTGACATTTTCCTAATTATAATTCCTCTAACCTTTATATGTATATAATCCAAATTTGTATGTCACATGTAATTTCTAAATTAGGAATCAACACAAATTTTTCTAATTAATTAATTGAACAGGAGCTCACACAATTGGACAAGCAAGGTGTACAAATTTTAGAGCACGAATCTATAACGAGACCAACATAGATACTTCATTTGCTACCACAAGAAAATCAAAATGTCCAAAGGCATCTGGGTCAGGGGACAACAATTTGGCACCCCTTGATCTTCAGACTCCATCTTCCTTCGACAATAACTACTTTAAGAACCTTGTTAACAAAAAGGGTCTTCTCCATTCTGATCAACAACTTTTCAATGGAGGTTCCACAAACTCCATAGTGAGTGGCTATAGTACTAATCCAAGCTCGTTTTCTTCTGATTTTGCCGCTGCTATGATCAAGATGGGAGACATTAAACCTCTCACCGGATCCAATGGAGAGATCAGGAAGAATTGTAGAAAAAGAAACTAATATTTAAGATCCTAGGTGTTTACACATACAAAATTGTGGTTTAGATATATGTGTGTGCAATAAGTTGTTAACCATTATCTTTTTTATTTCGTGTAAGTTTATCTTTTTTCTAACGAGGATGAATTAAATATGAATATTTAAATTTTTGGTGTTTAAGAATATATGTTTTGTTAAAAATTCTAATTTTTTGTGGGGGAATTTTTATAATATTATCAAGATGAATATAAAAACTTATTTAAAAATGTGAAGAATATATATGAGTTGACTTAAAACAAGGACCAAAAACTCCACAAAAAATATTTATGGGACAAAAACTACTGAATTTTTTTATAAAGATTAAAATTAAAATTTGAGATATTTGTAGGAATTAAAAACTTATCCCAAAAAAATAGTCGATAAATACTAAGCCAAGTTTCAAAATAGTAATACACATGTTTTTTGCTCAAAAAAGTAAATACATGAGTTTATTGCTTCTTTTTTTAGTTAAACTAGTATTAATTAATACTACCCCCGTACTTAAATAAAAGACTCTGTTGAGAAAATTATGGAGATTAAGAAAGTGATTTGCGGTTGATTAAAAAAAAAGAAGTGAGTTGTAGTATTAAATTTGTTTTCAATCGATATTGTTTTACATATTTATCTTTCAAGAAAGAGAATATTTATTACATATTGTAGATTAAGATGCACTTTAATTAGAGGTATGTTGGTAAAGAAATGATTAATTACTTTAAAAATTTGAAACGAGTCTTATATAAAGAGACAAAGAAAAATATGAAATGAGTCTTATATTTAGGAACAAAACTGATACTACCACTAAGTATCTTGAAATATGAAAAAAAAAAAATTTTAAGTTCATTCATACATAAAATATACATAGTAACTACTATACTATCAATTATTTTAATCAAATCAAAATATGCAATATGCACATATATTTAAAGAGAAAAATTAGCAATAAATATAGTTAAATATGTTTATAGTATTATAAAAAAATGACATGTTTTTATCTCTACAATTTTTTTATTGCAAGTAGTTTTAGTCCTGCTATTTTCAAAATTTTAGAAATTATTTAATTATCTTTATATTTTAAATTTTTTTAATAATGTTTTTCCCACGAATTTTTAAATAATGTTTTTCCCCACGAATTAGAAATTAAATTTTGAGTTCTCTTTTTGGAGGAACTTTTTTTAATATTCTAAAAATAATTGTAAAATAATAATTCAAAAATACACATTGATTTAACAGGAGAGATTAAAACTGTGTATATAAAGTTTTTATAGAAACAAAAATATGCCATTTTTTTATAAGAACAAAATTTAAAACTTGTTATTTTGTAGGGACAAAAAAAAATTATTTAACTAATAAATACTCATGTTTAAACAAACATTGACAAGGCAAGCCTGAGTCAATGTAAGGCTTCTAGTTTCACCTAAAGGGATCAATGCGACAACGACATCATATATGTGAAAAGTCCACCATTGCTATTGCTATTCATAGGAAGACATCAAGTCTAAAGAGATCAATATGTTTGGATCAATTTTAAGATAAAAATATTATTGGATTAAATATATTTAATGTGAAGTGAATTATAATTTGGAAGACATAATAATAATATATATTAGTTAGTCTACTTAATGTTTCACAATTTTTTAATGAATATATTTGTATTTGACAAAATATAAGGAAATTTTACCATAGTAGTAAGTACTATCAACTTTTTTTTTTCGTTTGTTTTTTACTTTATCAGAGTATGAGTATCATTGGAGTATGCTCCTCTCAAGGTCTCAAGTTTGATTTCCACTTGGGATGGCCTAGTGGTGTTAGCTTGGGTCCTTAGAGTATGCTCCTCTCAAGTTCTCAAGTTCGATTCCCACTTGTGCCAATTTTGGTGGACTAGTCTATACAGAGTAAAAATTTCGGCTTTAAATGGTACCCCAGCTAGTGTACGGTGGGATTGGTCTCATCGAATTAGTCGGTCTTAAGGCCGGATACCGAGTTTTAAAAATAAAAAAATGAGTATCATTTTATTTTTGGAAAAAGACCTTGCTTAGGTTGAAATTGAATCCATAAAGGTACACGGAGAATGAACCTAATTCTGTTTTGCTCAAAAAGCAAGATGAACCTAATCTTGGTTAAAGCAAGATCAACCTTAGATACTAAGCAAAACCAAACTTATCTAATTCAATAGTTTTAGTAAAAAAATAAAATAAAAAAAATCAATAGTCAACACTAAATGTCTATAATTGTCAACAAAATACAAAGTCTACCAAAAACCGAAAAGCATGAAAAGAATCTTAAAATAAATATGGGTTAGGCTAAACAGTGATTTTAGGGTACTTATTAAATATACTAAAAAGTAAAAATAAATAAATTAATGTTAATAAGAGAACTTTTATAGTTTTAAGATATTGAATGCAGAAGTTCTAAGACATAATTTCTTTATTAATAGGCCAAATTATACTATTATCAACAAACAAAAAAAGCCAAATTATATTGGAAGTCTTTTATCTTATTTATTTGTAATTAACACTTTAATCCTTTATTTATTTATTTTACACTTATGTCCTTTATCTTTTGTAAAATGTACATATACATTTTTTTTATTAAAAAAATGTATGACTTCATCTTCCTCGTCATTTTGCATTTATAGTAACTAGGAATAAACCCGTGCGTTGCACGGGTTCGATTAAAATATTTTTATAAATGAAAAATAATAGTTCTGATAAGTATAATCAAATATAGTTAAATGATAAATACTAATTTAAAATATGATTATATTTAATATTAGTATATGTATAAAAATTTAAAAAGTTGTTTAGAAATATAAGATTTTTATTGATTTATATTGTAGTTTGTTTATACGAGTATTTTAATATTATATATCTCCTATAATATTTTATAAATTTGCAGGGATGCATCATATTTCATTTTAATAGTGTAATTGTATAAGATCTTAGTTTGTTTTATATGAGTTACAATTGTATAATCACATGTCACTTTTTTAAAAGAGTCACTTTGCTTTATATTTTTTATGCATCCCTTATTTTTTTCAATAAGAGTTGGAGGAATACATGCATACATACTTTTTTTTATAATGTGAACTTCTTTTTTGAAAATTACGTATCAAATAGCGCAACTGCTTACTTTGTTCTATGCAATTTAAGGTACTAAATAATTTTTTTACTTACTTCCCTCTTGTTCTTATTTTTTTAAAATGAAAAATAATAATTGTGATAGGTATAATCAGATATAGTTAAAAGATAGATACTAATTTAAAATATGATTATATTTAATATCATATATCTATAAAAATAAAAAGTTGTTTATAAACATGAGATTTTTCATTGATTTGTATCGTAGTTTCGTTTATATTTTAATGTAATATCTCTTGTACTAATATTTTATAAGTTTGAAGGGAAGTATCATATTTTATTTTAGGAAAAAGTTTGTTAGTGCGAAAATGCCTTTAACGAAATTCAACGAATGGTTTTTAATCATTGGATCACTCTTAATCCTGGTCTACTTATATTTTATTTTGCTTTAAAATGCAAAAAGCAGTTACAGTGAACATCATGCGTTCGTGTTTAATGAGTTTGCACTATATAGAAACTCTCTTTATTTTAATAGTGTAATTGTATAAGGTTTTAGTTTTTTTTTTAATATAAATTGTAATTGTATAGTCACATGTCACTTTGCTTTTTATTTTTGAGGTATATCCCTTATTTTATTTTTCAATAAGAGTCGGAGACATGCATACTTACATACTTTTTATCACGTGACTTCGTTTTTTGAAAATTACATATCAAGTGGGGTAATTGTTTACTCCTGTGGTGCAATTTAAGGTACCGAATAATTTTTCTACTTATTTCTCTTTCGTTCTTTTGAAGTTTCTTCTCACATATTCACTTGATGAAATTTTATCCCGACTTTATTTGCCTCGATTTGTTTAGTCTATTGTTTGATTTACATTTTTTTTTGCTTGGTCCTTTGTTTTCCCTTCAAATTTATTGTTATTTTTGTATCTCCTATTTAATAATATTTGCTTGAATATTTAGTTTATTTTTGTTATAATATAAACTCAAATATTTTTTGTTACCAATATATAAGTTTGGACGATGATTTCATATATTTGAATTTAGTTATTTGGCTCAAGTAAAAAAAGTTTATTATTTCAGAAGAATTTAGCATGTCATCTTATTATTTGTCTAAAAAAAATGTTATATTTCTTATAAATATATTTTGAGCCGTAACTTTAACATTTTTTAACACCGTAGAATATGTACTTATTTTATTTAAATAGTTGCACTATTATTTAAATCAAAGTAATAATTTTAGAATTTTTAGTGAATTTCAGAACACATATATCTTTATGATATAAGATTATTTAAATCTTATTATGTGTCATGTAAATAGGTTTAAATATGTGTGATTATATTTTATAAATATATGTAAATATGTTTTAATATATATAGTTTCAACAATTCCTAAAATTTATTTTGACGTATGAGCATCAACAATTTTTACAATCGATGATTTATCATCTTATTCTTGAAAAATTATAACTAATTATTCTACTCCTTCATATAATTTAAGGTCTCTCATATTTATAAAAAAGACAGTTATTGTTCTAATAATAAATCTATTTATATTGAAGTTTCTTCTCAAACATTCACTTGGTATTTTATTGGTAAAAAATTCAGAATGTATTTAGCGAGCGACTTTATTTATCTTCTTTTTACTATGCTCTATTCAGTTTTTTTTTATCTTTTTCATTTTTTTATGAGTTTTTTGTCCCCTAATTTTTTTGTTTTGTTTTATTTAATAATTTGTTTCCGAATTTTCAGTTTAGTTTAGTAGTGATTATTAAAATGCAATACTCTTTTTTATAGAGGAGTAATCTTTTTTTTTTTTTTTTTTTTTATAATATATAGAGGAGCACTCTTAAATCATATCCACAAAGTTCTACATATATGTTACGATCATATTTTTGTTTATTATAAGTAATTGATAATTTAATTATATGATATCTATTTTAATAAAATTAAAAATAGATGATGAGTTTTGTGACTTGAAAGTTTTCCGAGGTTAATATTATTAGCACATAATTAAGGGTGTGAAATTATAAGAGAGTATTAAATAGTTTTTTTGTTTTGACAAAGAGTATTAGATATAGCTCAAGAATATCTCAAAAGTTTCTTTCACAAAAAAAATTATTTTACATAAGGGTTGATATAGAATTATGTTTCAAAGGTAAATACTGCTACTCGAATTTATTTTAAATTACCTTAATTATCTTAGTTGTAATCACTACAAGAAACTTGACATATAGCTACAGCGAAATACTGTTGGTAAAGGTCCAAAATCCGTGGGTATAGGCTGTAAAACCTATACCCGCGGGCGTTTTGTTCCGTCTACTTTATCTCGCTGTACCCACGGCAATTTGCCGTCGCTATAGCCTATAGCAACGTTTTTTGGCGTTGGACTAGCCTGAGAGCTATACCCACAGACATTACAAACTATTGTAAACCGGTTTACCCATGGATTTGTCCATTGGTATAGGTTTGATTTTATTTTGTTTGCTTTTTAATTTTTTGACAGATTGTACATTTTTTTTTAAATAATAATAATAATTTGCCAATATGCATGTTTTCTACACACAAAGTCAACTATAATCGTACTGTAAAAAAAGTCAACTATAATTATAAAAGAGAATTTCAATTATATTAAAAAAAGCTAACAAGTCTTACAAACTAACAAAGTACATTAAAATACCAAAACAATGTCACATGGCTAAATCTCCCAAAATTGAAGTTGTACGAAATAACTTAAGAGAACTACCGATTACTTCTAATCCATCCCAAAATTACAACTCTAAAAAACTAACAACCACAAAAGCATCCATATGTATGACATCCCTACCAAGCAATAAACTACAACAGCTTACACTATTTACTTCTAATCTTTCTCTTCAATCATCGTCAGTGTATGGACTTTGAAAATCCGTCTGGTCAGGAGCACTAGAAGCATCTGAAATTTATCAAAAACAAATGAATATAAGTTACACAAACTCAAATTCCACCACTTCATTCTAAAGGGACATTAATAAGAGACAATCAATGAATGTCCAACAAACTGAAATGTTAACAAATGAATTTCAAGGTATGTCACCTGAAATTAAAATTGTCTCCCTTGCAGCTGCAAAGTGAACACTGACATTGTATTTCCTATTCTCGTTAACAATTGCTTCTCTTTTGTCATTATAGTTACATTATACTACTTGAAAGGGAAAAATTAGTATTAAAGCTCATTCAAATAAGCCTATAAAGATATATAGCTCAGACTAGTGATTATATACTATAATTGGAAGAAATAATTGATATCTTAAGCAAAAGTGCAAGACCACAAAAGAGAGAGTTCATACTTGTAAAAGGATTGAATCCACAAATTCCTTTTGAGCACTAGGAAATACCTGTCATTGTGACATGATAAACAAAGTAACTTATAATAATTAATATGGGAACTAAAATCTGATACATCCAAATCAAAATCTGATATAGGAAAAGAGAGGCGTTCATCTTTATTTTAGTCATAAGATGGCTCAAACATATGGCATGCAGGAAAAATGTTAAAATTAAAGTACTACAATAACACCGCATCCTCTAGTCTACCATAATAGTTCAGAAGCTAACAAGTTTATAAGCATACCCCAAGGTTCTTTCAAACATGGCAAATTTTGGGATCTAGTCCCATCATCCACTTCAAGAAAATACATCTGATAAAGCAGGGATCGAGACTCAAGACATATAAATTCACACATCAAAAGCTTCATAAATGTGGGAAAAAAAATTCACAAGTACAATATTTACATTTACATATAACATATATCGTAAACAATGAAACTCACATCTTCTTCAGAAATAGGTTCTCCAGGCACAGTTAAAGCATCAGATCAGGGCCCAATTCATTTTTTAGACTTTAATCATTTCTTTTGCAATAGCAGTACCTAATGTATTCAGATTAAACAAAAGTTCTTAAAATATTCTTCATCATAAATCATAACAAGAGAAATATCCCTAACAACAAAGGAACAATAGTTTCTCTAAAAACTGCCTGGTGGAATATGAGCAGGCTTTGATACCTATAAATCAGGCGGCAATAACATTAGCAATATCAACTGAAAAAACTAAATTTGCACCAACAATAAAATGGATTAAGATGCACTAGATAGAATACACAATGCAATAATGTGTTTCACCTTCTTGTTTTCCTCATCTGCGTGACACTATAAAAGAATCCTAAGGTTAACATTCCATTAATTTATGGGTTAAATGGTGTTTACCCCCCTGCAAAGTAGGCGAGTTCTGGATTACCCCCCTGGAAAAAATTTCGTTTAGATTCCCCCCTACAAAATATAATTTTCTGGATTCCCCCCTCAAATGCACACCGTGGCAGCTGACTGTCACAGAATCTCCACGTGGCAGACTGAATCTCCACGTGGGGCTGCCACGTATGAAATTATCAATTAAAAAAAAAAAATTTAAATGCCACGGCTTAATTTTTATTTTTAACACAAATTTTTATTTTTATTTTGAAGTTATAACCTAGGGTTTCCACTTTCCAGGGGGGTAAGGCAGAAACACGAACTCGTTCCTCTTTTCCATTTCAGAAATAATTTCCATTCAAACGTAGAAATCGTTTCCAGAAATCGTTCCTCTTTTCCATTCAAACTCAGAAATCCTTTCCAGAAATTGTTCCTCAACAATGGCGAATACGGAGAAGACGAAGACGAAATCGAAGACGAAATCAAAGACGAAATCAAAGGTGAAGACGAAACCTGTGGTGAAGAAGGAAGCGAAGACGAAGAAGAATTGTAACATCCCCAATTTCATTTACTAGTATTACTTACCATAAAGAGTATTTTCTAAAAATCATCACATGATTAGAGCTTGCATTAGAATTGTACTACAATTAAGATGTATTAGTCATCTAGTGTGTGTTGTTAGCTTTAGTGAGGGACATGACCAGTTTTGGACATGTGCCCCACTAGTTCCCATAGCCTTTGACTCATCAATGTTGAATACTACACCATTCCCTTGTGTCTTTTCCTGATATCAAACCATTTAGAAAATCAGCTTCTTCTCTCCCTACTTCCTCCTCTCTCACACACAACAACACCAAAAGCCATCATCTTCTTTCTTAAGGTGTTCCATAAAACACCCAATTTCACCATGCAATTGAAGAATCAATAGCCTTAGGTTCTTTTCTACGCAAGTGGTAAGTTAATCTCTCACAACTTCTCTCAATTCTTCTCAAATTCGTGCTCTAAACTCATCCTCATTGGAACTCAATTTATGTTCTTAATATGCATGTGTTGGATACATGCTTGATTGGGAAGTGATGATGCTATAGGTATTGGAGTTGGAATTTCAGCTCAAAGAGGAAGTAAAGCTATCAAACCAATACTGCAATCAAAGGCTAGCCAAAGAATTCAAGCTCATTAAGGTGGGTTCTTAGGATAGAATAGTTAGAAATTCCCTCAATCTAAATAATGCATGATAACATAGGATTTAGGGATTGAAATGTGCATGAGAAGGGCTTAATTCCCAAAACTCTTCTCCTTTATAATTATTATGATATTCATGATGTTAATGGCTTGAAAGATTGGCAATTGTTGTGTAGAAAACTCTGTTTTGAACTGGTTCTGCAGAGCTTCGCGCCGAGGCGCAACACTTTCGCGCCAGGGCGCAGGCAAAATGAGACAGAGACAGAATCTGGAATGCAGGTTCGCGCCAGGGCGCAGAAGGTTCGCGCCGGGGCGCAAGCCACCAGCATTTCTAGATTTTGTCCCCTGTTTCCTGCTTTTGGAAATTCCTACGCATTTTGGATTGTCATCTTTTAAGTCTTGTTTTCCATTAACATTAAGAATACCTTATAATTATGATGTCGTTGTACGTATAGGATTGATTATAACCTAGGCTAGTAGCTAGGTTAGTCTCCCGGGATTGGGATATATTGGTAGTATGTTAACACATTAGAATTATGTGTAGTATCAGTCCATAGTTATGTGTGGCTGCTTGAGCACCACCAAAGGGATTCGTGGAATCCATAGTTATGTGTGGTTGTTTGACACCACCAAAGGGATTCGAGTAATCCAAAGCGATAAGATATCAATAATATTGATTGTGATGCCATAGTTATTTCGTACCATATGTGCTTTGTTCACGAAGATTGGTACGGAAAAGCGTAAGGCTTTCTGAGACCGGCTCACCTCAGATTGTTCTTGCATAGTTAAAATGAATTCAGATAATTTGTGTGTTACACCATATGAACTGTTTATTTATATATGAACATATTTATAGCGCTGAGTTGCGTGAGGACTGATTATAGGTTGATTCCCCTGGTGTAGTCACCAATAGGTGGGTAGTAGAATCCACGAGACTTAGCAGTCTTACCCCCCCCGTTCATGTTTCAGGTGTACAGGGTGATCGTGGTAAGCAAGCTGCAGAGTAGTTAGCAGGGCTTGTGACTGATGATGTTCGTGTTTAGAACATATAGTTGTCATGTTTCCGTTTATTTTCTTTCCGCTGTGTCGTACTTGTTGTACTATAGCACCTGCGTGTGCTTGAATTATTATCTATGTATTTGTAAACTTGTTGTACTCGATGCTTAATTATGAACTTTATAATATATTCTAGACAATGTATTATGGGGTGTTATAATTGGTATCAGAGCAGGTCGATTCAGACCGTGCCAGAGTCATAAGTATACAGTGGATTCTAAATTAAATGCGTACTCTAGGGATGTCTCACATTTATTCTAAATGTCATGTCACTTTGAGCCTAGCTAACTCAATTTGATTATGGCAGGTAGAGTAGTATGTCGGAATTACCAAGAGGACACGGGTCCGGAGGAACGAGGAGGAATGTCGAGAAGGACCCAGCTGAATTCGAAAGACGTTTAAGGAATTCGATTCCGATTGAACCAAGGAATGATGATTTCCGAGTCTGGATGGCTCAAGAACAACGAATGCTGGGAGTGATGCGACAACATCCAGTGGTGTCAGAACGACAGTTCGAGATGCAACAAGTCGTGCAAGGGCAGATAGAGACGCAATTCGAAACTAGAAGTGATCAGGCGTTTGGAGAATTTTTGAAGTTGAAACCCCCAGTATTCCGAGGAAATGTAAGTTCGGATGTTGCACATGATTGGTTGTTGATTGTAGAAAACATCCTGAGAGTAATACCATGCACGGACGACGAGAAGGTATTGTTCGTCAGTTACATGCTAAAAGGAGCAGCGGGGTATTGGTGGGATGGAATAAAGGAGAAGCTGGGATACAACATACCCCGAGAATGGGAACAATTCCGTGCACTCTTCCTTGGAAAGTATTGTTCCGGAACTGTCAAGGAACAGGGTGAAGGAGAGCGTGGTCAGTCTTCGCGTTCACGAGAGCGCCGTTGTTGCGCCGAATGTGGAAAGCTCCATTCAGGACTGTGTATGCAAGGATATCCAGGCTGTTACAAATGCAAGCTGGTGGGACATTACTCGAATGATTGCCCTTACAAGTGAAGAGGTAATCACCTCGTTCTTTCTGATGTAAGTAATTATGAATGGACTAGGTAGGAGATAGTGATATAGGGTATTGCTAGTCTTGGAGAACAACAATGAGTAGTGTAGTATCGAGAGAAGACGGGGAACCAAAAACACTTTTACTTCATCCGATCCTCACTTCAGCCTATCAACGCCTAATTACAGGAGTCGTTTGACTCAGTTACTGTAGGAGGATAAACTAGACTTTATGAACCTCCCTAATGTCTGTTGTCCGATTATCGAATCATTATCATAAATTATTAATTGCTCCCCAATCAAAGGTATTTCATCTCTTATTTCATACTCATGTCCGAATTGTAGCGATCAAGTTCGTGTAGCATGGCGGCTGGAATTTTATTCTAATATTAGCAGTCACCTGAGTTGACCCGTTACGTGTCAGTGTTTTCCCAGTTCGGAAACAAAGAATGTAGTTCAATGTTAAACACAATTGATCGCCAAGGGATTTCCATGTCCAAGTTTCTAACTTAGTAACCCAATCTATTCAGTTAAAATCTTTTGCGGGAGTCTTTCCGCCAAACTTTCGATATATGTATCCAGTCGGTCACCCTTCATGAGAATTATCAGAGAGTATCTGGATGTGTTTCCAGAAGAGATAAATAGTTTACCGCTAGAAAGAGAAATTGAGTTCTCAATTGATCTTGTTCCAGGATCTCAGCCTAACTCAGTTGCACCATATAGAATGTCCCCTCTTGAACTTCGAGAATTGAAATCTCAACTTGAAGAGTTATTGCAAAAGCATTTCATTCGTCCAAGCGTCTCACCTTGGGGTGCTCCAGTTCTGTTAGTGGAAAAGAAGGATGGTACAATGCGGTTGTGTATTGATTACCGTCGGCTGAATAAAGTTACCATAAAAAAATAAGTATCCGCTACCTCGTATTGACGATCTGTTAGATCAACTCAGAGGAGCTACTATCTTTTCAAAGATTGATCTTAGATCCGGGTATCATCAGATCCGTATCAGGACTTCTGACGTGTCCAAAACTGCTTTCAGGACTCGTTATGGTCATTATGAATTTTTGGTTATGCCGTTTGGTCTGACCAATGCCCCAGCAGTATTCATGGATTACATGAACAGAATTTTTCAGCCTTATCTATATAAGTTGTGGTAATCTTCATTGATGATATTTTAATCTACTCTAAAGATCCTCAGGAGCATGCAGAGCATCTAAGGATTGTTCTTAATATTCTGAGAGAGAAACAACTTTATGCCAAATTCAATAAGTGTGAGTTTTGGCTTTCTGAAGTAAAGTTTTTGGGTCATGTAATATCACAAGGAGGTGTATCTGTTGATCCATCCAAAGTAGAAGCAGTGCTTAATTGGGAAAGACCTAGAACTGTTTCTGAAGTAAGAAGTTTCCTTGGTTTAGCGGGCTATTACCGGAGGTTCATTTTGGGATTTTCGGAGATAGCGCTACCATTAACCCGGTTAACTAGAAAAGGAGCTGCATTTGTCTGGAATGAATTGTGCGAAAATAGTTTTAACTTGTTAAAACAAAAGTTGACTAGTGCTCCGGTGTTAGTAATTCCTGACCCTGCTAAGAAGTATGTAGTGTACTGTGATGCTTCTAATAAAGGACTCGGATGCGTACTTATGCAAGACGGCGCAGTAGTAGCTTACGCATCACGACAGTTGAAACCTCATGAAGAGAATTATCCTACCCATGATCTTGAACATGAGACAACGGAGATGGATGGAATACTTGAAAGATTTTGACTTCGAATTGAATTACCATCCAGGAAAGGAAAATGTAGTAGCTGATGCTTTGAGCAGAAAGGCATTGTATGCATCGGAAATTTTAATGCATCAGTGTGGATTGTATGAGAAATTCAGAGATATGAATTTGAATGTCACCTACCGGAAGGACGGAGTCAAGTTGAATAGAATAGAATTAATCTGTGACTTGCGTTCCACAATCGGTCATGCACAAGAGAAGGATTTGGATTTACAAGGAAGGATCGGAAAACCCAAGTTCATACTTTTAGGTAACTTTGTGAAGTTCGTTAGAATTCCATCTTCAGAGTGTACCCAACCAGGCCAGATACCGACCTATTAAATTAGTAAACTACGGAACTAGTGCCTGCAACGATAAAGAGGATATTAGTTGCGGCAGAGGTCTGTAAAGCATAACATTAAGCAAAACCAGCTCGCATGTAACAATTGTAGAGTAACTACTGAGTGATGTTGAATCAGCTAAGTTACCACAAACGTATTTCGGTATAAAGAAGAAGCTTAGTGTAGAGCGCGACACATTGAGGAGGTATAGAGTAGGAGACAACGGTAGACGAAGTAAGTCAAGTGTTGCGAGCGTATCAGACTGTAGAGAAATATTGAAGAGGCAGTGACACAAATAAGTGGATGATGGAAAATGTTAGAAATCAGAGTGCGCAGCATGGGATCGTTTGAAAACAAGGTCAGTAAGTGGAGTTTAAGCCATCAACTCCTTGCGAGAGGAAAGTTTTATTCCAAGGGATTGGATGTAGAAGATTTTTATAAACTAACCGCTGAGTGACGAAGCATCTCTGAAGTCAAGATTGTATCTAAGGAAAACACAGTCAAATTAAGGAGTTTAACAGGAGTATTTTAAATAAGGAAACATGGTTTATGATATGTTGGACCATAAGCAATTCTTAAACCCGATGGTTCCGTAGAATAGCAGCCACAGTTGTCATAAAACCAGCTATGGTATGGAATGTATTCCATGTATCGCAACGCAGAAAATTCAGTTCGGATCCGTTCGTGCCGGTAGAATTGCAAAACATAGAATTGAAGATAGACTTAACCTATTTGCTAATCTTATTCGGGTTGTGGACCGTGATATAAAGGCTCTTCGAAGCAAGGAAATTCCGATAGTGAAAGTGGAATAGTCTCAATCACCGGATGGCGAGTTCATTTGGGAATTAGAATCCGAAATGATGAAAAACTATCCATATCTTCTTTCAAGTATGTTTTCAATTTCGCGGACGAAATTTCTTTAAGGGGGGTAGATTGTAACATCCCCAATTTCATTTACTAGTATTACTTACCATAAAGAGTATTTTCTAAAAATCATCACATGATTAGAGCTTGCATTAGAATTGTACTACAATTAAGATGTATTAGTCATCTAGTGTGTGTTGTTAGCTTTAGTGAGGGACATGACCAGTTTTGGACATGTGCCCCACTAGTTCCCATAGCCTTTGACTCATCAATGTTGAATACTACACCATTCCCTTGTGTCTTTTCCTGATATCAAACCATTTAGAAAATCAGCTTCTTCTCTCCCTACTTCCTCCTCTCTCACACACAACAACACCAAAAGCCATCATCTTCTTTCTTAAGGTGTTCCATAAAACACCCAATTTCACCATGCAATTGAAGAATCAATAGCCTTAGGTTCTTTTCTACGCAAGTGGTAAGTTAATCTCTCACAACTTCTCTCAATTCTTCTCAAATTCGTGCTCTAAACTCATCCTCATTGGAACTCAATTTCTGTTCTTAATATGCATGTGTTGGATACATGCTTGATTGGGAAGTGATGATGCTATAGGTATTGGAGTTGGAATTTCAGCTCAAAGAGGAAGTAAAGCTATCAAACCAATACTGCAATCAAAGGCTAGCCAAAGAATTCAAGCTCATTAAGGTGGGTTCTTAGGATAGAATAGTTAGAAATTCCCTCAATCTAAATAATGCATGATAACATAGGATTTAGGGATTGAAATGTGCATGAGAAGGGCTTAATTCCCAAAACTCTTCTCCTTTATAATTATTATGATATTCATGATGTTAATGGCTTGAAAGATTGGCAATTGTAGTGTAGAAAACTCTGTTTTGAACTGGTTCTGCAGAGCTTCGCGCCGAGGCGCAACACTTTCGCGCCAGGGCGCAGGCAAAATGAGACAGAGACAGAATCTGGAATGCAGGTTCGCGCCAGGGCGCAGAAGGTTCGCGCCGGGGCGCAAGCCACCAGCATTTCCAGATTTTGTCCCCTGTTTCCTGCTTTTGGAAATTCCTACGCATTTTGGATTGTCATCTTTTAAGTCTTGTTTTCCATTAACATTAAGAATACCTTATAATTATGATATCGTTGTACGTATAGGATTGATTATAACCTAGGCTAGTAGCTAGGTTAGTCTCCCGGGATTGGGATATATTGGTAGTATGTTAACACATTAGAATTATGTGTAGTATCAGTCCATAGTTATGTGTGGCTGCTTGAGCACCACCAAAGGGATTCGTGGAATCCATAGTTATGAGTGGTTGTTTGACACCACCAAAGGGATTCGAGTAATCCAAAGCGATAAGATATCAATAATATTGATTGTGATGCCATAGTTATTTCGTACCATATGTGCTTTGTTCACGAAGATTGGTACGGAAAAGCGTAAGGCTTTCTGAGACCGGCTCACCTCAGATTGTTCTTGCATAGTTAAAATGAATTCAGATAATTTGTGTGTTACACCATATGAACTGTTTATTTATATATGAACATATTTATAGCGCTGAGTTGCGTGAGGACTGATTATAGGTTGATTCCCCTGGTGTAGTCACCAATAGGTGGGTAGTAGAATCCACGAGACTTAGCAGTCTTACCCCCCCCGTTCATGTTTCAGGTGTACAGGGTGATCGTGGTAAGCAAGCTGCAGAGTAGTTAGCAGGGCTTGTGACTGATGATGTTCGTGTTTAGAACATATAGTTGTCATGTTTCCGTTTATTTTCTTTCCGCTGTGTCGTACTTGTTGTACTATAGCACCTGCGTGTGATTGAATTATTATCTATGTATTTGTAAACTTGTTGTACTCGATGCTTAATTATGAACTTTATAATATATTCTAGACAATGTATTATGGGGTGTTATAATTGGTATCAGAGCAGGTCGATTCAGACCGTGCCAGAGTCATAAGTATACAGTGCATTCTAAATTAAATGCGTACTCTAGGGATGTCTCACATTTATTCTAAATGTCATGTCACTTTGAGCCTAGCTAACTCAATTTGATTATGGCAGGTAGAGTAGTATGTCGGAATTACCAAGAGGACACGGGTCCGGAGGAACGAGGAGGAATGTCGAGAAGGACCCAGCTGAATTCGAAAGACGTTTAAGGAATTCGATTCCGATTGAACCAAGGAATGATGATTTCCGAGTCTGGATGGCTCAAGAACAACGAATGCTGGGAGTGATGCGACAACATCCAGTGGTGTCAGAACGACAGTTCGAGATGCAACAAGTCGTGCAAGGGCAGATAGAGACGCAATTCGAAACTAGAAGTGATCAGGCGTTTGGAGAATTTTTGAAGTTGAAACCCCCAGTATTCCGAGGAAATGTAAGTTCGGATGTTGCACATGATTGGTTGTTGATTGTAGAAAACATCCTGAGAGTAATACCATGCACGGACGACGAGAAGGTATTGTTCGTCAGTTACATGCTAAAAGGAGCAGCGGGGTATTGGTGGGATGGAATAAAGGAGAAGCTGGGATACAACATACCCCGAGAATGGGAACAATTCCGTGCACTCTTCCTTGGAAAGTATTGTTCCGGAACTGTCAAGGAACAGGGTGAAGGAGAGCGTGGTCAGTCTTCGCGTTCACGAGAGCGCCGTTGTTGCGCCGAATGTGGAAAGCTCCATTCAGGACTGTGTATGCAAGGATATCCAGGCTGTTACAAATGCAAGCTGGTGGGACATTACTCGAAGGATTGCCCTTACAAGTGAAGAGGTAATCACCTCGTTCTTTCTGATGTAAGTAATTATGAATGGACTAGGTAGGAGATAGTGATATAGGGTATTGCTAGTCTTGGAGAACAACAATGAGTAGTGTAGTATCGAGAGAAGACGGGGAACCAAAAACACTTTTACTTCATCCGATCCTCACTTCAGCCTATCAACGCCTAATTACAGGAGTCGTTTGACTCAGTTACTGTAGGAGGATAAACTAGACTTTATGAACCTCCCTAATGTCTGTTGTCCGATTATCGAATCATTATCATAAATTATTAATTGCTCCCCAATCAAAGGTATTTCATCTCTTATTTCATACTCATGTCCGAATTGTAGCGATCAAGTTCGTGTAGCATGGCGGCTGGAATTTTATTCTAATATTAGCAGTCACCTGAGTTGACCCGTTATGTGTCAGTGTTTTCCCAGTTCGGAAACAAAGAATGTAGTTCAATGTTAAACACAATTGATCGCCAAGGGATTTCCATGTCCAAGTTTCTAACTTAGTAACCCAATCTATTCAGTTAAAATCTTTTGCGGGAGTCTTTCCGCCAAACTTTCGATATATGTATCCAGTCGGTCACCCTTCATGAGAATTATCAGAGAGTATCTGGATGTGTTTCCAGAAGAGATAAATAGTTTACCGCTAGAAAGAGAAATTGAGTTCTCAATTGATCTTGTTCCAGGATCTCAGCCTAACTCAGTTGCACCATATAGAATGTCCCCTCTTGAACTTCGAGAATTGAAATCTCAACTTGAAGAGTTATTGCAAAAGCATTTCATTCGTCCAAGCGTCTCACCTTGGGGTGCTCCAGTTCTGTTAGTGGAAAAGAAGGACGGTACAATGCGGTTGTGTATTGATTACCGTCGGCTCAATAAAGTTACCATAAAAAAATAAGTATCCGCTACCTCGTATTGACGATCTGTTAGATCAACTCAGAGGAGCTACTATCTTTTCAAAGATTGATCTTAGATCCGGGTATCATCAGATCCGTATCAGGACTTCTGACGTGTCCAAAACTGCTTTCAGGATTCGTTATGGTCATTATGAATTTTTGGTTATGCCGTTTGGTCTGACCAATGCCCCAGCAGTATTCATGGATTACATGAACAGAATTTTTCAGCCTTATCTTGATAAGTTGTGGTAATCTTCATTGATGATATTTTAATCTACTCTAAAGATCCTCAGGAGCATGCAGAGCATCTAAGGATTGTTCTTAATATTCTGAGAGAGAAACAACTTTATGCCAAATTCAATAAGTGTGAGTTTTGGCTTTCTGAAGTAAAGTTTTTGGGTCATGTAATATCACAAGGAGGTGTATCTGTTGATCCATCCAAAGTAGAAGCGGTGCTTAATTGGGAAAGACCTAGAACTGTTTCTGAAGTAAGAAGTTTCCTTGGTTTAGCGGGCTATTACCGGAGGTTCATTTTGGGATTTTCGGAGATAGCGCTACCATTAACCCGGTTAACTAGAAAAGGAGCTGCATTTGTCTGGAATGAATTGTGCGAAAATAGTTTTAACTTGTTAAAACAAAAGTTGACTAGTGCTCCGGTGTTAGTAATTCCTGACCCTGCTAAGAAGTATGTAGTGTACTGTGATGCTTCTAATAAAGGACTCGGATGCGTACTTATGCAAGACGGCGCAGTAGTAGCTTACGCATCACGACAGTTGAAACCTCATGAAGAGAATTATCCTACCCATGATCTTGAACATGAGACAACGGAGATGGATGGAATACTTGAAAGATTTTGACTTCGAATTGAATTACCATCCAGGAAAGGCAAATGTAGTAGCTGATGCTTTGAGCAGAAAGGCATTGTATGCATCGGAAATTTTAATGCATCAGTGTGGATTGTATGAGAAATTCAGAGATATGAATTTGAATGTCACCTACCGGAAGGACGGAGTCAAGTTGAATAGAATAGAATTAATCTGTGACTTGCGTTCCACAATCGGTCATGCACAAGAGAAGGATTTGGATTTACAAGGAAGGATCGGAAAACCCAAGTTCATACTTTTAGGTAACTTTGTGAAGTTCGTTAGAATTCCATCTTCAGAGTGTACCCAACCAGGCCAGATACCGACCTATTAAATTAGTAAACTACGGAACTAGTGCCTGCAACGATAAAGAGGATATTAGTTGCGGCAGAGGTCTGTAAAGCATAACATTAAGCAAAACCAGCTCGCATGTAACAATTGTAGAGTAACTACTGAGTGATGTTGAATCAGCTAAGTTACCACAAACGTATTTCGGTATAAAGAAGAAGCTTAGTGTAGAGCGCGACACATTGAGGAGGTATAGAGTAGGAGACAACGGTAGACGAAGTAAGTCAAGTGTTGCGAGCGTATCAGACTGTAGAGAAATATTGAAGAGGCAGTGACACAAATAAGTGGATGATGGAAAATGTTAGAAATCAGAGTGCGCAGCATGGGATCGTTTGAAAACAAGGTCAGTAAGTGGAGTTTAAGCCATCAACTCCTTGCGAGAGGAAAGTTTTATTCCAAGGGATTGGATGTAGAAGATTTTTATAAACTAACCGCTGAGTGACGAAGCATCTCTGAAGTCAAGATTGTATCTAAGGAAAACACAATCAAATTAAGGAGTTTAACAGGAGTATTTTAAATAAGGAAACATGGTTTATGATATGTTGGACCATAAGCAATTCTTAAACCCGATGGTTCCGTAGAATAGCAGCCACAGTTGTCATAAAACCAGCTATGGTATGGAATGTATTCCATGTATCGCAACGCAGAAAATTCAGTTCGGATCCGTTCGTGCCGGTAGAATTGCAAAACATAGAATTGAAGATAGACTTAACCTATTTGCTAATCTTATTCGGGTTGTGGACCGTGATATAAAGGCTCTTCGAAGCAAGGAAATTCCGATAGTGAAAGTGGAATAGTCTCAATCACCGGATGGCGAGTTCATTTGGGAATTAGAATCCGAAATGATGAAAAACTATCCATATCTTCTTTCAAGTATGTTTTCAATTTCGCGGACGAAATTTCTTTAAGGGGGATAGATTGTAACATCCCCAATTTCATTTACTAGTATTACTTACCATAAAGAGTATTTTCTAAAAATCATCACATGATTAGAGCTTGCATTAGAATTGTACTACAATTAAGATGTATTAGTCATCTAGTGTGTGTTGTTAGCTTTAGTGAGGGACATGACCAGTTTTGGACATGTGCCCCACTAGTTCCCATAGCCTTTGACTCATCAATGTTGAATACTACACCATTCCCTTGTGTCTTTTCCTGATATCAAACCATTTAGAAAATCAGCTTCTTCTCTCCCTACTTCCTCCTCTCTCACACACAACAACACCAAAAGCCATCATCTTCTTTCTTAAGGTGTTCCATAAAACACCCAATTTCACCATGCAATTGAAGAATCAATAGCCTTAGGTTCTTTTCTACGCAAGTGGTAAGTTAATCTCTCACAACTTCTCTCAATTCTTCTCAAATTCGTGCTCTAAACTCATCCTCATTGGAACTCAATTTCTGTTCTTAATATGCATGTGTTGGATACATGCTTGATTGGGAAGTGATGATGCTATAGGTATTGGAGTTGGAATTTCAGCTCAAAGAGGAAGTAAAGCTATCAAACCAATACTGCAATCAAAGGCTAGCCAAAGAATTCAAGCTCATTAAGGTGGGTTCTTAGGATAGAATAGTTAGAAATTCCCTCAATCTAAATAATGCATGATAACATAGGATTTAGGGATTGAAATGTGCATGAGAAGGGCTTAATTCCCAAAACTCTTCTCCTTTATAATTATTATGATATTCATGATGTTAATGGCTTGAAAGATTGGCAATTGTAGTGTAGAAAACTCTGTTTTGAACTGGTTCTGCAGAGCTTCGCGCCGAGGCGCAACACTTTCGCGCCAGGGCGCAGGCAAAATGAGACAGAGACAGAATCTGGAATGCAGGTTCGCGCCAGGGCGCAGAAGGTTCGCGCCGGGGCGCAAGCCACCAGCATTTCCAGATTTTGTCCCCTGTTTCCTGCTTTTGGAAATTCCTACGCATTTTGGATTGTCATCTTTTAAGTCTTGTTTTCCATTAACATTAAGAATACCTTATAATTATGATATCGTTGTACGTATAGGATTGATTATAACCTAGGCTAGTAGCTAGGTTAGTCTCCCGGGATTGGGATATATTGGTAGTATGTTAACACATTAGAATTATGTGTAGTATCAGTCCATAGTTATGTGTGGCTGCTTGAGCACCACCAAAGGGATTCGTGGAATCCATAGTTATGAGTGGTTGTTTGACACCACCAAAGGGATTCGAGTAATCCAAAGCGATAAGATATCAATAATATTGATTGTGATGCCATAGTTATTTCGTACCATATGTGCTTTGTTCACGAAGATTGGTACGGAAAAGCGTAAGGCTTTCTGAGACCGGCTCACCTCAGATTGTTCTTGCATAGTTAAAATGAATTCAGATAATTTGTGTGTTACACCATATGAACTGTTTATTTATATATGAACATATTTATAGCGCTGAGTTGCGTGAGGACTGATTATAGGTTGATTCCCCTGGTGTAGTCACCAATAGGTGGGTAGTAGAATCCACGAGACTTAGCAGTCTTACCCCCCCCGTTCATGTTTCAGGTGTACAGGGTGATCGTGGTAAGCAAGCTGCAGAGTAGTTAGCAGGGCTTGTGACTGATGATGTTCGTGTTTAGAACATATAGTTGTCATGTTTCCGTTTATTTTCTTTCCGCTGTGTCGTACTTGTTGTACTATAGCACCTGCGTGTGCTTGAATTATTATCTATGTATTTGTAAACTTGTTGTACTCGATGCTTAATTATGAACTTTATAATATATTCTAGACAATGTATTATGGGGTGTTATAATTGGTATCAGAGCAGGTCGATTCAGACCGTGCCAGAGTCATAAGTATACAGTGCATTCTAAATTAAATGCGTACCCTAGGGATGTCTCACATTTATTCTAAATGTCATGTCACTTTGAGTCTAGCTAACTCAATTTGATTATGGCAGGTAGAGTAGTATGTCGGAATTACCAAGAGGACACGGGTCCGGAGGAACGAGGAGGAATGTCGAGAAGGACCCAGCTGAATTCGAAAGACGTTTAAGGAATTCGATTCCGATTGAACCAAGGAATGATGATTTCCGAGTCTGGATGGCTCAAGAACAACGAATGCTGGGAGTGATGCGACAACATCCAGTGGTGTCAGAACGACAGTTCGAGATGCAACAAGTCGTGCAAGGGCAGATAGAGACGCAATTCGAAACTAGAAGTGATCAGGCGTTTGGAGAATTTTTGAAGTTGAAACCCCCAGTATTCCGAGGAAATGTAAGTTCGGATGTTGCACATGATTGGTTGTTGATTGTAGAAAACATCCTGAGAGTAATACCATGCACGGACGACGAGAAGGTATTGTTCGTCAGTTACATGCTAAAAGGAGCAGCGGGGTATTGGTGGGATGGAATAAAGGAGAAGCTGGGATACAACATACCCCGAGAATGGGAACAATTCCGTGCACTCTTCCTTGGAAAGTATTGTTCCGGAACTGTCAAGGAACAGGGTGAAGGAGAGCGTGGTCAGTCTTCGCGTTCACGAGAGCGCCGTTGTTGCGCCGAATGTGGAAAGCTCCATTCAGGACTGTGTATGCAAGGATATCCAGGCTGTTACAAATGCAAGCTGGTGGGACATTACTCGAAGGATTGCCCTTACAAGTGAAGAGGTAATCACCTCGTTCTTTCTGATGTAAGTAATTATGAATGGACTAGGTAGGAGATAGTGATATAGGGTATTGCTAGTCTTGGAGAACAACAATGAGTAGTGTAGTATCGAGCGAAGACGGGGAACCAAAAACACTTTTACTTCATCCGATCCTCACTTCAGCCTATCAACGCCTAATTACAGGAGTCGTTTGACTCAGTTACTGTAGGAGGATAAACTAGACTTTATGAACCTCCCTAATGTCTGTTGTCCGATTATCGAATCATTATCATAAATTATTAATTGCTCCCCAATCAAAGGTATTTCATCTCTTATTTCATACTCATGTCCGAATTGTAGCGATCAAGTTCGTGTAGCATGGCGGCTGGAATTTTATTCTAATATTAGCAGTCACCTGAGTTGACCCGTTACGTGTCAGTGTTTTCCCAGTTCGGAAACAAAGAATGTTGTTCAATGTTAAACACAATTGATCGCCAAGGGATTTCCATGTCCAAGTTTCTAACTTAGTAACCCAATCTATTCAGTTAAAATCTTTTGCGGGAGTCTTTCCGCCAAACTTTCGATATATGTATCCAGTCGGTCACCCTTCATGAGAATTATCAGAGAGTATCTGGATGTGTTTCCAGAAGAGATAAATAGTTTACCGCTAGAAAGAGAAATTGAGTTCTCAATTGATCTTGTTCCAGGATCTCAGCCTAACTCAGTTGCACCATATAGAATGTCCCCTCTTGAACTTCGAGAATTGAAATCTCAACTTGAAGAGTTATTGCAAAAGCATTTCATTCGTCCAAGCGTCTCACCTTGGGGTGCTCCAGTTCTGTTAGTGGAAAAGAAGGACGGTACAATGCGGTTGTGTATTGATTACCGTCGGCTCCATAAAGTTACCATAAAAAAATAAGTATCCGCTACCTCGTATTGACGATCTGTTAGATCAACTCAGAGGAGCTACTATCTTTTCAAAGATTGATCTTAGATCCGGGTATCATCAGATCCGTATCAGGACTTCTGACGTGTCCAAAACTGCTTTCAGGACTCGTTATGGTCATTATGAATTTTTGGTTATGCCGTTTGGTCTGACCAATGCCCCAGCAGTATTCATGGATTACATGAACAGAATTTTTCAGCCTTATCTATATAAGTTGTGGTAATCTTCATTGATGATATTTTAATCTACTCTAAAGATCCTCAGGAGCATGCAGAGCATCTAAGGATTGTTCTTAATATTCTGAGAGAGAAACAACTTTATGCCAAATTCAGTAAGTGTGAGTTTTGGCTTTCTGAAGTAAAGTTTTTGGGTCATGTAATATCACAAGGAGGTGTATCTGTTGATCCATCCAAAGTAGAAGCGGTGCATAATTGGGAAAGACCTAGAACTGTTTCTGAAGTAAGAAGTTTCCTTGGTTTAGCGGGCTATTATCGGAGGTTCATTTTGGGATTTTCGGAGATAGCGCTACCATTAACCCGGTTAACTAGAAAAGGAGCTGCATTTGTCTGGAATGAATTGTGCGAAAATAGTTTTAACTTGTTAAAACAAAAGTTGACTAGTGCTCCGGTGTTAGTAATTCCTGACCCTGCTAAGAAGTATGTAGTGTACTGTGATGCTTCTAATAAAGGACTCGGATGCGTACTTATGCAAGACGGCGCAGTAGTAGCTTACGCATCACGACAGTTGAAACCTCATGAAGAGAATTATCCTACCCATGATCTTGAACATGAGACAACGGAGATGGATGGAATACTTGAAAGATTTTGACTTCGAATTGAATTACCATCCAGGAAAGGCAAATGTAGTAGCTGATGCTTTGAGCAGAAAGGCATTGTATGCATCGGAAATTTTAATGCATCAGTGTGGATTGTATGAGAAATTCAGAGATATGAATTTGAATGTCACCTACCGGAAGGACGGAGTCAAGTTGAATAGAATAGAATTAATCTGTGACTTGCGTTCCACAATCGGTCATGCACAAGAGAAGGATTTGGATTTACAAGGAAGGATCGGAAAACCCAAGTTCATACTTTTAGGTAACTTTGTGAAGTTCGTTAGAATTCCATCTTCAGAGTGTACCCAACCAGGCCAGATACCGACCTATTAAATTAGTAAACTACGGAACTAGTGCCTGCAACGATAAAGAGGATATTAGTTGCGGCAGAGGTCTGTAAAGCATAACATTAAGCAAAACCAGCTCGCATGTAACAATTGTAGAGTAACTACTGAGTGATGTTGAATCAGCTAAGTTACCACAAACGTATTTCGGTATAAAGAAGAAGCTTAGTGTAGAGCGCGACACATTGAGGAGGTATAGAGTAGGAGACAACGGTAGACGAAGTAAGTCAAGTGTTGCGAGCGTATCAGACTGTAGAGAAATATTGAAGAGGCAGTGACACAAATAAGTGGATGATGGAAAATGTTAGAAATCAGAGTGCGCAGCATGGGATCGTTTGAAAACAAGGTCAGTAAGTGGAGTTTAAGCCATCAACTCCTTGCGAGAGGAAAGTTTTATTCCAAGGGATTGGATGTAGAAGATTTTTATAAACTAACCGCTGAGTGACGAAGCATCTCTGAAGTCAAGATTGTATCTAAGGAAAACACAGTCAAATTAAGGAGTTTAACAGGAGTATTTTAAATAAGGAAACATGGTTTATGATATGTTGGACCATAAGCAATTCTTAAACCCGATGGTTCCGTAGAATAGCAGCCACAGTTGTCATAAAACCAGCTATGGTATGGAATGTATTCCATGTATCGCAACGCAGAAAATTCAGTTCGGATCCGTTCGTGCCGGTAGAATTGCAAAACATAGAATTGAAGATAGACTTAACCTATTTGCTAATCTTATTCGGGTTGTGGACCGTGATATAAAGGCTCTTCGAAGCAAGGAAATTCCGATAGTGAAAGTGGAATAGTCTCAATCACCGGATGGCGAGTTCATTTGGGAATTAGAATCCGAAATGATGAAAAACTATCCATATCTTCTTTCAAGTATGTTTTCAATTTCGCGGACGAAATTTCTTTAAGGGGGGTAGATTGTAACATCCCCAATTTCATTTACTAGTATTACTTACCATAAAGAGTATTTTCTAAAAATCATCACATGATTAGAGCTTGCATTAGAATTGTACTACAATTAAGATGTATTAGTCATCTAGTGTGTGTTGTTAGCTTTAGTGAGGGACATGACCAGTTTTGGACATGTGCCCCACTAGTTCCCATAGCCTTTGACTCATCAATGTTGAATACTACACCATTCCCTTGTGTCTTTTCCTGATATCAAACCATTTAGAAAATCAGCTTCTTCTCTCCCTACTTCCTCCTCTCTCACACACAACAACACCAAAAGCCATCATCTTCTTTCTTAAGGTGTTCCATAAAACACCCAATTTCACCATGCAATTGAAGAATCAATAGCCTTAGGTTCTTTTCTATGCAAGTGGTAAGTTAATCTCTCACAACTTCTCTCAATTCTTCTCAAATTCGTGCTCTAAACTCATCCTCATTGGAACTCAATTTCTGTTCTTAATATGCATGTGTTGGATACATGCTTGATTGGGAAGTGATGATGCTATAGGTATTGGAGTTGGAATTTCAGCTCAAAGAGGAAGTAAAGCTATCAAACCAATACTGCAATCAAAGGCTAGCCAAAGAATTCAAGCTCATTAAGGTGGGTTCTTAGGATAGAATAGTTAGAAATTCCCTCAATCTAAATAATGCATGATAACATAGGATTTAGGGATTGAAATGTGCATGAGAAGGGCTTAATTCCCAAAACTCTTCTCCTTTATAATTATTATGATATTCATGATGTTAATGGCTTGAAAGATTGGCAATTGTAGTGTAGAAAACTCTGTTTTGAACTGGTTCTGCAGAGCTTCGCGCCGAGGCGCAACACTTTCGCGCCAGGGCGCAGACAAAATGAGACAGAGACAGAATCTGGAATGCAGGTTCGCGCCAAGACACCATATGAACTGTTTATTTATATATGAACATATTTATAGCGCTGAGTTGCGTGAGGACTGATTATAGGTTGATTCCCCTGGTGTAGTCACCAATAGGTGGGTAGTAGAATCCACGAGACTTAGCAGTCTTACCCCCCCCCGTTCATGTTTCAGTTGTACAGGGTGATCGTGGTAAGCAAGCTGCAGAGTAGTTAGCAGGGCTTGTGACTGATGATGTTCGTGTTTAGAACATATAGTTGTCATGTTTCCGTTTATTTTCTTTCCGCTGTGTCGTACTTGTTGTACTATAGCACCTGCGTGTGCTTGAATTATTATCTATGTATTTGTAAACTTGTTGTACTCGATGCTTAATTATGAACTTTATAATATATTCTAGACAATGTATTATGGGGTGTTATAATTGGTATCAGAGCAGGTCGATTCAGACCGTGCCAGAGTCATAAGTATACAGTGCATTCTAAATTAAATGCGTACTCTAGGGATGTCTCACATTTATTCTAAATGTCATGTCACTTTGAGCCTAGCTAACTCAATTTGATTATGGCAGGTAGAGTAGTATGTCGGAATTACCAAGAGGACACGGGTCCGGAGGAACGAGGAGGAATGTCGAGAAGGACCCAGCTGAATTCGAAAGACGTTTAAGGAATTCGATTCCGATTGAACCAAGGAATGATGATTTCCGAGTCTGGATGGCTCAAGAACAACGAATGCTGGGAGTGATGCGACAACATCCAGTGGTGTCAGAACGACAGTTCGAGATGCAACAAGTCGTGCAAGGGCAGATAGAGACGCAATTCGAAACTAGAAGTGATCAGGCGTTTGGAGAATTTTTGAAGTTGAAACCCCCAGTATTCCGAGGAAATGTAAGTTCGGATGTTGCACATGATTGGTTGTTGATTGTAGAAAACATCCTGAGAGTAATACCATGCACGGACGACGAGAAGGTATTGTTCGTCAGTTACATGCTAAAAGGAGCAGCGGGGTATTGGTGGGATGGAATAAAGGAGAAGCTGGGATACAACATACCCCGAGAATGGGAACAATTCCGTGCACTCTTCCTTGGAAAGTATTGTTCCGGAACTGTCAAGGAACAGGGTGAAGGAGAGCGTGGTCAGTCTTCGCGTTCACGAGAGCGCCGTTGTTGCGCCGAATGTGGAAAGCTCCATTCAGGACTGTGTATGCAAGGATATCCAGTGTTGGTGTTTTGTATGTTGGCCTCATTTTGCAAAAACAAGTTCAAGCAAGATGTTGGACCAGATGCCGTAGCATGTGGGTACAACATCTGTCATGCCGGTAATTAATGTTCTATATTGCGCGCCATATCTTTGAAGATTCTCTGAAGCAATATTTTCGCCTTACTTGCTTATCAAGACGCACGTTTTAAACAAGGGATTATAAGGCGACTGCACCAAGAAATACTTTCCAGAAGATGCTACGCCATTTATGGAAACATGTGTGCTGGACTTTGTAAAAGGACAGCTGAAGATTAAAGCCCAAGATGAAGACCTAGCCCATGCTAACTCAGGTCATATAAATATGTGAAGACAAAAACCATACTGACTACTGAAGCCGTATTTGAAGAATATAGTTTTAGGGTTTGAGTCTTGTTTATTGTAAGCCTCTCTTGTGGATTCTATAACACAAGCTTAGGCCTGTTTGGTTTGTTATTTGTATAACTTCTCCCAAGCTTTTAAGCACGGAGATTGTTTGTTTGTTTGGTTAGTGAAACCGCACTGTTCGTAGAACTGAATAATCACGAGGTTCGTGATAGAAAGGAAGTGAGACGGGGTCTCAAACTTAGGAGTTCCTAGGTTGAGTTAGCACGGGTAGAGTCTAGGAGATAAGTCGTAAACTTGGATGTTTGCTGTGGGCTTAGAACTAGATCTATTATAGTGGATTCCTTCCTGGCTTGGTAGCCCCCAGAGTAGGTCGTTGTGAACGCCGAACTGGGTTAACAATTCTCTGTGTTGTTTACTTTATTGTCTGTTGTTTTTTACTTGTTGATTATATTCTACTGTGGACATACGCTAGAGCATTTGTCTTAGCATTACAACTGACTACGTACGACAATTGCTATAGCTTCTGTCTTAACATCTGTCCCCAGTAGGTGCCAGAATTTCAATTGGCATCAGAGCAGGCACCCTGTTCTGCGAGGGTGAGGACCAGGGAAGTTACTTTCTGGCATAATGAACAAGGATGGTGGTTATGTCAACAGACCTCCACTTCTGGATGGATCAAACTATGATTACTGGAAAGCCAAAATGGTGGCGTTTATCAAATCACTTGATAGCAAATCTTGGAAGGCTATCCTAACGGCATGGGAACCTCCAGTGATACGAGACAAAGATGGTAAAACTACAGGTGAACTAAAACCAGAAGCGGAGTGGACCAAGGAAGATGATGAGCTTGCACATGGAAACTCCAAGGCGCTAAATGCTTTATTCAATGCTGTGGATAATAACATTTTCAGGATGATCAAACAGTGCTCAGTGGCTAAGGAAGCATGGGATATTCTAATGACTACACATGAAGGCACTGCCAAGGTGAAGAATTCAAGGCTACAGCTTCTGACCGTAAAGTTTGAGAATCTAATGATGGGTGAAGATCAATCTGTTCATGACTTTCACATGACCATTCTAGACTTTGCAAACAACTTTGATGCTCTAGGTGAAAAGCTAAGCGAGGAAAGAATGGTAAGAAAAATGCTTAGATCTCTTCCTAAAATGTTTGATATGAAAGTCACTACCATAGAAGAAGTACATGATATAGGAGTGATGAAGCTTGAAAATTTGGTGGGTTCATTACTAACCTATGAGCTGGCTGCTAAAGAGAAAACCGAGAAGAGGAAGAAGAGTATAGCTCTTGTTACCAACACCACTGAAAGTGAGGAAGTAGAAAATAGTTTTGAAACTGATGAAAATTTATCTGAAATTATAGCACATCTAGGTAGGCAGTTCAACAGAATACTGAAGAAGATGGATGGAAGAGGCAGGACAAATGTTAAAGGCAATTTTTCTGATAATAATAGAAAGTTTAATGGTGTAAGAAAATACAAACCTGAAGAAAAGGCCAGTACTGGAAAAGGTGTCCTATGCCATGAATGTGAAGGCCATGGACATATTAGAGCTGAATGTCCAACATTCCTGAAGAAACAGAAGAAGGGTATGGCTGTTACTTGGTCTGATGAAGATGACTCTGAAGATGATGACTACTCTGAGTCTGCAAATCACATTACCGCACTTACTGGAATTATTGAATCAGAATCAGATGATGAAGAATTGACCTTTGATGAGCTAGCTGCGTCTTATAAAGCACTGGGTCAGAAGAGTGAGAAGGTGTGTCAGCAACAACAATACACTATAAGTAAATTGCAGGCTGAGAAGCTGAAGCATCAGACTGAAATCTCTCAACTCACAAAGCAGTTACAATCTGAGAAGGCAAAGCATCTGTCTGAGGCTTCTGCTCTTAGAGATGAGGTAAGCACATTGAACTATCAGCTGACTAGTTTAAATAAACAGCTTAGATTGCTAAATAATGGAACTGAAAGATTAGATATACTGGTTGAGGGTCAAGTTGCTGGAAAACCTAAGGGTATTGGAGTAGAATACAATTATCCCAAACAGAAAAATGCTACCTCCACTAGTACATTTGTTCCCGCTAAAGACACTTATGATCCTACTGAAACCAGACATATGCCACAGCATGTTCAACAACGTCTGTCTACCAAAATCATTCCTAAACCTAAGGGATGGATCTGTCATTACTGTGGTAGAAGAGGTCACATCAGACCTTTTTGTTTTAGATTGTATGGGTTTCCAAGATGGTATAATAATCCCAGGTATGAATCTGATTCCAGCCATACAAAGAAAGAATGGAAACCAAAAGCAAATGATGTTGCTCACATAGCTCATACATCTCTGAGAGTTTCATCCGGAAATGATTGGTACTTTGATAGTGGTTGCTCAAGACATATGACTGGCGTTGAAAGTTACCTAACCAATGTTAAAGCTTACGCTACTAGTTATGTTACTTTTGGTGATGGGGCCAAAGGTCAGATCAAAGGAATTGGAAGCCTCATTGCAAATGGGCTGCCTAAGCTTGAGAATGTTCTTTTAGTGGAAGGATTGACTGCAAATCTCATAAGCATCAGTCAATTGTGCGATCAAGGAATGAAGGTGAACTTCACAAAGTCTGAATGCATCGTCTCTACTGAAGATGGTAAATCTGTTATGAAGGGAGTCAGGTCTAAAGATAACTGTTATTTGTGGATTTCTGAAGAAAGTGCTCAAATTTCCTCCTGTCTCATCACTAGAGAAGATGAAGTCAAGTTATGGCATCAAAAGATGGGTCATCTTAATCTAAGGAGTATGAAAAAGATCATATCTGAAGATGCAGTAAAAGGAGTACCTAAACTGAAGATAGAAGAAGGAAGCATATGTGGTGAATGTCAAATTGGAAAGCAGACAAAGATGTCACACCCGAAGCTGCAGCATCTGACTACATCAAAGGTGCTTGAATTACTTCATATGGACTTGATGGGGCCTATGCAGGTTGAAAGTTTAGGAGGAAAGAGATATGCGTTCGTTGTTGTAGATGACTACTCAAGATTCACTTGGATCAACTTCCTCAGAGAAAAGTCAGACACCTTTAGTTCTTTCAAAGACTTGTGTAAACAACTTCAAAGAGAAAAAGATAGTGTCATTGTCAGAATAAGGAGTGACCATGGTAGAGAGTTTGAAAACTCAAGATTCTCTGAGTTCTGTGCTGCTGAAGGAATAGGACATGAATTTTCTTCACCTATTACACCTCAACAAAATGGTGTAGTTGAAAGAAAGAACAGAACTATACAAGAATGTGCTCGTGTCATGTTACACTCAAAGAAACTACCTCAACATTTTTGGGCTGAAGCTATGAATACAGCATGTTACATTCTCAATCGTGTCACCTTGAGAGCTGGAACCACTAAAACTTTATATGAATTGTGGAAAGGTAGAAGACCTACTATCAAGTATTTTCATGTATTTGGGAGTAAGTGTTACATTTTGATAGATAGAGAACAAAGGAGGAAGATGGATCCAAAGAGTGATGAAGGTATATTCTTGGGATACTCAACTAACAGTAGAGCCTACAGAGTGTATAACTCCAGAACTCAAGTGATGATGGAATCAATGAATGTTGTGATAGATGATGTATCATCTGATGTTAAGACAGATGAAAGTCCAGATGCTGAAGCATTTGAATTCCAGCCTGAAGAAACTGCTAGTATAGAGGAGTTTGAGGTAACGCCTGATAGTCCTACCACTGATGATACTACTGTTCCAGTTAGTAAAGGACCATCTATCAGAGTCCAGAAAAATCATCCCAAGGACCAGATCATAGGCAATCCAGATGAAGGTATCACCACAAGAAGAAATCAAGATATAATCTCTAACTCTTGCTTTGTGTCAAAAATAGAACCAAAGAATGTCAAAGAGGCTCTCACGGACAATTATTGGATCACTGCCATGCAAGAAGAATTGAACCAGTTTGAAAGAAGTGAGGTTTGGGATCTAGTTCCTAGACCAAAAGGGTTGAATGTAATAGGCACTAAATGGGTTTATAAAAATAAATCTGATGAAAATGGAACTATTACAAGGAACAAGGCAAGGCTTGTGGCACAGGGATACACTCAAGTGGAAGGATTAGATTTTGATGAGACTTTTGCCCCAGTTGCTAGATTAGAGTCTATACGGCTGTTGCTTGGTGTTGCATGCATTCTGAAATTTAAACTTTTTCCAAATGGATGTTAAGAGTGCCTTTCTCAATGGGTACTTAAATGAAGAGGTGTATGTGGAACAACCAAAAGGTTTTGTGAATCCAGATCTTCCTGATCATGTCTACAAATTGAAGAAGGCTTTATATGGGTTGAAACAAGCTCCCAGGGCTTGGTATGAGAGATTGACTGAATTTCTTGTTAATCATGGATACAGGAAAGGAGCACATGATAAAACTCTGTTTGTAAAAGAAGAACATGGTAAACTAATGATAGCACAAATTTATGTTGATGACATAGTGTTTGGCGGGATGTCAAGTCAGATGGTGGAGCATTTTATCAAACAGATGCAGTCAGAGTTTGAGATGAGTTTAGTTGGGGAATTAACATTCTTTCTTGGACTACAAGTGAAGCAAATGAATGAGACGATATTTATCTCTCAAAGTAAGTATGCTAAAAATATTGTCAAGAAGTTTGGAATGGATACTGCTACTCACAAAAGGACTCCAGCACCTACTCATTTGAAGTTGACAAAAGATGAGAAGGGTGTGAGTGTTGATCAAAGTCTCTATAGAAGCATGATAGGGAGTCTCTTATACCTTACAGCTAGTAGACCTGATATTAGCTTTGCAGTGGGTGTATGTGCAAGATACCAAGCTGATCCTAAGATGAGTCACTTAACACAAGTGAAACGAATCCTCAAGTATGTTAATGGCACATGTGACTATGGCATGATGTACTCACATAGTGACAACTCTCAACTCATTGGATTTTGTGATGCAGATTGGGCTGGCAGTGCTGATGACAGAAAGAGCACTTCTGGTGGTTGTTTCTTCTTAGGAGAAAATTTGATATCATGGTTCAGTAAGAAACAGAATTGTGTGTCTCTCTCAACTGCGGAAGCTGAATACATTGCAGCTGGAAGTAGCTGTTCACAACTTGTCTGGATGAGACAGATGCTAAGGGAGTATAATGTTGAGCAAGATGCTATGGCGTTGTATTGTGATAATCTGAGTGCAATCAATATCTCTAAAAATCCTATACAACACAGTAGGACCAAGCACATAGATATTCGTCATCATTTTATCAGAGACTTAGTAGAAGAGAATGTGGTGGTCTTGAAACACGTTTCTACTGAAGAACAGCTCGCTGATATATTTACAAAAGCACTTGATGCTAATCAATTTGAGAAGCTAAGGGGCAAATTGGGAATTTTCCTGCATGAAGAATTGTAGCAGTTAATGTGTCTGAAGCGTGCAGCAGTTATTTTCTCTCTCTCCTTATATGTTGTGCACGCTAATTTAGGAGAAGAATTATTTGTTTTCCAAAACTGTTTTCCCACACTCAACCAACGTCTACCCTTCCATATTCAAAACTTTTGTAACTCCTACTCTGCCTCAATACCCTCTGCTGCAAACCTCTCCACATCTAAACCTCTCGTCTTCTCCAAAAACACAAAAATCACCGAAACTCTCAACAATCGTCCTCAAATCATGTCGCAATCAACCGAAACCTCCTTGAACAAAAATGTCAATGACAAAACTCTTACTCCATCAAAGTCTACTCGCTCGAAGGTCAAGGAGCAATCAACTGCTGTAATGGCTCAAGCTGCTCCTGTAGATTCCGTGCATGCATCGGAAGTAGAATCACGATTGACACGATCGAAAAGTGTTGTCAAGAAAGAGAAAGTATCCAAATCTCCTGCTGTGTCAAAGAAGAGTTCGAAATCAAAGCCAAGAAAGAAGCGAGGTGAATCAACGGCAACAATCGGTCTCTCGATGTCAGACCTCTATCATTCTGACAATCCCTTCAAATCGCGCGATGTCGCGACTGATGTTGGCGCTTCTGGCCATGATTTAAAAGGTAATAATGCTATACCCTCTGCTCCTGCTGTTGAATCGGAAGATCTAGGAAAAACTCAACAAACTGAAACCCTAGGTACTTTTGATTTAGAAAAGGAAAAGGATATTGATAATGTTAGTAAGACTGATGCTGGCGTTATTAAGACAAACCCTAGTGATAAGACTGAGAAGGCTAGGAATGATAGTGAAATGGAGAGTTTAGAGAAATCTAGTCTCGTAAAGACCCTAGAAACTACTGATGTTATGACTGTGTTGAATTCGGAAGTTATTCCTGTGCTTGATGAAACTAGAAAACTCGTTGAAGAAGTGGTGACATGTGTTCATGAATCTGACCCTGTAGCCCAGTCTGATGTTGTGCCAGATGCTACAGCATCTTTGGACCAACAGGATCTTACTCCTGGTAATGTAGCTGAAGTGTGTCCTGATACTGGTTCTGGTAGTGGTAAGTCTGATGAAACAGGTACTGATGGTAAGAAAAGTAATCAGGATACTGATGGTGAAGAAACAAGAAGTGATGAGGATGGTGAAGGTGTTGCTGGATCTGGTGATAAAGAGAAGTCTGTTAGTGAGCAAAAAGACTCCTCTACTGAGTCCTCAGCAGAAGAGAGTGATTCAACTGAAGAAGCTGAGTCTGATGTGAATAAAGTGATTGATGTTGATGAAGAGAGATCTACGTCTCCTCCTCTGGTGAAAACTTTTGGTGCTGGTGTATCTAAAAGGCTAAGGAGCAATGCTGGTAAAGCTATACCATCTGTCTCCAAGTCCCCTGTTGTGGAATCTGTCAAGAAAGCTGCTAAGAAACCTATGTATGGACCTCCTAGACCTAGGAGTAAATTTGAAACACCTATTGTCCAGAAGAAACAATTAAAGAGGAAAGCTGCTGATAATGATTCTGATTACGAAGTTGAAAAGTCTGTGACCAAAGGTGAAGCATCTGGTGGTGCTTCTGTTGGCAGAAGAAGTGTAGGTGGTAGGAAGGTTCCTGCTAATGTTCCTGAGGTCCCTATTGATAATATTTCTTTTCATCTTGCTAGTTGTGTGGGGAAATGGAAGTATGTTGTTCAGAGAAGGGTTGCCTTAGAGAGAGAACTTGGGAAAGAAGCTCTTGAGTGTTCTGATATTGTGAGCTTGATTGAGGAAGCTGGTTTGATAAAGACTGTGTGGGGACTGGGAGAGTGTTATGAACAGCTGGTCAGAGAGTTCATTGTAAACGTTCCTGAGGACTGTGATAACCCCCAAAGTCCTGAATATCATAAGGTGTTTGTGCGTGGTCTGCTGGTGAATTTTTCTCCTTCCATTATTAATGAATTTCTGGGAAGGGATGATGCTAGAACCCCTGAGGTGGAGTTGACTGATGGTGACTTGGCCAAGGCAATTACAAATGGCCTTGTGAAGAAATGGCCCAAGGGCAAGAAAGTGTCTTCCAGCAAACTTTCAGTAAAGTTTGCATGCTTGAACAAGATTGGCACTGTCAATTGGGTGCCCACTGTGCACACCTCTGATATTTCCACTGATTTGGCACGTTTGATCTATACCATTGGGTCCAAGGTGAAATATGATTATGGTTCCTATATTTTTAATCAAACCTTGAAGCATGCTGACAGTATGGCTATCAAAAAGCCCATTGTTTTTCCATCCTTGCTATGTGGTATTATTCTGAGTCAACAACCAGGCATTCTGAGGAGTTCTGATTTCCCAATGAAGAGGAAAGCTCCCTTAATTCTGCACAGCAAGCTGTTTGAAGGGACACATGCTCCAGACATTGCTACAGCATCTGGCCAGCGGTCTTCTGCTGCACTGACTAGGAAGGATATGATTGCAGAGCTGAAAGCTACCTGCAAAGGGTTAGAGGACCAGAAGTTGAAGCTGGAAGCTGTTATCCAGGCCCTGGAGCTTGAAGAAGCTGGTGCTGGAATTAATGCTGTTGATGATGGTGGTGAACCTGTGATAGAAGGCTCTGATGAAAGCCTCTCTGCATGATGTTGCTGCTCCTGTGTTTTTTTTCTTCTGCTATTATTGTTTTTCTGTTTTCTGTCTGTACTTTGAGGGCTCTGCCCAGGATGTTTTGTGCACTTATATGTGCTGCTACTCTGATGGTCTGTAATAATGCGCCTCTGACATGTTGCTACTTCTATTTTCTTGATCTATGCATGAAGTATTATGTTTGTCAAAATTATGGCTAAAAAGGGGGAGTAGTAGTAAGTAAGTATCTGTTCTGTTCGTGACATATGCTACAACATCTGCTGCAACATCTGTCTGTCTTTGTGTGTGCTATGATTGAGGGGGAGCAAGTATGAAAGTATGATGTATCTGTATTTGTATGTATGGTCTGTTGAGGGGGAGTAGTCTCTACTGTGATATATGCATGAACTCAGGGGGAGCAATCTACTTTTGTTGTGATGCATGTTGTGTGTGACAGATGCCATTCCAAATGCTAAGGCATCTTGTCTGTTTCAAAGGAATCCATTTTTACTTGTTACCTGAGAATTTATTTTTCCTATGGTGATTCATATTTGGGGGAATTTATTTTTCCCTGGTTTAACTGTATGGCGCTTATGTATGAGAGTTTATTTCTCTCCTATCTTGTACCCTATGAGGCTAAGTTGTGTATTTCCGCTGTTGCATGCCTCTGATGCTGACTGTTCATTATTTCTCACTTGAAGTTCTCTGTTGAAAATAATGTGACAATGTATTATCTTCTTTCTTAGCTGTGTGTTTGCGTTGACTTGAAGGAAGGTATGTACTGCATCTCTCCAGAACTGGTCTTAGTTTGTTTTAGCCAAAATTTGCCAAAGGGGGAGATTGTTGGTGTTTTGTATGTTGGCCTCATTTTGCAAAAACAAGTTCAAGCAAGATGTTGGACCAGATGCCGTAGCATGTGGGTACAACATCTGTCATGCCGGTAATTAATGTTCTATATTGCGCGCCATATCTTTGAAGATTCTCTGAAGCAATATTTTCGCCTTACTTGCTTATCAAGACGCACGTTTTAAACAAGGGATTATAAGGCGACTGCACCAAGAAATACTTTCCAGAAGATGCTACGCCATTTATGGAAACATGTGTGCTGGACTTTGTAAAAGGACAGCTGAAGATTAAAGCCCAAGATGAAGACCTAGCCCATGCTAACTCAGGTCATATAAATATGTGAAGACAAAAACCATACTGACTACTGAAGCCGTATTTGAAGAATATAGTTTTAGGGTTTGAGTCTTGTTTATTGTAAGCCTCTCTTGTGGATTCTATAACACAAGCTTAGGCCTGTTTGGTTTGTTATTTGTATAACTTCTCCCAAGCTTTTAAGCACGGAGATTGTTTGTTTGTTTGGTTAGTGAAACCGCACTGTTCGTAGAACTGAATAATCACGAGGTTCGTGATAGAAAGGAAGTGAGACGGGGTCTCAAACTTAGGAGTTCCTAGGTTGAGTTAGCACGGGTAGAGTCTAGGAGATAAGTCGTAAACTTGGATGTTTGCTGTGGGCTTAGAACTAGATCTATTATAGTGGATTCCTTCCTGGCTTGGTAGCCCCCAGAGTAGGTCGTTGTGAACGCCGAACTGGGTTAACAATTCTCTGTGTTGTTTACTTTATTGTCTGTTGTTTTTTACTTGTTGATTATATTCTACTGTGGACATACGCTAGAGCATTTGTCTTAGCATTACAACTGACTACGTACGACAATTGCTATAGCTTCTGTCTTAACATCTGTCCCCAGTAGGTGCCAGAATTTCATCCAGGCTGTTACAAATGCAAGCTGGTGGGACATTACTCGAAGGATTGCCCTTACAAGTGAAGAGGTAATCACCTCGTTCTTTCTGATGTAAGTAATTATGAATGGACTAGGTAGGAGATAGTGATATAGGGTATTGCTAGTCTTGGAGAACAACAATGAGTAGTGTAGTATCGAGAGAAGACGGGGAACCAAAAACACTTTTACTTCATCCGATCCTCACTTCAGCCTATCAACGCCTAATTACAGGAGTCGTTTGACTCAGTTACTGTAGGAGGATAAACTAGACTTTATGAACCTCCCTAATGTCTGTTGTCCGATTATCGAATCATTATCATAAATTATTAATTGCTCCCCAATCAAAGGAATTTCATCTCTTATTTCATACTCATGTCCGAATTGTAGCGATCAAGTTCGTGTAGCATGGCGGCTAGAATTTTATTCTAATATTAGCAGTCACCTGAGTTGACCCGTTACGTGTCAGTGTTTTCCTAGTTCGGAAACAAAGAATGTAGTTCAATGTTAAACACAATTGATCGCCAAGGGATTTCCATGTCCAAGTTTCTAACTTAGTAACCCAATCTATTCAGTTAAAATCTTTTGCGGGAGTCTTTCCGCCAAACTTTCGATATATGTATCCAGTCGGTCACCCTTCATGAGAATTATCAGAGAGTATCTGGATGTGTTTCCAGAAGAGATAAATAGTTTACCGCTAGAAAGAGAAATTGAGTTCTCAATTGATCTTGTTCCAGGATCTCAGCCTAACTCAGTTGCACCATATAGAATGTCCCCTCTTGAACTTCGAGAATTGAAATCTCAACTTGAAGAGTTATTGCAAAAGCATTTCATTCGTCCAAGTGTCTCACCTTGGGGTGCTCCAGTTCTGTTAGTGGAAAAGAAGGACGGTACAATGCGGTTGTGTATTGATTACCGTCGGCTCAATAAAGTTACCATAAAAAAATAAGTATCCGCTACCTCGTATTGACGATCTGTTAGATCAACTCAGAGGAGCTACTATCTTTTCAAAGATTGATCTTAGATCCGGGTATCATCAGATCCGTATCAGGACTTCTGACGTGTCCAAAACTGCTTTCAGGACTCGTTATGGTCATTATGAATTTTTGGTTATGCCGTTTGGTCTGACCAATGCCCCAGCAGTATTCATGGATTACATGAACAGAATTTTTCAGCCTTATCTTGATAAGTTGTGGTAATCTTCATTGATGATATTTTAATCTACTCTAAAGATCCTCAGGAGCATGCAGAGCATCTAAGGATTGTTCTTAATATTCTGAGAGAGAAACAACTTTATGCCAAATTCAATAAGTGTGAGTTTTGGCTTTCTGAAGTAAAGTTTTTGGGTCATGTAATATCACAAGGAGGTGTATCTGTTGATCCATCCAAAGTAGAAGCGGTGCTTAATTGGGAAAGACCTAGAACTGTTTCTGAAGTAAGAAGTTTCCTTGGTTTAGCGGGCTATTACCGGAGGTTCATTTTGGGATTTTCGGAGATAGCGCTACCATTAACCCGGTTAACTAGAAAAGGAGCTGCATTTGTCTGGAATGAATTGTGCGAAAATAGTTTTAACTTGTTAAAACAAAAGTTGACTAGTGCTCCGGTGTTAGTAATTCCTGACCCTGCTAAGAAGTATGTAGTGTACTGTGATGCTTCTAATAAAGGACTCGGATGCGTACTTATGCAAGACGGCGCAGTAGTAGCTTACGCATCACGACAGTTGAAACCTCATGAAGAGAATTATCCTACCCATGATCTTGAACATGAGACAATGGAGATGGATGGAATACTTGAAAGATTTTGACTTCGAATTGAATTACCATCCAGGAAAGGCAAATGTAGTAGCTGATGCTTTGAGCAGAAAGGCATTGTATGCATCGGAAATTTTAATGCATCAGTGTGGATTGTATGAGAAATTCAGAGATATGAATTTGAATGTCACCTACCGGAAGGACGGAGTCAAGTTGAATAGAATAGAATTAATCTGTGACTTGCGTTCCACAATCGGTCGTGCACAAGAGAAGGATTTGGATTTACAAGGAAGGATCGGAAAACCCAAGTTCATACTTTTAGGTAACTTTGTGAAGTTCGTTAGAATTCCATCTTCAGAGTGTACCCAACCAGGCCAGATACCGACCTATTAAATTAGTAAACTACGGAACTAGTGCCTGCAACGATAAAGAGGATATTAGTTGTGGCAGAGGTCTGTAAAGCATAAGATTAAGCAAAACCAGCTCGCATGTAACAATTGTAGAGTAACTACTGAGTGATGTTGAATCAGCTAAGTTACCACAAACGTATTTCGGTATAAAGAAGAAGCTTAGTGTAGAGCGCGACACATTGAGGAGGTATAGAGTAGGAGACAACGGTAGACGAAGTAAGTCAAGTGTTGCGAGCGTATCAGACTGTAGAGAAATATTGAAGAGGCAGTGACACAAATAAGTGGATGATGGAAAATGTTAGAAATCAGAGTGCGCAGCATGGGATCGTTTGAAAACAAGGTCAGTAAGTGGAGTTTAAGCCATCAACTCCTTGCGAGAGGAAAGTTTTATTCCAAGGGATTGGATGTAGAAGATTTTTATAAACTAACCGCTGAGTGACGAAGCATCTCTGAAGTCAAGATTGTATCTAAGGAAAACACAGTCAAATTAAGGAGTTTAACAGGAGTATTTTAAATAAGGAAACATGGTTTATGATATGTTGGACCATAAGCAATTCTTAAACCCGATGGTTCCGTAGAATAGCAGCCACAGTTGTCATAAAACCAGCTATGGTATGGAATGTATTCCATGTATCGCAACGCAGAAAATTCAGTTCGGATCCGTTCGTGCCGGTAGAATTGCAAAACATAGAATTGAAGATAGACTTAACCTATTTGCTAATCTTATTCGGGTTGTGGACCGTGATATAAAGGCTCTTCGAAGCAAGGAAATTCCGATAGTGAAAGTGGAATAGTCTCAATCACCGGATGGCGAGTTCATTTGGGAATTAGAATCCGAAATGATGAAAAACTATCCATATCTTCTTTCAAGTATGTTTTCAATTTCGCGGACGAAATTTCTTTAAGGGGGATAGATTGTAACATCCCCAATTTCATTTACTAGTATTACTTACCATAAAGAGTATTTTCTAAAAATCATCACATGATTAGAGCTTGCATTAGAATTGTACTACAATTAAGATGTATTAGTCATCTAGTGTGTGTTGTTAGCTTTAGTGAGGGACATGACCAGTTTTGGACATGTGCCCCACTAGTTCCCATAGCCTTTGACTCATCAATGTTGAATACTACACCATTCCCTTGTGTCTTTTCCTGATATCAAACCATTTAGAAAATCAGCTTCTTCTCTCCCTACTTCCTCCTCTCTCACACACAACAACACCAAAAGCCATCATCTTCTTTCTTAAGGTGTTCCATAAAACACCCAATTTCACCATGCAATTGAAGAATCAATAGCCTTAGGTTCTTTTCTACGCAAGTGGTAAGTTAATCTCTCACAACTTCTCTCAATTCTTCTCAAATTCGTGCTCTAAACTCATCCTCATTGGAACTCAATTTCTGTTCTTAATATGCATGTGTTGGATACATGCTTGATTGGGAAGTGATGATGCTATAGGTATTGGAGTTGGAATTTCAGCTCAAAGAGGAAGTAAAGCTATCAAACCAATACTGCAATCAAAGGCTAGCCAAAGAATTCAAGCTCATTAAGGTGGGTTCTTAGGATAGAATAGTTAGAAATTCCCTCAATCTAAATAATGCATGATAACATAGGATTTAGGGATTGAAATGTGCATGAGAAGGGCTTAATTCCCAAAACTCTTCTCCTTTATAATTATTATGATGTTAATGGCTTGAAAGATTGGCAATTGTAGTGTAGAAAACTCTGTTTTGAACTGGTTCTGCAGAGCTTCGCGCCGAGGCGCAACACTTTCGCGCCAGGGCGCAGGCAAAATGAGACAGAGACAGAATCTGGAATGCAGGTTCGCGCCAGGGCGCAGAAGGTTCGCGCCGGGGCGCAAGCCACCAGCATTTCCAGATTTTGTCCCCTGTTTCCTGCTTTTGGAAATTCCTACGCATTTTGGATTGTCATCTTTTAAGTCTTGTTTTCCATTAACATTAAGAATACCTTATAATTATGATATCGTTGTACGTATAGGATTGATTATAACCTAGGCTAGTAGCTAGGTTAGTCTCCCGGGATTGGGATATATTGGTAGTATGTTAACACATTAGAATTATGTGTAGTATCAGTCCATAGTTATGTGTGGCTGCTTGAGCACCACCAAAGGGATTCGTGGAATCCATAGTTATGTGTGGTTGTTTGACACCACCAAAGGGATTCGAGTAATCCAAAGCGATAAGATATCAATAATATTGATTGTGATGCCATAGTTATTTCGTACCATATGTGCTTTGTTCACGAAGATTGGTACGGAAAAGCGTAAGGCTTTCTGAGACCGGCTCACCTCAGATTGTTCTTGCATAGTTAAAATGAATTCAGATAATTTGTGTGTTACACCATATGAACTGTTTATTTATATATGAACATATTTATAGCGCTGAGTTGCGTGAGGACTGATTATAGGTTGATTCCCCTGGTGTAGTCACCAATAGGTGGGTAGTAGAATCCACGAGACTTAGCAGTCTTACCCCCCCCCCCCCCCGTTCATGTTTCAGGTGTACAGGGTGATCGTGGTAAGCAAGCTGCAGAGTAGTTAGCAGGGCTTGTGACTGATGATGTTCGTGTTTAGAACATATAGTTGTCATGTTTCCGTTTATTTTCTTTCCGCTGTGTCGTACTTGTTGTACTATAGCACCTGCGTGTGCTTGAATTATTATCTATGTATTTGTAAACTTGTTGTACTCGATGCTTAATTATGAACTTTATAATATATTCTAGACAATGTATTATGGGGTGTTATAAGAATGAAGAACCGGTTGGTGAGGAAAGGTAAGTTTCTATTTTTGAAAAATGTAAAAAGGGTCCTAAAGTGATGATGAGAGTGGTCCTAAAGTGGAGAGATATAAAAAGGGTGATATTCACAAGGGGTATAAATGGAAAACTGGTTTGGAATTTAGTTCTCTTAAAGACTTTAGGGAGGCTATACGTGACTGGTCATCATTAAAAGAGCTACCAATTGATTGGGTGAAAAATGAGGGTGATAGGGTAAGAGTTGAGTGTACAAGAAAATGTGGTTTTTATATGTTGTGCTCTAGAGTGGGGCGGGACCACACTTTTGCTATAAAGACAGAAGAGCAATATCTCACCCACTCATGTATTAGGACTCTATACAATAAAACAGCCAACTCAAAGTGGGTGTCAAAGGAGGTTGTGAAGTTAATGCAAACATTTCCAAAAGTGAGGCTGAGGGATATAGCACAACACATGAGGACCCATTTTGCATTAGGAATTAGTAAGAATACAGCATGGAAAGCAAAACAATATGCTACTGAGATAATTGAAGGAGATTCTGATAGACAATATAGTCTTTTAAGGAGATATGCTGATGAACTCATAAGGGTGTGCAAGGAAAATACTGTTGTGATTGGTCTTGCAGAGAGACCTGTTCCCACACTTCCCCCTAGATTTGGGTCATTTTATTTCTGCTTGAATGGGAGCAAAAAAGGGTTTATCAATGGGTGTAGACCCTTTATTGGTGTGGATGGTTGTCATTTGAAGACTAGATATGGAGGGAAGATGTTGATAACTGTTGGTAGAGACCCAAATGATCAATACTTTCCATTGGCTTTTGGGGTGGTGGAAACTGAAACTAAGGAGAGCTGGAGGTGGTTTATTCAACTCTTGATGGAGGATATTGGACAAGACAATAGATTCGTCTTTATTTCAGATCAACAAAAGGTTAGTTGGTTAGTTAATATATTTATTGTTATTACATTATTTGAACATTCTTAAAACAATTTCATATTTGTCATGGTTTGTTTATTGTGTAGGGTTTGATTGCTGTATTTGAAGAGATGTTTGAGAGAGTTGAGCATAGACTTTGCCTCAGACATCTCTATGCAAATTTCAAGAAAAAGTTTGGTGGTGGCACACTGATAAGGGATCTGATGATGGGAGCTGCAAAAGCTACATATTATCAAGCATTGGAAGCAAAAATGAGTGAGCTTAAAGCATTTGATAAGAAGGCTTGGGAATGGCTTAAGGATGTTCCAACAAAAATGTGGTGTAAGCATGCCTTTAGTTATTATCCTAAATGTGATGTGTTGATGAACAACTTGTCTGAATCATTTAATGCCACCATTTTAGTTGCTAGAGACAAACCCATTTTATTTTAACCCTTTGTGAATGGATTAGGAATTATCTAATGAATAGAACTTCTTCTTCTGTTAGTAAGTTAGCTAACTGGCCACATAGGATCTTGCCAATGCCTCAATGGAGGTTAGAAAAAGAGGTTAGTATGACTGGGTATTGGCAACCTACTTGGGTTATTGATGAAGAATTTCAGGTTGCACATCAATTTAATGGGCAACAATTTATTGTTAACACTGCTAAGAAAACATGTACCTGCAATTTTTGGGAATTAGTAGGTATACCATGTAGGCATGTTGTTACAGCAATAAGCTATCAAGGAAAGGAACCATTAGATTATGTTGATGACTGTTATTCAAGAGAGAAGTATGCAGCCTGCTATGGCTTTGCTATAAGTGCAATCAATGGTGTTGATATGTGGCCTAAACCACCTGATGGTGTTGAGGAAAACATCCTACCACCTTTGTATAAGAAAGGTCCTGGTAGACCAAGGAAATTGAGGATAAGAGAGTTTGATGAAGCTGGTGTAAGAAAACCTAGGAAGGGTAAATATCATTGTACTACATGTGGACATCCTGGGCATAATGCTGGGTCATGCAAATTACCACAAGATCCAAATGCTTTGAATAGAAAGGTGTCGCGGTGATTTTTGGATATCGAGTTATTAATTAACTTCGAATCGCAAATTAATATTCCACCACCGATCTTTAATTTATCCGAGGGAAAGGGAAAAAGTTCGAAAAAACCCTATTTTAAAGAGAACAAGGTTCGGGGGTTGGTTATACGAAGGGAAGGTATTAGTACCCTAAGTATCTATAGTACTCTATAGGAACCTCTTGTTTTTATTCTATCTATGCGCTTTATTTTATTTGCTTGTAAAAATGTATAAGTGTGAGAATTAAAGTGATGATAAAAATGCTTAAAGTGATAAAAATGAGGAAAAATGTTTTTGTTGATTTTATTGATTGGAGAGACAAGTCTCATGCCTACGTACCCGAGGGATCAAACCACCGTAGTTCGGGATAAAAGGACGAGTAAATTTGTTTGTTTTGATTTGAAGGTTTTGAAAATGGTTTTAAAATACCAAAAGCCAAAAGGGGCAAAATGTGAGTTTGATTGATGTTAAGTTGTGAAAAAAATCTATATGGTTAAATTGATTGAAGTTTGATTATGAAATGAGACGCGAACGCTTGGTTTAAAATCCAAGGTTTGTTGAGAAAATGTTTGAAGTGATAAAAGACACTTGGTTTAAAATCCAAGGTTTATGCATGATTAATGATGTATGAATGAAGAAAATGCACTTGGTTTAAAATCCAAGGTTTTAGGCGAGAAAAAGGACACTTGGGTTAAAGTCCAAGGTTTTAGCGATAAAAGGAGCCGTTGGTTTAAAGTCCAAGGCACTTGGTTTAAAATCCAAGTTTGCGGTAAAAAAAGACACTTGGGTTAAAATCCAAGGTTTTCACGATAAAAAACGCCGTTGGTTTAAAGTCCAAGGCACTTGGTTTAAAATCCAAGTTCGCGGTAAAAAAGCACTCGGGTTAAAATCCGAGGTTTTCGCGGTAAAAAGAAACGTTTGGTTTAAAGTCCAAAGTTTGAAAAGTATATGATGATGAAAAAATAATTTTGATGCTTGATGATATGTGAAAATGAATTATGTTGATATTTTTTGAAGGAGGTTTTGACCTCATTTTTGTGAATAAAAATGACTAATTATTTGATGGGTATGTTGGGTTAAAATAAAAAGGTAGTGCTAAAATTAATAACGTCGCAATAAGCAAATTAAGCGCGAAGACGATCCGTAATGATATTTTGATCAAAACGGTGTCTTTTCCCTCGGAATTAAATATGCTAACGTTTTGCGGAAAGCGATAAATAAATATGCATGAGATGCAATTTTTCATTTATAGTGTACATTTGTTCCTAATTACATTCTAAAGTATTTACTAAAAATAAATATGAAATGAATGCAACATGATGCTATGCAATTTAATTTAAATTTACATCAAGTCCTAAAAAATACAATCTAATGTCTTTACAATGCAATAAATAAATAATTAAATAATTTTGCAAAAATAAAAAACAGAAGGGGGGTGCAAATATCAAAAACAAAATAAAAGGGGTGCAGAAAGTAAACAGAACAAGGCCCAGTCCAGAGAGGCCCAACTGCACAAAATGTAAAGGGTTTGATCAGGGCCGTCTGATTGATCAGACGTCCCTGATTTGATCACAGGAAAAGTCAATGGTGGGCGTTGGATTTAAATCAAGAGGACACAGGCGCGCAGGTGCACCATAAGGCTGTGCACCTGCGCGCACAGGATTATAAACAGGGGTATAAATAGAAAACCCTAAGAAGAACAAACAGATCTCCTTCTTTCTCTTTCATGGCCGCCGGCCAGATTCCTTCTTCTCTCCCAGACTTCTCTGTTCTTCTAAAATTCATTGTTCTCTCAAAAAAACAATTCAATCATCATAGCTAAGTAAAACAAATCTCAAATCCACCTCTAAACTCAAACGAAAAAAACAGAATGGAAAAGAGAAAAATAGAAATCAACCTTTGGTTCTTCTCAAATCCGATTCGGTTTCTTTCCTCTATTTGCGTTTTTGTTTCGAAATCATTTCGTGTTTTCGGTTCATCTTTGTTCGATTTGATCTCGATCTCGTCTCTGTTCTTCGATTTGCTTCGTTTGGATTGATTCTGATTCTGGTTGGTGGTTTTGAACTTTGATCTGAGTTTCGGTTTTGAATGAGGATTATGGGGTTTTGATGGTGAAGAACGATGATGAACAATTTCTGGGTTTGATAGTTTGATTCTGGTTTGATGATGATTTGGGTTTGAATCAGTTCTGTTTTCGTGATTTGGTTTTGTGTTTGAATTGGTTTGTGGAAGATGAATGTTGATGAAGATGATTACTGTACTGGGCTGATGGATGATGATGAATTTGATTATTTGTTATTTTGATTTGATTCTATTTTTTTGATTTTTGATTTGGTTCTGTTTTTGGATTTTGTTTTGAAGAAGATGAACTGCGGCTGGAATTTTTCTCCCTTGGGAACTGTGCAATTAGTACAGTATAAATACTGTGTCAGATTAGGTTTTGCAGATGAAATTTACCCAATTTGGACAAAATTGCCCCTTTGGGCCTGGACAAAAAAACCTGATCTGGACTTATTTTTAAAAAAACCAAAAATGGAAAAAAAACACAAATTAAAATAAAAAAAATTAAAATAATAATATATATAATAATAAATACGAAAATAAATAATAATAATAATATAAAAGACAAGAAATAATAAAAAAAAATAATTAAACGGAAAATAAAATGTAACCAAATGAGGTATTTTAAAATACCTCTCTGCCGAAATTTCGTCAGAAACGAACAAAGAAAAATCCGTCGTAAAAAGACGCATAAAAGCGATTGGTCAAAAAATGGGGTATGACAAAAGGTAAATACAATTTTATCTTGTTTTACTATGTTTTGATTATTTTTATACTTCTTATACAATATGATCTTGTTTTACTGAATATTCTTATACTTCTTTGGATGCAGAGAAAACCATCAAGTGCTAGCCAACCTTCTGCAAGTGCTAGCCAACCTGCTGCAGTTGCTAGCCAACCTGCTAGCCAAGTTGTTGAAGCAAGCCAAGACCTATTTGGTGATCTCCCTGATGAAGTTATAGCCTCAATACCAGATGTTAAAGTAATTGAGAAGAAGCTGCCAGCCAAATCAAATAAGCGCAAGGGTGATCATCATCAGCCTTTGTACCATGGAATGAAGAGGAGAACAAGTGAGAGGATTAAAATGAACTCATTCAAAACACCTGTGACTGGTGTTGGTTCAAGTCAGAGCCAACCAGTGATCAATGAAACTGATGGCAAAAACATGAGCAAGAAAAAGTGATGTCTGTTAGTTAAATTTCTGTTAAGTAGTGTTAAATTTCAGCACAATGTATGTGCTTATTTTGTAATGACAATTGCAAATTATGTGCTTATTTTGTAGTATTGACAATTGCACATCATGTGCCAAGTTTGTAATGACAATTGCACATTATGTGCTTATTTTGTAGTAATGACAATTGCACATTGTGTGCTTAGTAATATCACTTATTTTGTCCACACAAATTTATTACAATACTATGTTATGCAGTGTTTTCAGAAATACCAATCAAACTCAACAATTAGACAAAGTTTGATACCAATTGATTTTAGAAATAACAATTTGATCTTTTATTTTTGTTGAGCAGCAAAAGAATTATTATTAACAAGCTCACCATATAACATAAGGCATGTTATGGGAGCAAAATAGTACAAAAGAAAGGCAACACAAAAAGGCAACACTGCAGCCACACAAAAACAATGCTAGCCACACAAAAGAAAGGCAACACTGCAGCATACACCTAAACAAACGTGACACACACTGCAGCAAACACCAGAACCACAAAACTCCATCCTGCTAAACCATTACCATGACAAAACCTTAAAACCAATTAGAAATTGGACAACCAAACAATTAGAAATAACTCAACAATACTTAAAACCATTTCATTAGATGATAAAGTTTTGATACAATAATTAGAACATAACCCAAATTACATTAGATGATAAAGTTTTGATACAATAATTAGAACATAACCCAAATTGACTAAACTTCTTCCTAGCAAACAACACAACACACACCATGATAAACTCATTACATGGATTTGAGTATCACAGCAAACAACACAACACACACCATGATAACACCTATTACAAATTGACTAAACTTCTTCCCAATTTCCTTCCCAATTTCCCTACCAGGCTTCCTTCCAAACTACATTCCAAACTCCTTCATGCTTTCACAGTTTTTGCAACTTGTTGCATACCTTGATTTTGGATTTGCATCATCAACCGCAGCAAGCTCGTCATCCCAAACAAACAATTCACAGCCATCCAACTGAAACAAACAATTAATCAACAACTTTTCAAATCAAAGAAGCAAAAAAATTGAGAAAATATATTAACTTACCCCAACATTTCTACACTTCCAAAATTTTCTCTTGGGATTAAAATCAGTGTTTGAAATCAACAGTTTCATAGGAATGCCACACCCACACCTGGGTAAGTTGAAGTTGCCACCATCACTTGAATTTGCATACGAAGAACACTTGCTACCTCCCATATTGAAGAACCCTAATCCCAAAAAAAAATGAAATTGATTAAATAAGATGCAACAAAATATAGGAAGGAAGCAAAAACAACAAAAACGAATGGAAGAATGGAGGAGTGGAAGGAGAGATCGAACAAATTGATGGAGTTGAAGAAAATTGAATTTTGGTGCTATGGAGAAGAAGAGAGCGTGTTTCTATGGAAAAGATGAAGAAGAGAGCGTGTTTCTATGAACAAAACATGTAAAAATTAAAATTTGAGTAAAATAAAATAAAATGACGTGGAATTTAAATTTTTTTTTTTTAATTGATAATTTCATACGTGGCAGCCCCACGTGGAGATTCTGTGACAGTCAGCTGCCACAGTGTGCATTTGAGGGGGGAATCCAGAAAATTATATTTTGTAGGGGGGGAATCTAAAAGAAATTTTTTCCAGGGGGGTAATCCAGAACTCGCCTACTTTGCAGGGGGGTAAACACCATTTAACCCTTAATTTATTATTTTCCAAAATGTATACTAAAATGCTTTAGAATGATAAGTACCATTATCACCCCACATATCAAACACGTCAAAATCTACCACTGAAGCATCCTGGTATAGATTATTTAAAGGTTAAAACAATCAATAAACAAATTTAAAAGTGAACAAGTTAGAAAAATCAAACATATTAATCAATTAACTTACTAAATAAAGTGAGATTTCAAATATATAGTTGAATTTTAGCCATAATCTAGTTGATTCCAAGATATGCTTGGGTGTGAAACTCTTATAAGAAAATATGAAAAGTTAATTAGTTCAAATACTACCAATAAGATCAATAGCTAATTTCCATTCATCGGTGTTCTAATTTCATGAGAGACGGTAGCTCGAAACTGACATAAAAATCAAGATTTCAGTTTTAGTAATGGTCAGTTGAAAAGTTTGTAATAAGCACACTTGCAGCATCTCGACTAATATGATTCAAGGGACTAATGATTTACAATGTCTTCTGTACACACTATCAGTAAGAGGATTATAGAGTAACACAATTGAACAATAAGTTGAACACAAAGTGAACCACTCAAATGACCTAATTTAAATATGAAAACCATAAAATTAAGAGAAAGTGAACATACCTACAAGAGTATTTTTACTTTGCTAGTGTATATTTATCATCTCACACTAATAGGAGAACCCTAATATACAAAATAAATTGGAAAATTAAGGTTGCCAAACTGAAACAGCAAAAAACAAAATCAAAACTACAAAATAACATAAAATTGGAGGGTTCAAATCAAACTAACTCAATAATCTGCAATGGAACACAATGCATCCACAATTTCAACTATTAACTCAAAATCAAAATAAATAAGAGATAAAAATCAAATTTAAAGAAAATCGTTGTCGGAGAGGTGAGAAGAGATTGGAAATTGACAGAAAGGGCAAAGAATGAAATTGAAATAGAGAGACTTTTGTGTAGTGAAAAGGACCTGAGTGAAGACGGTGGTAAACAAGAAGGAGAGGCCATAAAGCTAAGTTAGGGGAGGAAGGCGGAGGTTCACAGAAGTACCAAGCAGTATATACAATGATGAAACAAAGGGACGATGAAACTTGATTAGCATAATCCTTTTTATTTTACTCTTTTTTTGTTAAGTCATTTAGGCTCTGTTTGGATTGATGGAATGTAACGGAATGGAGTGGAGCGGAATAGAGAAGAGTGGTATGGGATGGAGCAGAGCGGAATAAATTTTTCATTCCATTGTTTGGATATTTTAATAAAGAGAGGAACAAAATTGAAGGTAAGTGGTAGTATTTGATGGAATTCATTCCATCCTATTCCATTCCATTCCATTATTATATTGCAAATTCAATCAATGGAACATTATTTTATTCCATCCCGCTCCGCTCCATTCCATTATATTCCATCAATCCAAACGGAGCCTTAGGTAGGGATATTAATTAACAAAGTTTCGATTAATTACAAAACTGCCACCGTTTTACTTCTTAGGCCAGTTGGCAGACCGACCGACTTAATAACTTCTACTATAAATTTTACAAGGGCTATACCCACGGATCATCTGTACAATACCCGCAGGTTTATTGACCGTCACTAAATATGTCCGTGGGTATATGGCAAATTTGTTGTAGTGAATTTAAAATTATTATTGTAAGAGATAATTTGACTCATTGTTTCTTTATTTTCCTTCATCACCGTAATAAAATTTCTATTGACATATTAGTTTAAGAGATGTATGAATTTTAATTATAGACTTGGTAATTGAGACCGACAACATATAGTATTCAAAAATACAATTGTAGAGTAAGGTATTAAGTATAAAACAGTTTGAAAACACAAACAATATTTCGCAATGACTAAAAACGTGTAACTATTGAACAAAACAATAATTTATATTAAAAAAAATAGATTTTAGCCTAAACAATTATGCACAAAAAATTATTAGATTGAATTGTAGTCTTGTAAGATCATGAGAGCAATCTAACGATTACAATTTACAAATCCAGTAACCTGAAAAATATGCATGAAAATTATTAGAGTTGATGTCTTGAAAAATTATGAGAACGTATAAAACGATTAGAATTTATAAACAATCAAAGACAAATATGTATGCTGATATAATTTTTTAATCATTGAGTAACATACCTGATATTCAAGATATTGACTCATCAACCTATATATATATACTTATATTCTGAGATACTCTCACAAATAAGGTATTCAATGCAAAAAATTATTTCATTCTAATGGAAGGTAAATAACATGTAACCTTTGAATGATGAATAACAATAGTAAAAGTCATATTATTTTTTTCGTTCAATTTAAAAGTCATATTTAATATATAGAAATTGACAAAGTAAAACATATTCTAAATGTTCATATTTGATAATAATACAAAAAAAAGTTATACATACATATAATTTAATTTTTATGTTTATTTAGCATACATATAATTTATATATACATATTTTAGTGACGTATTTTCATTTTTTTTATCATTATTATATTGAAAGAATATTGAAAGAAGTCCAACAATCATGATAATTTTGTGGTTATTTTGGTATCAATTGTTTTATAAGGTAATTGGAGTCTCTACCTTTTGCTAGCAAAATAATGAATAGATAGACATGTGTGAATCGTGAGAAAGAAAACAAAAACTACCATACAAAATTAAATAATACTTTCTACAAAATTGCTTAGAGAAAATGATGATTAGTGAAATCAAGATTTGAACTAAAAATATTTAACACTCGTGTATAAAGTTACACACAAATAGATCATGTATTGGTGTACAAAGTTACACACAAAACATTTGCTATAAGCATTTAGCACATCTACACAAAATCATATATTTACATGCATATGAGATCATAGATATGAAATAATAATTTATAATTTTTGAGAAAATAGTATTACTAAATGAATAGTGTAACTAATTAGTTAATTAAAAAAAATTATCAGCAATAGATAATTAAGGAATATGAAAGGGTAAAGAAAGAATAAGTGCAATTATGTTGATTAATTTTTTTGTTTTCATTTACTTATGAAAAACAAAAATCATTATATAACATGAGTACCGGAAGAGATGAAATCATCACTAAATCATAGACGTTTTTTTTTCTTTTCAAAATTTGTTTTAGCTTTTTATGATCATACTCAGTAATAGAAAAAGAAAATGTGTTTTAGATAATATTTAAATGTAATTAAAACTTGAAAAGACACCAAAAAAATCAGAGAAGTGAATAAATAAATAGGTGAAAATAAATCCATAAAATATTATGATTTCAAACAATAATTAAATATAAAATAATCAAACAAATAAAAAAAATTACTTTTATAAAATAACATAGTAAAAATGCACTCAAAGATATATACTTACATAAGTTGTCATTTTTCATAGACTTCTCAAACATCAATGATGCAACAAGACAAAGATAAAAGTCTCTCTTTTATTTTCTTCTCCTAATTCACATGAAAAAATTGTGATATCTACATTATGAAATAAAAAATAAAAAAAAAAGTTAGAAAAGTAGGCTAGCAAACATTATATTTATAAAAAAAAAAAGATTTCTAAAATTTTCACACAATGTAAGGGTAACATAATAAGTTGCTACATAGAAACTAATAAATTGTGAAGAGATGAAGAGAGATTTAGAGGAAAAAGAGAAAGAACATATAATACAAAATCCAAAAGGTGTCATCCAATAGTTGCTTGAGAAAAAATGATGATGAAAACTCAAATTTGTACTACAAACATTTAGCATTTGTGCACAAAATCATATATTTATACACATAATAGTTAGGGATGGAAAAAGATAACAATTTAAATTTAAAAGATTGTATGAAAAATCTACTTGTCATAGTTAAAAAATAAGAGTTAAGGAATATGAAAAAGTGGTAGTTTAAAAGTTGGTATGACAAAGTTATTGTTTTAAAAAAATAATAGCACAATAGTAATTAATAAAAAATATAACTAAAGTATTTTTTTCATAAAATTTATTTATTTATTTGGTCAATCATGAATTTTTTTTATTTCATTTATTTATTTATTTACTTGTCTTTTGAACTTTCACATGCATAATTATCAACATCAATTGTAGAAAATTTGTTTAATTTTTTTTTTGCAAAAGAAAATTTTGGAAGTCATTATTATTGTAACATATAGATAGATAATCACTTTGGAAGATGAATGGACACACAAAATTAATTGTGGGACAAATTTTAAATAGATACGAGATGAAATCATCACTAAATCATAGACGTTTTTTTTCTTTTCAAAATTTGTTTTGGCTTTTTATGATCATACTCAGTAATAGAAAAAGAAAATGTGTTTTAGATAATATTTAAATGTAATTAAAACTTGAAAAGACACAAAAAAAAAATCAGAGAAGTGAATAAATAAATAAATAGGTGAAAATAAATCCATAAAATATTATGATTTCAATCAATAATTAAATATAAAATATTATGATTTCAATCAATAATTAAATATAAAATAATCAAACAAATAAAAAAAATACTTTTATAAAATAACATAGTGAAAATGCACTCAAAGATATATACTTACATAAGTTGTCATTTTCATAGACTTCTCAAACATTAAGGATGGAACAAAGACAAAGATAAAAGTCTCTTTTATTTTCTTCTCCTAATTCACATGAAAAAATTGTCATATCTACATTATGAAATAAAAAATAAAAAAAAAAGTTAGAAAAGTAGGCTAACAAACATTATATTTATAAATATAAAAAAAAAGATTTCTAAATTTTTCACACAATGTAAGGGTAACATAATAAGTTGCTACATAGAAACTAATAAATTGTGAAGAGACGAAGAGAAATTTAGAGGAAAAAGATAAAGAACATATAATACAAAATCCAAAAGGTGTCATCCAATAGTTGCTTGAGAAAAAATGATGATGAAAACTCAAATTTGTACTACAAACATTTAGCATTTGTGCACAAAATCATATATTTATAAATACAATGGTTAGGAAAAGATAACAATTTAAAAGATTGTATGATAAATTTATTTGTTATAGTTAAGGAATAAGAGTTATGGAATATGAAAGAATGGTAGTTTAAAAGTTGATGTGACAAAGTTATTTTTTAATAAAATAATAGCACAATAGTAATTAATAAACAATATAACTAAAGTATTTTTTTTTCATAATTAAGAGAAGTTGGTAAAATTTCAATAGAAATATGTAGTTTTCTTAGAGGTGTCATATCATCACAATACTTGAATATGAGCAACTCAAGCTTCCTTTTATATGTAAAAGATGGTGGTTATTGTTTATTAGTAGTAGTACTAGTCAACAGTAGTACGAGTAATTAATTTGGCATTATTATAACTACTATTTAGTAATTTAATAGTCAATCTCTTGAATAAATCACATAAACTAAAACAGTTACTTATAGTATTAATTTGTCCATGTTGTTCTTATAAGTTGAGAGGATTAACTAAGTTTTATATTATAATATCTATTATAGAAGATAAAAGAGTCCACAAATTCTAGCTCAATTAACAGAAATGTCGAAATTGTTAGTGTCGGACGTCAAGATCAGGGTTTGAACCTCAATCACTTCACTTTGTGTGTGTGAGTTTTCAATAGTTTTGTCATTTCGTCTATCAATAAAAAAAAATGTAAACAATTAGAAATATATTACTAAAAAATGCCGCCGTAACTAAAATCAGACAAGCATAGAAGTTGCTTGCTTGCTTGTCTAAAGCGTACTTCTATGTAGACCTGTCAAATTAGGGGGTCAAACACATTTGGGCCCTACCCCCAATATGAAGGGGACCCAAATATGATAAGTATAAATAGGCCCCCTTTTATAAGGGTTCCAAATATGTTAAGCCCCCTAAATAAAAAGTAGGCACTAAGGCCTATAATGAGCCTCAAGTTCTCAATTTTTCTTCGGAAATGAAATAGTTCAAAAAAAATTCTGGAACCAAATTTCTAAATTTTTTTTGCAAAAAAGTTCCGGAATTTTTTTCGAAAAAAATTCTTATGGCAAAAAAGCAATGGAGTTTTCTCGAAATATGTCTCGGAAACCTTTTGAGAAAAATCCTCGAAAATTTTTCGAGAAAAAAGTTTTGGATTATCTCGAGAAAAAAAGTTGAGAAAAATGTTTCGAAAAGTTTTCGAGAAAAAAGTTCTAGATTTATCTCGAGAAAAAAGCTCCGGAAAGTTTTCGGGAAAAAACCTCAAAAAAGTTTCGAGAAAAATTTCTGGAGTTATCTCGAGAAAAATGTTTCGGAAAGTTTTCGGGAAAAAATCCTCGAAATGTTTTCAAGAAAAAATGGTTCGGAAAGTTTTCAGGTCGAGAAAAAAGTTCTTGAGTTATCTCGAGAAAAATGTTTCGGAAAGTTTTAAAGAAAAAATCTTGATAAAAATGTTTCAGAAAGTTTTCGAGAAAAAATCATCGACATTTTTTCGAGAATAATGTTCTAGATTTATCTCAAGAAAAAAAGCTCCGGAAAATTTTCGGGAAAAAAACCTCGAAATTTTGTCGAGAAAAAAGTTTCAGAAAGTTTTCGGGAAGAAATCCTTGAAATTATTGTCGAAAAAATTTCTGGAGTGATCTCAAGAAAAAATTTTCGGAAAGTTTCCGGGAAAAAATTCTCGAAACGTTTTCTAGAAAAAATGATTCGGAAAAAAATCTTCGAATTTTTTTCGAGAACAAAATGTTTCGGAAAGTTTTCGGGAAAAAATCATCGAAATTTTTTCGAGAAAAAAGTTCTTAGTTATCTCGAGAAAAATGTTTCGGAAAAAAATCTTCGAATTTTTTTTGAGAAAAAAATGTTTCGGGAAAAATCATCAAAAAGTTTTCGAGAAAAAAGTTCTTAGTTATCTTGAGAAAAATATTTTGGAAAGTTTTCGGGAAAAAATCTTCGAATTTTTTTTGAGAAAAAAAAAATTTCAGAAAGTTTTCGGGAAAAAATCATCGAAATTTTTTCGAGAAAAAAAGTTCTTAAGTTTTTGAATAACACTTATATATTTTTACTTTCTTTTTAACTTTTTGTGGACCAATAATGAGCCCCATAAAGGGGTCAAGATTCAAACTAAATAATATGAGGCTGGGCTTAAAAAAAAAAAAAAAAACTACTAAAGGAGGCCTAATATTTTGGGGCTTATAAGGGGGCCAAAAAATGGGACCTTTTAACATGGGGCCTATTTGACAGCTCTACTTCTATGATTGCTGCAACATTCGGCCAGCCTTATGAGTTATGACATTCACAAATCACACCAAAAGGTAAAACCGCGTTGAGATGTACTAGAAATATAGATGATGAATAAGACTGAAATTTAGAGATGACAGGAAAACTCAAACCCAACAGATTCACCCGAATTCAAACTCAAATTAACGGGCAAAATCTGAGTTGACTGAGTTTGGGTGACACCCGAAACTATGAGTGTGGGTCCGAAACCCATACACTCACCCGAATATATGTATAATTACCTAATTAACCATAAATATATATATATATATTAGTGTTAAAAAAAATTAGGGTTCACAATCACACATTCATTTCACGCGAATCACTCACAGTCGCACGAACCCCTCCTTCACACTCACTCGGTCACTTCTTCTCAATTTCAATTCCTGCAACTCACTCGGTCATTTCTTCTTCTTCTTCTTCTCAAATTCAATTCCTACAACCCCTCCTTCTTCTCACTTGGTATGTTCTTCTTCTTCTTCTCAATTTCTGAAACCATGTTCTATTGATGTTACATTACTAATTACTAAATTTGTTTCTGAATTTGTTAAACCATGTTCTATTTCTTTAAACCCCCAACATGTGTGTCTATTTGAGAGAGTTTGGTGATGGAATGCTTGTGTGTCAGAATTCATGAAAGTTTATGTCGAACTTTGATATTATTGTATTGTATTTTGTCATTTGCAAACTATGTTAAATTATGTTATTTTGTCATTTGCTTGTATTTTGTACTTTGTCATTTTATCAAAAAGAATTCGGCCGAGTTTTGGTAGGTAATTAACTAATTATGCGTGTTTTAGCTACGAATTTTGAGTTTGGGTGGAAAAACCCGAACCCAATGGGCGTGGGCGTGAGTTTTGATTTGCCACCCAAACAGCCTTTGGGTTTGGGTGTTTGTTTCAGGCGTGGGTATTGCAAAACCCTCACCCATAGGCACCCATTGTCATCCCTGCTGAAATTGCAAAAGTTATTTTTATTATGATGGGGACCTTTAAATAAAAATTAAATAACAACTAGAATTAAAAGGTCACGAATAAAAAATATATTTAACCCTTATTTTAATGTAATAAACTTGCCAAAACATATTAAACTTCATTATTGTTTAAGAATTGAGGCAACAAATAGTTAATATACAATATTTGTACTCTTTAATCCAATAAAATGTCTTTGATAAATGATAAAATTGTGAGGGTTTACATAATATCAAGCGGATAATCATTTAGAAATTGTGCTCACGTGAGGTTGGAATACTAACCGGTCAAATATTCTCATTGATATGCACTTATATATATATATATATAAAGTGTTCGGTAAAACTAAAGTCAACCAATATGATTAAGTAAGATTATACTTATCTTGAAAGTTGAGGGGTGTCTTTCTGATTTGTGTGTGGAGCCTGGTGGACCGATCGCTTTTGAATTGAGATCAAGAGTCAATCTTTGACCTCAAGTCTGATTTAGGGTTTGTTTTGGTGTTTAGCTTTGGTGGACCAGAGGTTAAGCGTTGGTAGAACCTGAATGAGGTTGGTAGTGGTGATAGGACGTTGATATTGGGATTTAATTTTTATAGGATTTAGAGATAGACCTTTAAGTGTTATTTGTTTTAATATTTATTTTTGGTTTCTGTCTATATACAGTGTATATATATATTATCCGTCTCTATTTGTCTGGTATAGAAAATTACTTAATAATATATTTACAGTTAAAAGAAAAAGGAAATTGTGCTTGAAATATTCTAAAATATGTAAGGTTATGCTTTTTTTATTGGTTCTTCGAAACTTTGATCTATGAAGTCAAAGTTATTTTCTTTTATTTATTTCCTTCTTTTATGTCGTTTTGCAACTTGCATGGAATTGCATGAAAAATATGACCCATTAAAGTGTTAATAAATGGGACCCTCTTGGAAGAATATGGTTTACCAAACAATTGTAAACACTTTGACAAAGCAGAGGAAACAGAGTAGTTAGGTTCGTAGAAAAACTGATTCGGCTTTAATTTGCACTCTTTTACAACTATTTTTGAGTTGGTCGAATCAAATCGTACACACCTAGAAACCCCATTTTTCAAATTCGTCATAATCATAAATTAATACTATTTTGAAGTTTTTCTAACACTTTTGCTGAAAGATATCATATAATTTCCCATGCATAGATAGAAAGACGACTTGTCTATATTCTAGGTGTTATACATTTGACATAGACAACTTTGGACATTGCAAAGGATCATTATAAATAGGGAACTAGTTTTGTAAATTGATAAACCACACCTCTCTTAGGACAAGCATAAACATAGAGCTAGCTAGCTAAGTGAAACTTCTTTGTTAGAGAATTTAATCAATGGCTCCTACCATGATTAGTTTGGCTTTCTTTGTCCTCCTCATAGTGGGGAGTGCTAATGCACAACTTTCTACAAGCTTTTACTCAAGCTCTTGTCCCAAACTCGCTTCCACAGTGAAATCCACAGTCCAATCCGCCATATCGAAGGAGACTCGAATGGGTGCTTCCATCCTCCGTTTGTTCTTTCATGATTGTTTTGTCAATGTAAGTCTTCTCACACATATTTACAACCGTCAATTTAAATATTAATTTTATGGTTATAAAGTCAAATTATTACTACTTTAGCTACATCTCATAAGTAAATTATATAATATACATATTACAATTGCAGGGATGTGATGGGTCAATTTTACTTGATGACACATCAAGCTTTACTGGAGAGAAGAATGCAAACCCGAATAAAAACTCTGCTCGTGGATTCGAAGTCATTGACAACATAAAAACAGCCGTAGAGAGCGCATGTCCCGGAGTTGTATCTTGTGCCGACATCCTTGCCATTGCTGCCGCCGACTCTGTTGCCATTGTAAGTGTAGTCATATATCAATGAATTAATTAACCAATCAAAATCTAAGCAAGCTCACTAACCATGCAAAGGTAAATTTAGTGAAAATTAATTAATAGTTCAAATATTGTGATGTTTTTATTTTTCATGATAGCTTGGAGGCCCAACCTGGAATGTAAAACTAGGAAGAAGAGATGCTAAGACGGCTAGTCAATCCGCTGCTAACACTGCTATCCCAGCACCCACATCCAGCCTCAGTACACTTACCTCAATGTTTAGTGCAGTTGGTCTTTCTTCCAAGGACTTGGTCACATTGTCAGGTATATTCTTCTAATCTTTAAATATGAGTAAACCGTCGAATTGGTCCCTGACTCTGTAACTCACTTTTAAATAGGTCTCTGACTCTTCGATATCTCAAATTAGTCTCTGTCTTTGTCAAACATTTTTTCTCAAATTGGTCTCTCCATTAACTAAAAAATGCTATAAGTTACAAAACCAAAAATATAACCAACAAACAGAAGTTAACGGAGGGAGCAATTTGACGGTCCACGTCAGCAGAGTTAACGGAGTCTCTATATATATAATCCAAAATGGTATGTCACATATAATTTCTCAATTAGGAACCGACACAAATTTTTCTAATTAATTAATTAATTGAACAGGAGCTCACACAATTGGACAAGCAAGGTGCACAAATTTCAGAGCACGAATCTATAACGAGACCAACATAGATACTTCATTTGCTACCACGAGGCAATCAAACTGCCCAAGCACATCAGGTTCAGGGGACAACAATTTGGCACCCCTTGATCTTCAGACTCCAACTTCTTTTGACAATAACTACTTCAAGAACCTTGTTAATAAAAAGGGTCTTCTTCATTCTGACCAACAACTTTTCAATGGTGGCTCCACCAACTCTATAGTGAGTGGCTACAGTACTAATCCAAGCTCTTTTTCTTCTGATTTTGCCGCTGCTATGATCAAGATGGGAGACATTAAACCTCTCACCGGATCCAATGGAGAGATTAGGAAGAATTGCAGAAAAACCAACTAATATTTAAGTTTAAATTACTATTAATGATCCTAGGTATACACATACAAAATTGTGCTTTAGATATATGTGTGTGCAATAAGTTGTCTTTTGTATTCTTTGTGATTTCGAGGATTGTATACCTCTTATCTAGTTTTGGTTTTATTGCTTTACAAAATTGTAGGAAAAATCCTTTATGATTAGTCTAATTAAAGAAGAGATTTATATTAATTAGTTTGAAGCTCTACAAGTTTGCTTGGGATTTTCATTTATAAAAAGGGTTTAGGTATTCAGTTTGTTAATTTCTTAGTTATGTTTAATTGTGGTTGTGTTCCACTGTTCCTCATTCAAAATATATTGTGTATGTTTTCGCTTGTCCACACACAACAATTGTGTATTTTGGTGATGAAATGGGTGTTGAATGTGTTGAGAGTGATGTAATGGTTGTGTTGAAAATGATGTAGAGGAGGGAAGTGTTGAAAATTTTCAACACAGTTGAATGCTGCAAAGGGGGACACGTGGCGCTGCGGAATTGGTTCCGTTTGGCGCGTGTGGCACAAGGACATCAAACGTGCATTTGGAGTGCTTCAAGCTCGATTTAAAATCATCCATGAACCAGCTCGCTTGTGGGACATAGATGATTTGGGTATCATCATGAGGTCATGCATCATATTACATAATATGATTGTCGAGGACGAACGAGATTTATTTTCTCAACGTTGGACCAATTTTGAGCAATCTAAGGAAAGTGGATCTAGTGCACCGCAACAATACTCGACCGAGGTGTTACCCGCTTTTGCAAATCATGTGCGTGCTATATCCGAGTTCCGTGATCCAAAAAGTCTTCAAGAATTGCAAGCAGGTCTAGTGAAGCACATATGGACAAAGTTTGAAATGGGACGTGATTGAAGATGATTTTTATCGTACTAATTATGTTGCTTGTGTGTTGTATTGTATTTCTAATTATTTGTATCGTACTAATTACGTTGATTGTGTGTTGAATTGCATTTCTAATTATTTGTATCGTACTAATTACGTTATTTGTGTGTTGTATTTTAAATTAAGTTAAGATGATTTGTACGGTACAAACTATTTAAATAAATTTTGTTTTTATTTTAACTACACTAAAAAATAAATTGTTAAGTGTTTATTATTTTAATTTAATTTTAATCGATAATTGTAATTTAATGTAAATCATAAAAACAAAAATTTAAATTTAAATAAAAATATGAAATAAAAAATGGTGGGGTAGGGTGCTGAATGAAAAACTATTGGAGAGAGTAAAAGTTGAATGAGTATTGAATGATTAAGTGGGAGAAAGAGAAAACGATGTGGAGTGAAAAAGTGGTTGTTGAATGGTTTAACCATTATAGATGGTCTTATATTTAAATTCTCCTTAGAAAAGTTCCCACTAATTAATTAAATATCTAAGAAATGCACTGGGGAAAACTTATTATCTATCTTTTTGTAGTCAATGATCACGATAAGTACCAATTAATAAATGTTCCAAATAATTAATTAAAATCCAAACTCACATACTTTGTACTTTTATTGTGCCAAGTTTCTATTAAATAAACCAAGTTCACGTAGGCGAAAAAGATTTGGAATGAACACGTTTTTTCTTTTAAATCTCTTATTTTTTGAATTTTTTTTAGAATTTTATTCCTGCCGATAATATTCTCATGATTAGAGGTTGTCGTATGGCTTCAAGATGTAATTTATGCGGCTTGAGCATAGATACTGTTCAACACATTTTTAATATCGGTTGCAAGTTTGTTAGATTACTTTGACAATGGTTTAACTCTACTTTACAGATGCAGACACCTAAATACATTGACACTTTGGTTAATTTATGTGATCGAGGTTGGTCTAAATGATGAGGTGAGATTGTGCTTGCTTGAATCATCAACATTGTTGGTACTAATAGGTATTGTCGCAATTAAGCTCGTTTTCATAACAAAACTGTTAATTTTCATACTGTGGTGAATTGGATTGTACTATAGCGTCAATATTACTGAAAAAATTTCAAACTCGACTGCTTCTGTGTCTATGCACGAATTTCAAATTCGTAAAACTTTTTTCGATAATGTGCATACCCCTAATGCTCTAAAAATCAAAGAAGTTTATTGGTATCCGCCAAAGGTCTACTGGATTAAATTCAACACTGTCTGAGTTGTGCTCGGGTAAGGTGCATAACCCAAAGTTCCTTGATTTTAGAATCATTAGTCATGTGTCCATTTATCTCAACCAAGTATGTTATGGCAAGTGTATTTCCTCATATGCTATTTTTAATCATATTAGAGTATGATGTTGAGTTGGATCTTTATGAGGCCTGATTGATTGAAGACGTCATGTGTCTGTCTTTCTTAGTGCTTGATCTTTGCCTCTCCCTCAAAATGGATCCTTAGATCTTCTTGCGGTGGTAGGTTACACATGTTTAACTTTTTAGAATACTTTCTTGTATAAATGTGTGTGTTTTTTTAGACATGGGCGGATCTTCCCATGGGCAAGTCCGTGCAGTTGCCCAGGCTCTCACCAAAATTTTTGGTATTTTTAGGGGTTAGTTTAGGGTAAAATTGAGATTTTTAAGGGTTAGTTTAGGGCAAAATTAAGATTTTTTGTTCAACACTAAGATAAACTGAAATTTTTAAGAGTTAATTTAGGGCAAAACTAAGAATTTTTATTAGACTAAAATTTTGCCTAGGCTCAATAAAATTTCTGCCTCCACCACTATTTTTAGAGATTGTTCGGTGTTGGTGGCATGTAGTTCTGGTACCCTTTGTACTCAAGCTATCTCTGGTTCTTATTGTGTTTTATATATACTATAAATATATCTTGCCATTAAAAAAAACATGACTTATAATTTATTACTCATATAAAACTTGCTCCCTCCAATCATTATTATAAGTAAATTTCACTTTTTTGGTGCATTGCAAAAGTGATGTATTTGGTTCATATTATAGACTACATACATCACTTTTTCAATGTACAAAAAAAAATCAAATTTACTTATAATAGTAACCGAAAGGAGTATGATATTAGTGAAATCAGACAAGCATAGAATTTTCATGCATGCTTTTCTTAAAGATATTTCTTGCATGCTTTTCATAAAGATATTAGTGAAATCAGACAAGCATAGAAGTTTCTTGCATGCTTTTCTTAAAACGGCAATAGTATATGATTGCTTTAGGCATTAAGCAATGAGTGGGGTTTAAACTTTGTTGGAGGCTTGACTACGTGTGGCATTCACACTTCAAGTAAACCCGCGTTGAGACATATGGAATTATAATTATAATTGAAATTGGTAAGATTATTTTTATCTGTGATTCTTCCCACACAAATTATATGAATATATAACAGTATTTGTTAAGGTGTGTAATTTTGATCTATTAATAAATAGTATTTATTCTTTTTTATATTAAATATTATTTGTGAACCAATCACAATCATCCATTTAAGTCGTATAACGGTACATATCCACATAATATGTGTACTAGATTGTTCACTATTTTTATTACTACCACTGTCTCTAAATATATAAAACTTTGTTGACTTAATTGCGGTAATTAAAAAATTTGGAGTTAGTATTAAATTTATTAATAATGGAAATTATTTTTACAAGTTTATCCTTTAGAAGATATAATTTGTTTACTATTTATATTATATACCGTAAGACGTAGAAAAAAAGGTAAAATAATTACGGGTATGTAGGCAAAGAAATAAAAAATGTGGTTGGAAATTGGAAGAGGGTTTAGACAAGATTTTTTTCAAGAGAGTCTTATATTTAAGGACGAAGATATATAGTATATAACTATTTTGATTTAGTTAACTTGCCAAAGAAAACTATATCTAAATAACATAACCAGAAAGTTTCCAATACTTTTGAAATTCGAATGTACTGGTATATTAGTTCATTAAAATTAATAGATAAATGAGTATCTCTTAAAAAATTTATATAATAACTAAATATTATTTATTAAAACTATGAAAATATTAAAAAATTGATATTTTTTAAATTTGTATTCTGTATTGCCTATATTGAATTTTTTATCCAAAAATATAAAACATTAGTGTAATGCTTATAAACAATAAAATTATTATCTCTAATATACCATAATCAACAAATAATATTTATATTTCTGTAATTTAATGATTTAATATATGGATATATTCAAAAAAATTAATGTATCATATAGAAGCTCCCCTAAGTAACTCATCAATCTGCACTTATACTATTATTCTGTTAAAATATGCTTGTTTTATTGCATGATACATGTAGTCAATTACTGCATGACTAAGTAAGATTATGCTTGTTTTATTGGTTCTTAAAATATTTGATCTATGTAGTCAACTTTTGCTTTTTTGCTGTATTCCGTCGTTTTGCAACTTGTAAGGATATAGCATGGAAAATACGACCCATATTTGATGTGACCCAAGCAATTGTAAACACTTTGACAAAGCAAAACAGTGGAAATTATTAAAGAGTAGTTAGGCTCGTAGAAAAAATGATTTGCACTTTGTTATCTTTGAATTGGTCGAATCAAATCACAACTACAAATCTCATTTTTCAAATTCAGTCATAATCATCAATTTATATTATTTTGAAGTTTTCTTTTTCATAATATAAAAAATTTAAATTACGAGAGACACATCAATAAAATCGGAACCACCAATCTCAGGACGCAAATTTCATGCTGTAAAATTGAACACTATTTTTACATAATTTTAATTTATGACTGGTTAATCTAAAATATGTGACTGAGATTATTTTAAATGAGACTTTTTATTTTTACTAATATGAACCGTCTGATCAATATTTAATAGTCCAAATTATAACGTGCATGTGAAAACTTTGTACTTTTTTTATTGCAACATAACTCAATCTCAAATCTCATTGAACATTTATAATAAAATTTCCGTATAATCATTAATTTTATAAATTCAAACTTAAACATATTGTGCAGAAATTTTAGACTTAAACTCAAGGCATTTATTTGTATCAACAATAATTAATATTCTGAAGTTTTGTTTTTTTAAAGTAATTAATATTCTGAAGTTGAAGTTTTCGTAATACCCACCACATTTTTTTGAAAAGATCTCATAATATATATGGCCATATTAATTTCCCCGGCCCATGCAGAAATGACTTGTCTTTATTCAATTATATTCTACGTGTTACACATTTGACATTGGCAACTCTAGACATTGCAAAGAACCATTATAAATATGGAGCTAATTTTATCAATTGATAAACCACGCCTCTCTTCTCATTAACAAACATAAACACTAGAGCTAAGCTAGCTAAGTGAAACTTCTTAATTAGAGAATTTAATCAATGGCTGCTTTAAATTGTTCTAGATTAGCCATGATGAGTTTGGCCTTCTTTGTCCTCCTCATAGTTGGGAGTGCCAATGCACAACTTTCTACCAGCTTTTACTCAAGTTCTTGTCCCAAACTCGCTTCCACTGTACAATCCACGGTGAAATCTGCCATAACAAATGAGGCCCGAATCGGCGCTTCCATTCTCCGCTTGTTCTTCCACGATTGCTTTGTCAATGTAAGCCTTATAAGTCTCATTAATTTAGGCTATATGTTTATTTTATTAAAATATTTTCTATATTTATTTTCTAAAACATTTGTTCATTTTAATTTGCTAATTATAAGATGTGATACTTCTATTAAAAAAAAGAAGATGGGATACTCTTGAAATGAATAATTATGACAAAGATAAAACGAAATGTTAGTTAGAGAAGTTTTTTTTTTTTTTTGATAAAGGAGAAGATATTTTTTTGAAAACAATGAAAGCAATATTTTGGCATATTTGTTGTTTTAAAAAAATACACAATTTTTCATTTTAAAAGTCAAGTATATCTTCATGTTAGCAAGTAAAAAAACAAATTTTAAGAAAATTAAAATAGAAAAAACATTCACAAACTCAAACGGTCCATAATTTATAATAAAAGAAATTTAAAAAAATAAATAAATAAAAAAATTACAAATTAAAATAATATCACTAGAAAATTTGAACTTCACCCATTGAGATACCAGATCAAAATCTTATTATTGGTTTTATATATACTCGTATTTCGTACACACAATGACTAAATTGTATATATTATACTTGCAATTATAGGGATGTGATGGATCAATTCTACTAGATGATACATCAAACTTTACTGGAGAGAAGAATGCAAACCCAAACAGAAATTCTGCTCGTGGATTTGATGTAATTGACAACATTAAAACAGCCGTAGAGAATATATGTCCAGGAGTTGTATCATGTGCTGATATCCTTGCTATTGCTGCCGCAGACTCTGTTGCAATTGTAAGTGTAGTTATATATCAATTAATTAATCAATCTATAGTTAGCACACTAACAATGCAAGGATAATTAAGTAATATTTTAGCTGAAATGTGTATTTAACTTACATGATAGCTTGGAGGTCCAACTTGGAATGTAAAACTAGGAAGAAGAGATGCTAAAACAGCTAGTCAATCTGCTGCTAACACCAACATCCCGGCACCAACTTCCGACCTCAGTACACTTACCTCAATGTTTAGTGCTGTTGGTCTTTCCACCAAGGACTTAGTTGCATTGTCAGGTATAGTTAGTTACCTTGGTTTGTACGAAATATATTAATTTTTTTTTGCTTATATTTTTTTTTTTTCAACTCCTTAAATGGATCTAGATTCGTTCTCAAGGACCTGGTTTCGATCACACAGTTTCACACAATATTTTCTGCAATTTTCATGTCCCATAAATGTAGCTCAAATGGTAGTTACCAGAGACATTATTGGAGTGGTCGGGGTTCGAACCCCGGATTCCACACTTCTCCACATTTAAATGTGTGAGTCTTGCCATTTAGGCTATTTGACCAAAAAAAAATTAGTTAGAGGGGACAAGTAGATTTTCTCATTTGGGAAGAAGCACATAATTAATTTGGAGTCTTATTTAATTGACCAGGTGCTCACACAATTGGACAAGCAAGGTGCACCACATTTAGGACACGAATCTACAATGAGACCAACATAGATACTTCATTTGCTAGCACAAGGCAATCAAATTGCCCAAGCACATCAGGTTCAGGGGACAACAATTTGGCACCTCTTGATCTTCAGACTCCAACTTCCTTCGACAATAACTACTTCAAGAACCTTGTTAATAAAAAGGGTCTTCTTCATTCTGACCAACAACTTTTCAATGGTGGATCCACCAACTCCATAGTGAGTGGTTATAGTACTAATCCAAGCTCTTTTTCCTCTGATTTTGCTGCTGCTATGATCAAGATGGGAGACATTAGTCCTCTTACTGGATCCAATGGAGAGATCAGGAAGAATTGTAGAGCAACCAACTAATATTTAAGTCAAATTTAATATTAAGTGTCCTATGGCGCACATAATAAGTTGTTAAACATGTTTTGATTGTCTTTTTAAGTTTGTGTGCTTTTGAGGGTTGTGTATTGTCATAGTTTTATTATATTTTTTTTTCTTCATTTACAAAATTGTAGGAAGTGAGATTAATTGTGTTAGTGTTTTTTATTTATAAAAAGTGGTTTGGTTTTTTTTCTCTTTACATTTTAGTTATTTTAATTGTGTTCGTGTTTATTATTAAAACAATAAAAAAATGTTGTATAAATATTACAACTATTGGAATAAATGCGGACAAATCCTATTTTTATACCTCGTCTTTTCTCTCTATATACCAATCGTATCCTCCATCCACACCAGTCACCACCTTCACCCACCACTATCGTAAACATTCCTATCATCACCACTAACATAAGAGGTAGAGGTAATTTGACAGACGGAACACAATTTCAAAAAGATATTTAGCATTAAAAAAATTCATGGAATATTTGATAATTTTTACAATTTCAAAAGATATTTGCACAATTCACTCCATAAACAACTATATATCCAAAGTGCTGATATATTCAAGAGACCAAAATTGTTATGTGGAGCAAACTCAAACTCAATCTCCAATTTTCCTCTCATTTTTTTAAGGTTACCCACTTTGACTCAACATTCTAAAGATCAATAAAGAGAGAATTTTTCTCTTAAGGATATTTTTTACAATTATAAAATTACGAACATAAGTGTGCTACACAATATTCCTTTGACTTGTGGATCTTAACTCTCACATGTTTGCTAATTGCTACTAATAATTAAGTGAATGTCTCTCCATTAGTATGTCTGATACTTATTGTGGAGTGTTATTAATAATATATTTGCCGATTCAAAAAAAAATTAAGTTAACGTCATTGGCGAAACTAAAAATGGTATAGACTGGAACTACTATTCCTGGTAACTCGTCCACTATATATTCTAAATAGAATACCAACTCCCTACATGTTTATAAGCAAAATTAATAGGTATAGTGTTGAAATTGAACATGAAGCAAGAGAGTTTCAAATAAAATGTATTGCTAATTTGATAGGTTTATAAATAATGTTTATTGTTTTTTGGACATATTACAATTATCTATTTTAGCAGAATAGTACTCTTTCCGTACCAAATTATAAATCGATTTGGGAAAAAATTGAACCTAAATATAATCGCTTTATAATACCAATGAAGCATTTTTAATGTTATTTTTTATTTTATTTTTTGGTCAAGTAGCCTAGTGGCTAGAAATTCCACCTTAAAGGAGGATGAGTGGAGTGTCCAAGGATCGAACCCTGGCTCCTGCGTTTAAAACGTTATGTCCCTACCAACTGAGCTAAGCTCACGGGGACTATTATTTTTTATTATTATTATTATACCCTTAAATTATTCATTACTCTATCTTCTTTTAAATCTTCTATTTATCTTTCTCATATCATGAAAGACAATTTTGTAAAATAACTCATAGTTTCTCTTTTTTATACAACATTAATTAATTTCTTAATTTGTATAATATAATTAAAATAACGTATAATTTAATACGGATGGGTGATATATATCTAAATAAAATATATATCGGAGTTGGAAATATTCACATTTTTGTAATGAGTTAATGACCATGCGTCCACCCTGACCCACTTTATATTTTGGGTCAAAGAGCATGCTGTCCAATTGTGTGCCTTTAGTTAAACAGACAGCCCATAATTCAAACTGGGCTCTCTTTAACCAAACAATCGGACAAAGTTTTCATTCCTTCTACTTCTAGTGAGACTCACTGATCCAAAGCCACCAACATGGCGTTGAAAAATCACTAGGTTCATTTTGTTGACTTAAGTTACAAAAATTTAAAAAGTGATAGTTTTTTTTTTTGACAAAAAAAAACTGATATATAGTTATTGATCATGCAAAATGAAAAATAAATTAGTGATATTTTGGTTAATTAATGGTGTGTAGTTGAAAATTTATTTCTTTTTATAAAAGAAGGATAATTCATTTTTCTTTAAAGTCCTGTTTGATGGTCAGCATAAAAGATATGAACTTATAACGGTATTTTATCATTATCCTATCATTTTTCTGTAGTTCAAATTCTTATCATGAATTTGAGCTTAATTATATTAGAAACCAACATGATAGGATAAGAAAATAGTTTACTAATTTACTAATTGGAGGCAGCCCAAAATCTGAGCTAAAACAGTGAATTAATGAGGTAAACTCATACGGATTAATGAGTCGAATTCACAAGGTGATTCTACATTAATAAAACAATTTGAGATAAAACTCGAGTTTAACAACATTATCCATGTCATTTTATGTAGATTCCACATCACCTTATGTGAGACATTTTAATTTATGCATTTCAAGCCAATATAGGGTTTTCACATGTTAAATAAAGTTTATGTTCAAATTGCATAGTTAACTAGTATTTGTCAAATAAACTTCACATGTTAAAAAAAAAGTCTAGTCTATATTTTGATATAAAAATTGATATTTTATATAACATGAAGATAAATTTCTCATAATATGTACTGTATATGTTTTGCAATCATTTAGCTCCAATTGGTTGCATTTCTCTTATATGTGGAATAATGAGTGGTAGAGGCTTGTGTACACACATAGAGTAGTTGTGTAGTGACTAGTGAGCCTCTTGTCAAACATATATACTTGAATTAAACAATATTAATACACACTTCCCTAATATAATTTTGTTTAAAAGAAAAGTGAAGATCCAAATCTATTGGCAAATTGGATGAAGACTTAAGTGAGATCCAAGAAGAGCTTAATCTTGGAGAGTCCCCTCTCTCACATGCATTTATGAGTTCAAGAACTATAAAACCAAAAAATATGATAATAGTTTTTTCACACTAAAATAAAAATTGTATAGCAATTTTTTTTATCATATTATAAGAATCATTTAGAGGTGACTATATATTTTTCCCGTTAAAATCTCTAAAACATATAAGATAGTTTTATTTTTCAACTGAATTTTCTTCGTACACAAAAATACTATCGTTGATTACTTACTTAAGTTCATTATTGGTTATAGTAAATCCTTTCTTTTCGTTGAGACTATATTATACACTCATGAATTTGAATAAGCCCATGTTAATTATTATGGTATCAAAATGGTACAAGGAGGAAGGATTATGTATATAAATTGATTCAAATACAAAGAATGGTGATTGGTTTATGTCGAAACTAGGAGGATGCCACGAGTTTAAGCAATCATGACATGGGACCAATAAATGTCACCATCTATCTATCGATATAAAAATAATTAAACGTTTGATTAATTGAAGAGATTTCAAAAACAATAGTAGTAATATGTACTTGCACGAGGGTATGCATGGTTTGGCGTATAATCATCATAATAATGCAAGATCAAAAGAAAATGTGTAAAATAAAATAGAAGAAAGTGTAAGTCTTTATCTTAATATATTAGCAATTTCTTGCTTATACGACTAAGATTTCCTCTTGGCGCCAATTCTAGCTGAAATCCTCACGCCAAGAAAATTAACATCACTCACTCTTTAAAATAGTTCTCAATGGAGTATGACCACCCACCAAATACACATTACACAATATCTAGACTCTTTTTTCTAAAACTAAATAATCATCTTTTAAAACTAATCAATAAAAGAAGGAAAAAAAGTTAAAATGTTTTTCACATGCGATTTCTGCAAACACTATTAAAAAAAGTTTAAATAACGATAGAAATTAGAGACTGAAAAAAAATAGTTGAAATAACGATAGAAATTAGAGACCGAAAAAAAATTGGTCATCCAAGTTATCGATGCTAAGAATTAGAGACAAAACGAGCTAGCAATATGCATCAAATACTCTCTCCAAACTTCTATATTAACAAAAATTTATTTTGTAGATTATTGAATAACTAATGTATTTGAATCCGTAAAATAAATCTTTGTATATAGAACGTGACCGGAGGAAATATATACACAAACAGTACTTGTACCAAAAAAATTTATACAAGAATGATGCATACATTAAACTATTATAGCTGAGTTGTAAATATGGTTCCTATGTATTAATTATGATTTTGTAGTACATGCATGTTGAAGATCACAAGCAAGCAAGCAAGCTAGCTAGCATTCCTTTTGTCTCCCGCAACTTCGTTTAGACAGAAAATTAAACTCAGTGGCACAGATTAACATGTTTAACACAATACTACTGTCATCATCTCACATGCTCATTTAATTCTAATAACCAAATACTCCTTCCAATCTTAATTTAATTCAGAGTGGAATAAGTAGCTCAATTGATTAAACTAGTTAAGCTAAAGATTAAAGAGTTGGAGGTTCAGAGTTAAGTCCCTGCAAGAAGATGCATCTAAAAAAAACTTAAATATAGAATAAAAATAAGAATTGAAATTTGTTTCTGTTATTAAAATCGGTTTTACAAGAATTGAGTTAGGCTCCGGTTAAATTCAAATACTCTTTCTTCTTTGCTTTATAAAATTATGAAGAGAAAATCTGCATAAATATTGATACCAAGTAGACAGGATCAATCATTTATTAGCTTTTAACTAATTAATCAACCACATCATATAGAGGGAAAATGCATGTTAGGCATTAATAATATTAGGATTAAGACAAAATAAACAAAAAATTAATAATTAATGACATACATCAGAGCCGTAATTAACATCAATCCAGCATCAATACTCTCATTTTCTTTACTTCATTCCACCTTTGATTGATTGATTGATTGATGACAAATGGAATAATTATAATTTAGAGCAAGCATCAAAATAATTTAACCAAAATAGGAAATATTATCATCACTTGAAATTGTGCTATAGTTGTTGTGATCCCTCTCTTGAAAGTATATGGAAGAAGATGAATTAGAAGTTGGAGGAAGAGGAGGAGGAGGAGGTGGTGGTGGCGGCGGCGGTGGAGCAGCAATTGAAACAGCCACAGAAGAATTATTAGAAGGGAGCATAGGAACATGATGATGAGAAGAAGCTTGTAGCATATTATTGATATTCATATTATTCATGTTGATGTTAGCTGCTTCTCTTAATTTGTATTTAAGTATTTCACTTCTTAATACATTGAGTTCAGCTTGTAAAGATTGAACCTGTTGTTGTAGTGTAGAAATTGCACCCATGCATCCATAAACTGGATCTCTTAGTCTAACATTTGCTTCATAAACAAGACTATTTGCTGCATCTGCTCTTGAACACTCTGCTACCTCCTAAATCATGCATGTAAACATCATCAACATATCATACTATTTATGTTTCAGAGATTAATTTGTATGCACTGACAGCGTAAAATTTTTATACAGATGCATCCAATCATAAAAACATGTCAAACATGTATTTTGTCGAGATATTTTAAGAACTAACCTAAAAAGTGCATCATGGAATGATTTTATTGGATACATGTGTAAAAAAAGTTTTATACGGCCGATGTATGCAAAAAAGCTCTACGGTAAGATAGGAAAATAAAACTACAAGGAAATAAGGAGGAGCGCCACCAACAAACTAGAACTCCTCAAAGGCACCACCACGAAAAAAAGAATATCCCTCAGAAAGAGAGACAAGGATCAACCATAGGTAGTACCAAGCAACAAGAGGGTATCCAATCCCCTGATTCATCGCAGCCCAACACGACACTCAAACCAAGTCTATCAGTTCCAGCATAAAGTGGAGTGGATACCCCACTCGAAAAAGGAACAGGGAGAGCTAGGGTTTTTACCTAAAAACCACTTCCAACATAAAAGTGTTACCCTATCAACTAAACACCCGACAAAAAAGGTCCCTTCCAAAAAGAAGACGTAGTTTTGAGATTTTCAAATATTACACACAATAACGTTAATTAATCCTATGTTTAAATAATGTTTACTTACCATTAGCATCTTGGAGACATTACTGGCACCAAAAACTTTGTGAACAGAAGCAAACTTTTGAGGTTCATGAGGAGAGAAATAGGGAGAGAAAGGACATTCTTGAGCACATCTTCTTCTTAAAAGCTTACATGCTGCACAAGGTGTTATAGTATTTAGGGTTCCAGGAGGTCCTAACATATGTCTTCTTCCCATCTGATGAGAGTTATTTGAAACATGATGATGATCTCCTTCCCTCTTTATCTTCTTCCCTATCTCATCAAATCTCTCCCTAACATATACAATTTCATCAAATTTAACTCATTAAAAACATATCAAGTCATTCAAAAAAATTAAGTATCTAATATATATATCACTGTCGAAAAGGGAAAAACATAGTATCGTCAAAAATTAGTGACGAAAAAAATGAAATCCCTTTTTCATAATATATTTAGTGACGAAATAATTTTATGTTTTCACTCTCTAAATAATAGTGTCATTTTTCAAATGATCTCTAAATATATGTTTTGAAAAACTAAATTTGATATGGTGGATCAGAAGAAGTTAATTTCAAGCTAGGAATTAGCATAGTGCATGTGTGCGCGCGCGTGCATGTACTTAAAGAGGATAGCTAAGAGTTAGAAGAGATTTGTGTGTGTTACCTTTCTCTGGACATTCAGGCATGCCCTCTCTGAGTATGAAGTAGGAGTCACTTAATAGGGAGAGAAAATAGTTGCTAGCTAGAAAGTCACAGAAAAAGCAAAGAAGAAGAAAGGAAAATATGGTAGAAAATAAAGTGTACTTAAAGGCAAGGTATATACAAAGGACTTAAATGTCCACCAAATATTTTATAATTTAAAAGAAATACTCAATAGACAAGAGGATTGTTGATATTGACAGAGAAAATATAAAGAAAGGTGAGAAAAATTAAAGAGTGATATGGGAGAAAAAGACAATTGTTTTTTTGTTTATTTTTCAATGTTTTCATATCTTTCTGGTTTATCATATCATATGTACGAGGATTATTTTGAACTATTGACTAATAGCTCATAACTTTGTATATATGAGAAAAAATATATCATGGAATGAAAAGGGAGTTGGGTCTAATTCATCCTTGATCTAGTAGATCGTGGATGAGGCTCTGATATCATCATAGAATTGAAAGTTGGGTCTAATTTATTCTTATAAAACTGACTTGTAAGGTGAGGGTTGTCTCTACTTTATAAATACATATTCAGGCTATCTCGCAACCGATGTAAGACTTCTTAACTATATATATTGTTTATTATGTTGTATAAGTGACAGCTCAAAGACTGGTTACTCACGTGTGAGTTCTTAAATGTGATTGACTTTCTTAATTAATTTTATGATTCAATTGCATCCATGCATGTGGTTCTTGCTTCTTATTGAGGTAGCTGGAGGACAGGTCTATACCTTATAAATATATATATTATCACCAATAAATTGAGTATGTTTGTGTTAATATTAATTGCCATCTAATTATATTGAATTGATGGAGAATAAAAAACTTTGTATGTTGTTTATTCTTATTCAAAGTTATGATAGATTTAACAAACATAAAACCAATTTAAATATGTTGGTATACTATCAAAATAAGAAAATTGAATCTTCTATATATGTGGCAGCTGAAGTATGGTGTTAGAGTTGTAAAAACTGTTAGGTTTGAATTCTATGAAGCATGAATATTCTTTAGATTAGGCGTGTTTGGTGTTGGACACGTGTTGGTGTCAGACACTAATACAACACTGACATTTATGATTATACTGAATTATGTCATTTTCTCACATTATTATCGATGTCAACGTGTCAGTGTCTGTGTCGTGTCCAATATGTTCGTGCTTCATACCGGTTTTAAAATAATCAACTTTGAGATTAAAATGCTATAATTTTTTCTTTCAACAATGGAAGGAATATTGCTATAGTTGGTGTCTAGCTTGTTTTTGAAATGCTATTATAGAGTCCAAATTGTCCAATCACTATACGTGTAGAAACCGCAAGCTTGTCCTTAAAATGAATTAACATGACAAAATACACACTCAATTACTGAATCTGATTAGTACTAATCCAATCATTTTAATATCTTTTATAGTTATTTGCATGTTAAAGGTTTATGTTCTCTTCAATTAATTGTTCTTAGTTAGGAAGCTCAAAATAACATATCACTTACCGACACCACATTCAACCTATAGAGATTAATTAATTTAAGCCAGCTGATTATATTATGTTACTGTAAGTCTTATAAGAAGGAAAAAGATTGGACATCTTTCAAGATAAGTTGATAAATATTTGGAAGAAAATTACTTTTGTAGAGGTGTGGTGATTTTGGACATCTCACCCAAGTTATGATCATGTGTAAAAATCTTTTTCATATTTAATTAAGAAGAATCTAACACAGTTGCTTTGCTTGATATCAACAACTCTCTAATTTCACAATCTCAATTATGTAGTGATTAAGACAGTTAATTAACTGCTTAACTATATTTGTCTAATTCACACAAATATTTTCCCTTGAACCGCACCTTAACTTAATGCAAAGAAACCAACACTACCTTTCTATCTCTCCTACATATATTATATACAGGGTCGTTGTAATAGCCTGGGCCCGTTCTCTTATATAGTAGGTGGTCCGACACTGCATCTCACGATCTTCTCTACTTCCGTCTCTGTAGAGTTTTTGTCTTTCGTGGGAATCGAATCACTTACCTTAGGGTTCAAGTACATGTTTAATTCATTCTCACTACCGATTGAACTAAATTACGTCTTATGCGAATTGTAAACTTACTACCCTATCTTTTTATAAGCCACAGACGCACGCTTGCATCCACATACACACTTGATGATTCTTAACAAGTAAAGACGACCATCTTAGTACCACTGAAAATATGAGATCCTGTGATCGCACATCGTAAACATACTCAGAGCCGCCCCTGAATATATATCATGATGAAAATGTAAAGTCTATAGAATCATTTATTCTAAGTTTAGATCATGTGAGATGGAAGAGAGTTATAATTAGTCCACGTGGCAGTAATTGATATTGTACTTTATGAGTGAAAAAGAACTTAAACTAGATTATGCAGAGATTATTACATTACAAAATCAAGTTGTCATGACTGATGACTGAGTGTCTTTATAATAATAATCTTAATCTGAATTAATAATGAATTAGTTGGAATGAGAGACATATATATTAGGAATTTGAAAATGTGTTGTATCAAAGTGGGTGGTGAAAGAGAGGGGAGTAGAAGAGTGTATTGTATATTAATTAATAAGTAAATAATAAATTATAAAAGTGAATTATATTGCTTAGAGTGTAAGGAAGTGGCACCATCCATTCTTGTTTGACCCGTATTTTCAGCCTTACAATTCGCTGCCAACCCAACTTCACAATACTTTAAAACTCCTTCTGTAGCTATTAATTCAATATACATAATCATCTGTTAATTTATATCCACTTAAGTGTTAATTACTGGTTTATTTTGACTAAAAACACATTTTCTACTATTTTGAACTAGTATTAACTAAAAATTAACTTTGTAAATTTGTTTACAAACACTACATATAAACTGTTTTTAGTAAAAAACATGTGAATATAGACTACTAACTTGAATTTTCATGATTTTAGTTGTGGTATAAATTGGCAGCAATATATGGGCACCAAAATCCAGAAGAAACCCACCATATTTCTACTACATTATCAGGTTGGCCAATTTGTGCAGTATAGGTTGGGGAAATCACATATTCTCTTTTTGCTTTAAAATGGTAGTACTTCAAGCCAATATATTTGGTTTAGCGGTAAGAAGTTTAGGTAATATATATGAGGTTTTGACCGGAGTTTTCCCATTTGTGGGATTAGGGGTTGGAGATTTTATTGTGGAACAGACAACCCTCAAAGCTGCTTTAAGCATAATGGTCAAACATGAGAAAACATGCTCTGACAATTAACACGTTTTTATACCGTTTGTTTTCGACACTTTTGGATTTCTAGCACGAGGCTGTAAACCTTTTGAAAAGAGTTCAAAAGGTCATGCATTGTAATATCATGACGCTTAGGTCTAGAAATGTAGTTTTTCAAAAATTGGGTTTTACTATTCAAAAAGGATTAGCGACACAGTTTGTTGTCCGTCTATCTTTTGTTTATGTGTAATTATTTTAAATATATATATATATATATATATATATATATATTAAAAAAAGGTAGTACTTCAAGAATAAACCATGAAAAATTAATTAACAAAAAAATTAAGTACTAACAATTATTAAGCCAACATAATAAAACATTCGTGCTAAAATTAAAAAGGGATCTATATACATGTGAAAGTCTTGTCAATGATATATTGGAATTGATACGGGCAGAATTTGTTAGATTAATTCTTAATATTAGAGGTCTCCTGCAAATACCAGAATAAAAAAAATAAATAACATGATAATGATTGCATATAAATTTTAAAGTGTGTCACATTAAATTTTAGGTTTGATTCATGTCCATCGGTTTATGCAAATCGGATGTATATTGGATAACTGGCAAATCATTTTCAAGATACTCTGGAATCCTTGTGTTGGGTCTGGGGGAGTCTCACTAGGTTGGATCAACACATTAAGATATGAACCAAGGTTGTCAGATTCGGACTGGTCATCAAATCGGTGAGCTTTCTGGTTCAAGGTTCAATTGGTAAGACCGGGTTCAACCGGATCGGTCCGTTTTTAATTAAATATATAAAACAATATTTAATAAAAAATTACATAATATTCATAGTTTTATACTATTAAAATCATATGAATTTAAATTTCACATTATACTTACAAAAAAAAAAAATATTAATTTCACATTATTAAATATTTTGCACGTTTTAATATGTTGTTTGGTATTTTTAATAATTATACTATAATATTACTTGTAATCAAGTTACTAGCAATCTTAAAACAAACAAAAAAAGTACTAACATGTTATAGTTGTAGTTTTTATTTGGGCCAATAAAAAAAGGATTTTTCTATCATGTGCAAATTTGCACATGCACATGTTAAGAAGTTTTAAATAGTAAGTTTGTAATGGAACTTGCACATTTTATATTAAATATATAATTTTTAATAAATAATTGTTGTTTTTCATTAAATAGTTACTACTTTTGATTAATTTAACATGTGCAATGTTGCACATGTTAAACAAACCCATAAAAAAAATACATTCTTAACCCAAGTCCACTTATATCTCATAACACTAATATTGATAATGACCAAAGAAAGGAAAGCAGCCGTCAGTGGCTTATTTTGTTCTCTTCCTCTTCCTATTGTTCTCAGTCTATCAGACAAAATATTTCCTCTTCCCATTGTTTTCTTGTTTTATTTCAAGTTATTTCTTTTCTAAATCTAGTGTTTTAATAGTGTATTGGTTTATGAAACTTCACATATTTCTTCTTCTTCTAACATCAACTTGTGAATATTAATTTCAATTTACTATGTTTGCAATTTGTAGAGAAACACATAGAGTTGAAAAAAATTTACAATATAAAATTGATTTTTTTTTAATCAAATAACCAAAATAAAAAACAAAAATAGATCAAAACAGTAGTTTGTTTCCTTTTATTTCCTTACTTGTTGGTTTACTCAAAGCAGATCAGGTTTTGCGTTAAAAAAAATTACTCAAAACGAAGAAGAAAAAAAATAAAAAAATTGAAGTCTTGACCACCGAAACGGACAGACCGGCCAGTTTACCGGTTCAGCTCCGGTTTTCACCAGGTTATCCTAGTTTCCATGCATAGAGGTTTTGTACCCTGACCGGACCGGACAAAGGTCTGGTTCCCGGCTCGACCGATGATCTGGTCCGATTCTGACAACCTTGATATGAACAACCACAAAAGTGACTTTTAACACCACACTTTCACCCACAACATTAAGCTAAGTTAATAAATTCTCTCACTTATAAGTTGTTCAACTTCTTAACATCTTGATAGGAATCACACACTCATATCAAGCATATCAATTAATAGTAGTTTACAAAATAAAGTTCTTTCAATGATTCTCGTGCACTAAAGAAATGAAGAAATGACTTAGAAATATTTTAGGCAGAATTTTAGACTCATGAAAATCTTATGGATTTTATTTTCTGCCTTATGAGCATCTCTATTTAATTTATAGAGAAACTCATATTAATTGATGGAAGGAAACAACCCTGGAAGATTTTCAGCAATGTTAATATGAAACAAAACATATAATTCACTCTTGTTCACAAAATACGGTAAGGCAAAATCTAGACACATTGTTTCAAATTCACCATTGCATCCTTTTATGTATATTTTAAAGCGATTATCCGTCAAGATTTCACAAGTTCCGAAAATTTATTTTTTCGGTCTCAAATATTTTTTATTTTTTCTATTTTATTAAGTGTGTGTATTTTTTTTTTAACCCTCTAAATTTTAGAAGAGTTATAGTAGTTTAGAATTCAACGATATTAATGACTTCCATCTAAAAATTCATGTGTGTAGTTTAAATTCTCAAAATTTATTTACAAATTTTTTTTTTAGTTTTTCTTCTTAAATATGAGAATTTTATAATAAATTTTCTTTAGCAAAATTTGTAACTTGACATATCTTATATATTATACATCAATTACAAAGTTTTTCAAATTTGTAACTTGGACTTTTTTTAGTGCAATGTAACTTGGACTTCTTATTAATTATTTACATAATACGTCTCTAATGTTATTTTATTGGGTTAGTGACGTAATTTAATTGGACCATCATATGACGTTAGAAGTAATTTTTCCAAATTGTTTAAAAAAAAAAAAAAGTAATTTTTCCAACTTTATATTTGGTCCATAACTTTTACAAATTTGTGATTTTAGTCCCCTAACTTTATCCTCTGTTGCAAAAGGATGACCCCCACTGATTTTGATCAAGTCAACGTGCATGTGGCAAGTGACTTACATGTCAAATCAGTATGTTTTGCCACGTGAGCAATGACTCACATACCACATTAGCATGGCGTGCCACATATGATGACATGGCATGCGAATCATTGTCCATGTGACAAATCATGCTAATGTGACATATGAGTCACTTGCCAAATGTGTGTTTACTTGTTCAAAAGACCAAAATTGCAAGCTCGTGAAAGTTAGGCGATCAAAAGTGCAATTTTGACAGTTAAGGGAACAAAATCGTAAGTTTGTGAATGTTAAGGGGACAAAAGTGCAATTTAGTCAAAACTAATCCTACAATTTTACTTGCATTTGCTAGCCTCGGTCACTTCTAAACGAAAATTAGTCCTATATTTATTTTTAGTTCAAGTAGTCTAATGGTTTTGAATTTCACCTTTAAGAAATAAGTGAAGTGTCTAGGATTCAAACTTCGACTCTGTCAAAACAGGGGAGAGCCGTTACAGCTTCATCACCTCTTTCTTTCCTCGAGTCGTCCAACCAGTAAAAAAGCATGTCTTCGCTTAGGAGATCCCTCAGACAAGGGCAGTCCAGTTGAAGTTGATTCATTTTGTCAGGCTAGTTGCCTTACTAGCCTAGCAAAAATACTACCTACGATGAATTTTTCAAGGTTTTACATGTCTACTACTTAAGTAGTGAACTCAGTTTGAGAAATGAAAAATTTGAAAGGAAAAAAAATTGAGAAAAAAACACCTCCCTAACGTGAAATTTTAAAATTTTACACGTCCGCAAATATAAATGAGAAATTTTTTAGAGGAAAAAATCACCCCTAACATAAAAAAAAATTCAAAATTTTACATGCCCGCAAATATTTTAGTAAATTCAGGAGACGCGGAAGAAAATTCTGGGGACCCCAAAAAAATTATCTTGCCATATTGCCTCTTTCACATGACTTGCTTGAATTGAGCCATATTGCCAACCTAATCTAAAACTAAAATAGTTAAATAGATATGTGTAGATAAGATAAATTTAAAATGAAACTATATATTTTTTTAAAGTTTTTATTTAAATTGATCTGATGGATGATACTGATACACGTCAAAATTATTCATAATACTGGGTGCATATATTACTTGTGTAAAGAAAAAGTACATAAAGTCTTGGCAGCTTAACTGTTTCAGTTGGTTATTTTGGATGAGTAGGTGGCATGTAATAGTCAATTTGCAAGATTGGTGTAAGAGATATGTTGAAAGTTGAAACTCTCTCCCGTGATTAGCAAGAGAAAAACTAGCTCATGGTAAACTACATATTAGAAACGAGTCAAATGTCTTAAAGTCTATAATAATAGGATTCTATAGCCTTATGAAATAATGACTCTTTAACTTAGTTTTTTCCTTAAAATAAATCTGAGTTGGCAAGTTAGGTTTCATAAGTTTATTTTTCAGATATCTTGAATAAGCTGCTGTATCACACAATGGTAGAGTGAGAACCACTTGATACTGATTTATAGGTCAAAAATGCAATAAAAGATACTATAAAAGTGAGTTGCTCAAAAATCTAAGTTCTAACTATTGGAGCAAATTGTTTCAAAAAAAACTATTTGAGCAAATTTATAAAAGTAAGTTGGTAGTGGATAGTCACCATAATGAGCTCTTAAATTTTTGCCACCTAAGATACTCTTATAAAAGCCCTTTGACGGAAAGGGTTCAATTTTAAACCAATTCTTGTATGACAGTGAACACTTACCCATTAAAGTACAACCAAACAAATATTCAAATTACAATAAAATATAAATCAAAGAATACATAAAAAAAACCCATAGTAAAAGACATGCTAAAATTCCATGATTGATTTTTGTCAAAAAATTCCATGATTGATTGTGTTAATTGGGTATTATTGTATGTTCACGTAATTTGTTCCCTTAAAACTTTTTGAAGACTTAAAAGGAGAAAATACATTTTTCCAACAAAAAATAAAAAGGGGAAAATACAAGGGAAAATAAACTACTCCCATACCAAAATTCCAGCTCATATGATAAAAAACTGCAGAGAAATTGAAGTGCAGTGACACCGGTTCGACCTGCAATTTCTCAATTCTTAGCACTTAATATGTAAATCTAACCACCAAACACTTTAAAACAACACAAAAAAAAGCGAAAAGAATTCAAAAATCTCCATCGCAAATCAAACACCAACATTGTCTCAAATCCAACACCAACACTGTCGATTAATCAATGACTGTCGCTTTACAAGAAATATTGTTTTTCTTTCTAGAAAAGAAAAGGAGAATAATAGAAGAAAAGAATATGATTAGCCCGAAATAAGGCTGAAACCAATTAAGGAGGAGAGAAGATATGAGTACAAAGAATCATAAATAACAATGGGTCAAGGAACCAAAAATTTATAAAACTAATTCCCAGACAATGTACAAAAAATTCAAGCTGATGATATAGAACAGAGATCTTCAAAAACTTGTCTGATGTTGGGCCTTTCATTTACAGGGAGAATACACCTGAGAGATGTTGCAAGCAGTTGGTCCATCTCTTTAGAGGATTCTTCGCCACCTGCAATGTCTCTGTCTATACAGTCCATTACCCTTCCTTCTCTTTCACACAGCCTAACCCAATCTGTAAGATCGACAGCACCTGATTGTCCAGATATTATGTCGCCTGCACTTTTTCTTGTTAATAATTCCATTAGGATCACCCCAAGTGCATACACATCGGCCTTAAAGGATGGGAGTGGTTTGGAAGCAGAAGCAAGTTCTGGAGCGCGGTATCCGAGTGCTCCTAGATTTAGCATCTGCTCTGCAACTCCAGCTGGTGTCATGAGCCGATGCAAACCGTAGTCAGTAAGACAAACACTGTATTCAGGGCCTGCTAACAGAATATTTGTCGGCTTCAGATTTCCATGGGGAAGCCCTCGATCATGTAGGTATAAAAGACATCTTGCAACTTCAACTGCAACTCTTATTCTCTGGCCGAACGACAATGGCGAGTACCTCCGGGGTGTGGTCTCTGTGCAAACAGATACATTAATATTATACTAACTATGCAAAAAGCTATTGTCATGTAAAAATACTCCTATATGAGCAGTGCAGATGATAACTATAGGACATGATAAATGCTACCAATAAAAAGAACAACACTTAGGTGGAGTTTCATATGTACTGTTTTCACTGTTCTCCAACCAGTATCTTAAATTTTGTCCTAAAAATGATACTTTTAAACAAAACAAAACATAAAAGAAAGTGGGGGGTTTGAGATATGCTGGTGGAAAAGTTAATTATTACCATAGAGATGGAGGGCCAAGTTGTCTCCGTGAATGTAGTCAGCTAAAAGAAGCCTCTCCTGTTCCCTAGGCCCCCAATAGTATGCTAGTAATGGGACAATGTTTGGATGCCTCATAGAACCGATCTTTTTAACTTCTCTAGCAAATTCCTTTTTAAGTTTGACCAGTCCCACCCTTAACCATTTTACAGTTAACATATGACCATTGTCCAGAGTAGCTTTGTACAGAGTGCCGTGGCTACTTCTGCCAAGAACTTCAGCCGGAGCTCGAGATAATTCCTCTGCAGTGAATGCTAGTGAAGAATCCAGGAAAAACAATTCCCCGGCCAGTCGATCTGGTGAGTAAACGTCCAACATTGCAGGCTTTTCACAAGCCTCTATAAAGCGTGGTGAGGACGACAATGGGGAACCAGGAGAGGACTTCCTTCCAGATGACATGGGAGGGTTATCCATCAAATTAGGAGGTGCTGAACTGGTTGCTACCACTCCCTCTGGTAAGCAGTGCTCAGAAATTTCAGTTATAAACTCTGACTGTTGTCCAGAAAGTGACCTTGAATTGGATGTCAATAAGTGATCATTTGAAAAGCTCAGTGAAGATGATGAGGGTTGAGCATTTGAATGGAACTTGAAGAGGGAAGGCCTTGAAAGTCCTCCTAACTTGGCATCTCTTCCGGTAGCTGGTCCAGCAAAATCACTTCTCCCACGAAATTCTTTCGCTTGTGATCGATGATAAGCCAATAAAACAAAAACAATCATCACAGTAGCCCCCACAGAAGCAAGGATAATTGCTATCCTGATATTACTCTTTGAACTATGATGTTTACCTTCATCCGGATTATCTGGCAGTGCAGCAGAACGTTCAGGAGAATTATTCGGTAACTTTAGCTTTTTATTTCCAGGGTAAAAGGATGCAGAAGGAAACCGCCGCAAATCTTCGGGAACAGGGCCAGATAGATCATTATTGGACACATTAAATACAGTCAAGTTATTTGAAAGTTTGTCGGGAATATTTCCAGTAAATTTGTTGTTAGACAAATCAAGGTACTCCAAATCAATAAGTTTGCTCAATTCATTTGGAAGCTGTCCGGAAAAGCCATTCCTTGCCAGATTCAGCTGTTTGAGCTTAATCATTCTACCTATATCAGAAGGCAAGACACCTTCTAAAGAGTTGTTGGATACGTCAAAGTATTCCATTGGCTGATCAGGAGGCATAAGTAGTAATTCACTTACCCCTGAACCATGAAGCAAAAGCGGCCCTGTAAATTGATTTCCAGAAAGATTCAGTCTGGTCAATGATGGTGAAGTAACTAAACCAACTGGAATGGATCCATTAAGTTCATTAAAACTTAAGTCAAGGGTAGACAATTTTGAATATGTCCCTAAAATAGAAGGCAAGGATCCTGACAGCTTGTTTGAACTCAGATCAATAACCTCCATAGTGGCTTCCCAGTTATCTATTACAGAAATGTCGCCAGAAAACATATTCCTACTGAAATCTATGACTGTACATCTTCCCAAAGATGTTGGCAATGAGCCTGATAAACTATTCCTCGAAAGATTCAAAACATTTAAAGTGGATGAGTTAACTGCAGCAATTGAGCCTGCACATAAGCAAAGATATGCAAATAAATTAACAGAGTATTGAGTTTAGCATGTCTTTCTTTGTCTAAATAATTCAAATCCCCAAAATCTAAAATACAAATACTTCACAAACCATGATGCAATAGTTATTTATATATAAAAGAGCCACGTGAAAATTTACTTCACAATGGTTAAATCAAATTGGTATTCTAACTTGAAACCTGTGAATTCTAAAGAAACAAAAAGCTTTTAAATGAAAATGCAAGCAGAATAAAGCGGCGAGCAAAGGCTGGAGGTGAACAAAAGAAATACATACAGAAAAATATACGACAAACCAATTCATAAGAAAAAAATTTGTACTGAAGGAACTAAGCAAAAGATGAGACAGTTCAGGCTTAAACATCAAACTTGAAGAAAAATATCTCATATGTCATCAGAGAATTACAACATATGATAACAATGAGCCAAACACCAAGCATCATAAGATTCATTCACATAAAAAGTCAAATGTTTCGCTTGTTCAAGAAAAAAAAGTCAAATGTTTCAAAAAAACAAAAACAAAATATACAAAGAGTCAAAGACACTAAACAGATAATGCATGATTGAATGTAAGGAAGACCATCCACAAGTGTTCGTCAGAAGAAACATATAACACAAAATATTCAACATCCTCTCTTCTCACCCCTTATACCCATCCTCAGTTCGCCCTTTCTCTACGTCTATCGACAGACGACAATTGTATTGATTTATTTATTTTTATTATAATGAGGGACTAAGCCCAAGAAAAAAGAGAAATTACACAAAAATCAACCGAGGGATAGTAAACTAAACCCTGAAACATCAACAGAAAGTAAATGTCTAATTGGACTCGGACAAGTCTCAAAAAAACACATTACAATTCAACTCAGACAATTGTATTGATTTATTTGGAAGAGTGTTGTTTCCATTAAAGCACGTGCAAAACGGAAGTTACAAACTTTCATTAAAACACCCCGTTATCAAAAAGGATACGCGTTATCATTTGTGCGCCTTATCCACGTACTAAAACGTACATGCATGCACATAAAAATCCACAATCAAATGCATACTAAAACGCACGTGCATGAACATAAATCCACAATCAAATGCATACTAAAACGCACGTGCATGCACATAAATCCACAATCAAATGCATACCTCCTATGCCACATTATCATTAAAAAATCCGTTATCGAAAAGGTTACGCGTTATCATTTACGCACCTTTTCCACATACTACAAACACACGTGCGTGCACATAAATCCACAATCAAATGCATACCTATGCCACATTATCACTAAAACACCCGTTATTGTAATAATTTCTCTTAATTAGAAATTTAGAATCCAACATGCATATTGTAATGTATGCTCCTAAAACTGAATTAGATAGGTAATTCTGTCAAGACAAAACTTATAACACAATATTCAACATCCTCGCTTCTCACCCCCTATCCATTATCCTTCATTCGCCCTATCTCTATGTCTATCGAAAGACAACAATTGTGTTGATTTATTTGCAAACACGTTTCCATTAAAGCACATGCAAAATGGAATTTACAAACTAGCGTTAAAACACCCGTTATCAAAAAGGTTACACGTTATCATTTACGAACCTTTTCTACGTACTAAAACGAACGTGCATGCACATAAATCCACAATCAAATGCATACCTATGCTACGTTAACATTAAAACACTCGTTATTGAAATAATTTCTCTTAATTAGAAATTTAAAATCCAACATGCATATTGCAATGTATGCTCCTAAAACTGAACTACATAAGTAATTCTATCAAGACAAAAATTGAAAAGATACAAACCAAAAAATAGGGTAAATATAAACAAACAAAGATCAATGCTACACCTACAAGTCTACAACTAACTAGCTAGTGATACTGATCCTCAAAGTAAAAAGTATATACCAGAAAAGCCATTAGAGCTAAGATCCAATTCTTGCAAGGACATTGAACTCAGCAACAAGTCTTCAGGAACAGCACCAAATAAGAGATTCCTTGCAAGCATCAGAACCCGAAGTTCAGGCAATGAACCGAACGAAGGAAGCTCCCCTCTAATCAAATTATCACTCAAATCCAAAGCTTCCAAGTTACGAAACAATGCAATTGAATCACTTGTGAAAAATTCTCCATTCAATTTATTACGACTAAGGTTCAAAAACCGAACAGTATTAGCCAAAGATGAAACATTTTCAAGAGTAAGTGAAAGTCCACCATAGAACTGATTTTGACTTAAATCAAGAAATTCAACGTTGTGAAGAGTCGAAATCAGTTCACCAATGTCAGCCCAGAGTTGGTTAGAGTGCAAATCAAGAACCCTAAGTTGTTGAAGATTATTGAGACCAGTTGGAAATCCACCTTTGAAATCATTGTGTGATAAATTGAGATAATTGAGACCCCAAAGATCGTTGATCCGAGCCGGAATTGGACCGATGAATTTGTTGTTAGAAAGATCCAAATGCTGAAGTGAAGTTATCGTTCCTAATGAAGGAGGTAACCTTCCGGTGAACTGATTACCAGCGAGACTAAGATTTTTCAACATTTTAAGGTCAAGCAAAGTTTGAAATTTCAATTCTCCGGTGAGATTGAAGTGGTCGAGAACAATTCCGGTGATGTTTCCGGTAACTTCGTCGCAGAAGATACCTTGCCATGAAGTAGGACATTGATTGAAGTCGTTGATGGATGAAAGACTCCATGAGTTAAGAACTCGGTAATCTGGATCTGAGGGTATGCCTTTTTTGAATTCGAGTAGAGATCGGAGCTCCGGTAAAGAAGCGGAGCAAGTTGTGAGTAAAATGAAAAGTAAATGCGCCGCCGCGGAAAAGAAGAAGGTTGGTGGAGGAGTCATTGGAGTGAATGTGAATGAAAACGACAGAAAACGACGCGTTTTAATGATTCATTGATAGAGAAAAAAGAACCCTAGAAGATGAAGAAGAAGAAGAAGAAGAAAGTTAACAGCAATGTTGGACGGAGGTGGAAGAAAGGGTTTGAAAGAGAGAGAAAGTTTCAGTGTAGTGTAGCACTATAGGAGCTTAATTTTATTTTTATCGTTTTTATATATATTCAAGATAATTACATAAAAACATGTAATAAGTTACGCGTTAAAAAAATATTACTATACGGTAATAATCCTGTGAAAAATTACAGGATTATTTTTTATTTATTCATGATTTTTTTTTAGGAAATGATTTATTTATTTATTGTTATTTATAAATTATTACTATTATTAAGAAATAATTATGAAAGGGATCGATTTACATTAAGTAACTTTGAGTGAGTTATTATTTATTTTTTCCTATAAGCGAGATATTAGTTACTATAAGCGTAGTATTATATTGATATTTAAATACGGAAAATTTTATAGAATTTATTTCGATTTAAAGTTTCTATTTGTGTGATTTAATATTAGTTGACCGTGTTTATTTATGTAGTTTTGATGAAGGTTAATTCGATTAGTAAGAAGTTTAGTCGAGAATATTTGAGTTTAACTCTAGTTGGCAACCACTAATACCAGCTGTCGGCCAGCGTGAAAATATTTTTTGTATTTTTGTAAGCGTTCATTGAATCTTAAAATTTAATCGATTAAGGTCAACTTTAGAAGTTTAACTAATCTAAAAAATAAAATTTTAAATCATACAAATACTGATAATTAATAATTAATCACAATATAATTTAGAAAAACAGTTTCCATAAAATAATACTAGTAGTAAATAAAGAGAATGGAAGAAATGAGGAGAGGGGGTGGTGGTGAGGTGGAGAGTGTTGGTTGGTGGATGCTAGTAACTACAGTCTGTAAAGGACAAGTTCCTCGTCCTCTCTCCCTTCATTAATTTCACAATGTTGTACTGTCTTGTGTTGTGTTGTGTGCTGTTTGTTACTATTGTTATTGTTATACACACACTCTCTCTCTACCAAGTAGTAAAGTACGAAGTGTGTGTGTGAATTGTGAAATTAGTATGAATTGTTTGTGTGAGAGACAGAAACGCCAATGTTAGGCTTTGGTCTCTCTCATCTCTCCTTCTTCGCTATCCAGCCCTACACGCACATGCATATCTATCTAACGCCTATGCACGCCGTCACTAACACCTTCTTGCCTTAATCTCTTGTTTCATAAAAAATTTCATTTCTATTTTTTCTTTCTTTAAATAATTTCCACTTAAATCAAAATATTGAGTTTAAATGGTTAATAAACTATCGTTAAGACGAATCGTTGGAAAGAATCCGAATTCATTTTTGGTTTGAATAATTATTGGTTAAATTTTACTTACCTCGTGGTTAGAGGTGAAAATAGGCTAGGTCGAGTTAGGTTTTGTCAAGCATGAGTCTGGCCTGTCAAAAATTGAAGGTCTGAGTCTGGCATGTGGCCTATCATAGGCTTATTTTTTAGGTCTGAGTCTGGTCTTTTGAAAGTCTGACATGGCCTATTAGCTTGTTTAAAAGTTTATTTCACATAAACATATTTAAATAAATAATTATATTTATTTTTAAAAATACTAATGAACAAATAAACCAATGAGATTAAACTTCCTTTTGACATTTAACATGATATTTTGGAGAATTTGACTATATAGGACATCATATTTCGATTTTAGTTTATAATAATACATTTATATATGTGAAAAATTAATGTGGAATAATAAACTTGAATTACAAAAAAAATTAATAGATTTATAATTTAATCAAAGTACAAATTTTAATATATAATAATAATAGATGTAAAAATATTATTCATATTTACTTAAATAGGTCGGCCTAGTATGCTTAAAAGGCTTTTTTATTGGTCTGGAGCTTGGCCTTTTTAGCTAAATAGGCTTATAAAAAAGTTTTGGTCTGCTCTATTTAAAGAAATAGGTTGATCTGGCCTGAGCCTATATAAGTTAGGCCGTAAACTTATGTAAGTCGGTCTGACCTCTTTCCACCTTTACTCATGGTCAAATTTTGAATTAACGAAATCTTCTTTCCTTCCGTTTAACCGGACAGTTGATATAAATCTAATTAATTTTCAATTATAAAATTTTACTTAATATATTCACTAACTATAATTAATAAATATTTGTAAAAAAACTACAATTAGTAAATATGTTTTAGTAAATATATAGATTTAGTATTACCAAAAAAAACTACAATTAGTAAATTATCATGCACTCGATTTTGATTCTTACTGTTAAGATAACTTGTGCCTTTGAATAATTTTTTCACATGTGTTTCGAACATCATAAAAAGTTCTTCTAGAAAAAACGAGCTCAAAATTTAATTTCTAGGTCATAATTGTTGTTACTTTTATCTTGAACTTTTGCCTTTAAAAAATTCATATTTGATTTAAATCATGCTTAAAAATTCTAAATTTTACTAAATAAGCTTTATATAATATTTTAAACATGCCTATAAAAGATCATTCAAAGATTTAAGAGTTTAGTGATAATTAAACAAATTTAATTTTAGTAGGACTAAATATCTTTAAAAAAGTTATAGGGACTAAAAAATGAATAAAAATTAAAGATTAAACTTATAATATCCCAATTTAATAGAGATCAAAAACATATTTAATAACCCAGATTGTATACGTGCAAATAAAATGATATTATTTTTACTAATAATACAAAGTACAACCACTAAAAAATTTCAGTAAAAAAAAAAACCACTAAAAATTTAAAATAACTAATGAGTAGTGAAAAAAGTGGCTCTATAATATATTGTGTTTATGTATTGGATTACTCTTAAAAATATTAATAGTATATAAGGTTGGATAACCTGAAAGTTAACTTTAACCTGTGTAAATGTTAGGTTATTATTTAGGAGTTGGAATCCTCTCCATTTCTTCAAAGAAATGACAAATGCAATTACTATAGTTTTGATGTAAATCAAGAATATGAATGCACGTCTCACATAGGTTGAGATTGATATCTTGCAGACCAAGAAACACGTGGTCAAAATATATGAGCTTATGGATACAATGTATTCTCACATGAAACTTGAGTTCTCCACCTTTAGGACTTGGCTAGTTGATGAATTCTACCCTGCAATGAGAGTGAATCCACCTCCTGCTGTTGTGCCACCGCCAGTTCCTGAAGCTCCAAAATTTGACAATATGTCCAGTTCTGATGATTCCTCACCCACTATCCCTCAGTAATTCTCCCGGTTCTTTTTTATGACGACAAAGGGGGAGAAGAGATTGTTATTTTGAGGGGGAGATTCTGTTTTTATGATGTGATTTATCTTGTCTACTTTTTATGATGTTTAAAGTACTTTTATTTGCTAAGTTTAGAATTTGCTGAGAAGTGATGAGAAGTTATATTTTGTTTTTAGAACTTCTCTTTAAATGTCACATTATTATAAACTCTAATTATGGTTTGAATCTGTCTTTTGCAAAGTCATTAATCCTGTATGATCATTGTTATATCCTCAGGTCTGAGATTTGATTAATGAATGAATGATTCAAAATTGCATGATCTTATTTTTACTCAATTTGCATATGCAAAATTTTTAAGCTTTAATAAAGAATGCATAAATTGAGGGGGAGCTCTTTGATTAAATCACAAGTATTATTACTAATTTGGTTTAATCAGAATCTCAATCTAAAAATTAATTAAGAGTTTGTCATCATCAAAAAGGGGGAGATTGTTGAGACAAAATCCTATTTTGATGTTTTAAAGATAACAAACTTCTCTAATTAATTTTAATTGGATTCTGATCATATTGTGATCTAACAAGTGCTTTTGAGTGATTTAATATTAGACAGATGCAATGGATTAAAATCATTAGGTTTCACTCATAAGAAAAGAATTAAAACTTGTTTCATGCAATATTATGCTCATGAGAATGGTCTGAGACCATACCACAAGTTGATGTTCAAGTTCACGTGATCAATGAATAAGCACTTATAAATGTCAACGTGAAACAAGACAAGATTACACTTTATGTATGACTTATTTAAAGCATTCAAAACAGAAGAAATAAGTCATTTAAGGCAAAGAATCAATTTTGGTTCATGGACATGCTCTTTGAAGGGTCTTTAAGAATATCAAGCTCACATTTTATGTCAAAGACTTTATGTTCTCCAAGAACATCATTAAGAAGTAATCTAGACCAATAGAAACTCAACAACAAGGTACAAACAGCTTGCTAATGTATAGTAGCTGAACAAAATCAGACTTGCAAGAAATGGGTGGCTACATTCTCCCATAACAAATGTCCTTGGTTTACTATTTGCTTGTACTTGCAAAGGACACATGAATAGTATCTCTACTACTCTATTCTGCATATAAACAGCTGCAAGACAACTTGCAACAGCTCTTTTAGCTCTTTGATCTTATCCACATTTGTTTGGAGAATGGTCTCCAGAAACTGAGAGAATGGTCTCCCAGATTTTCTTCTAGAAGAAGCAAGCTGTCCTAGTTTTATTTCCACACATGGGAAAATACTTTACAACTTATATATCATCAGAAACAACTCATCACAGTTGGCACAACGAATATCTCTGCCATCTTTGCAGTACCAATGTCAGAGACCACCAAAAGAATGATCTCCAGAAGCATCTAAAGTACATAATTGGCTGGACTGTTTTGTTTCTTTCACAACGGTTATTCCTACACTCACAACAGACTTATTTGATGACCAAGCAACAAGGGAACATCTCCATCTATAAATAGCACGTTGGTTCGAGATGAAGAGTAAGAGTTTCAAGCACAAAAGCATTCATACTTGTTTTATCTTACAAGCAATCAAGCTCTTCTTTTTCACTCATACTCCAAGCTCTCTAGAAATCTAGGATCTATAATTTCGGTGAGTATCTTGAGTGTAATTTATTTGTAAGCTTCACAACCGGTTAGGTGTGTTTAAGCTTAGATCCAAAAAACCTTGATAATCTTTGTAAAGTGTAACTCAAGTCAATTAGGTATAATTGTTTGAGTGTACCTTGATAGATCAGCTTGTGTTAAGCTGGAAGTATTTTGATCTTGGTTTAGATCAAAGAAAGGACTGTAATCTTGGTCTAGATTATAGTGGATAATCTCACTCAAGTGGGGACTGGAGTAGCTCATACTATTAAGGGGTGAACCAGGATAAGATCATGTGTTCAATCCTTCTTCTCCCTACTCTTTTATTTTAAGCAAACACTTAACACACAACTCACTTACTTAAAGTTATTTATTATTTTGTTGTGTGGAGAACGTTCTCTGAACATTCTAACAATCTTATTGTTCAAAGTTTGCAATTAACTTTACTTGCAGTTAAAATTTTAAAAGGTCACAATTCAAACCCCCCTTTCTTGTGACAAACCTTGTTACTTCAACGGCTCCTCAGCCGTTTTCCGACAGCCATTGATGGGCATTAACTGCCCATCAATGGCCTTGGCCAAGCGCTGGGGCTATATATAGACCTTTTCACAACTTCACAAAGGTACGTATTTCTCTATATTGAAAATCTTCACTTCACCTCAACTGACTTGAGCGTCGGAGTGTCTGTAGGTACACAACCCCCCTCCGGGTACATTTGGACTGCTCGGAATTACAAACCAACGTGCACCACCGTCTGGTCGACTCTGATCAAGGTAAAGATCAGTGGCGCCGTCTGTGGGGACCTAAAGTTTCCCCCGTCTTTTCCCAGAATTAGACCAAAACTCATAACAAAAAACTCATTTCTTGACCATATGCTAGTGCAAACAACGAATTTGTGGGAGAAAACAATCATCCAAATCCTCCCAATCATCAAAACCAATCTGATGGCGTCGAGACTTCTGTCACGCCGGAAGGTAGCACTGCGCATGCACAAGCAACTCCGCTTGGTGTACCGCCGCCGCACCAACCACCGCAACCAGAAGATCCACTGGTAGTCCCACAAGTGCCACCAGGAGCACCAATGGAAGTGGTGATGGCTGCACTGGTCAACACCATCAACAGGCAGGGGCAGATACTTCGCGAGCAAGCAGAGAATATGTGTGGACAAAATGAACTGATCCGCGAGCAAAATCGATGCCTCCGAGCAGTCGAAGACTCACGTGCTGCCTCAAGAATATCGGGAAGTACTCGTCGACAAAGATCGTCAACACCGGAGAATAATCGCTCGCGATCGAGGTCTAGGTCCCCGAGGCCTGCACCTCGACGAAATGCGGAGAGACCACTGAGTCCTCCCAGAGACAATCCTCGGAGGCAGAATCACCCTCCTCCACAAAGGAACAACCACATTTCCCCACCGAGGAACAGACGTTCACCTCCTCGAAGAAATAACCGATCACCACTGAGGAACGGAGAAGCAGCTGCTCGTGGAGGAAATGCCCGTCATTCCCCAAGAAGGGAATCTCCGGGCAGTGGAGACGAGAGGCACCGAGGACCCCTCTCAAGAAGAATCATGGACATTCCACTCCCACGAGGACTGGAAAAACCCCCAACCCTGGACAAATATGACGGAACAACAGACCCTGACGAGCATGTCCAGAGCGTCGAGACCGCCCTCGATTATAGGAATCTACGGGGATCAATTAAATGCAAGTTATTTCCGCTCTCGTTGATACGAGGAGCATCAACCTGGTGGAGAAACTTACCTCCAGGCTCAATCGACTCATGGGAAGAACTTTGTCGAATGTTCACGGCACACTTCACAACCTCTCGACGACACCCAAAGACGGTGGCCAGCCTAAAAGCAATCGTCCAAGGTCTCGAGGAGTCTCTTCGAAGCTATATCGAGAGGTTCAACAAAGTATCTATCGAGGTCGAAGCGACCGACAAAATGAAGTTATATCTCTTCGAAGAAGGATTGCGCGAGGGAACAAAGTTCCAAGAGGCGGTTGGGATCGTCGAAGTACAAACCCTCGACGCATTCTTTGAATTGGCCCAACGATACATCAAATGGGAGGATAAGCAAAAGGCCTCCGAAGTCAGAAGACCAAAAACTTTCGAGGTCGGTGGACCCTCTTCGCAGAGAGAAGAACGCCGAGGAGATGAAAAGAAAATGGAAGGTGGAAAATTCAGAGAGGCTAAACCACCAAAAAGTCAGTTCACCTACCACACTCCCCTGAATGCTCCTCGAGATAGGATCTTATCCGAGATATCGAGCGCTGAGTTCAAAAGCGCGGGAATCAGGTTCCCAAAACAGCTGCCCGCAAAACCAAAGTCTTGGGGATACGTTGACCTGATCGTCACCTTTGGCGAAAACAAGGCCATGAAATCCGTGAAGATCAAATTCCTGGTCGTCGACTGCCCATCTCTGTACAACTGCATCATTGGACGACCAACTTTAGCTGAACTGTTCGCAGTGTCCTCGACCATCCATCTGAAGCTAAAGTATTACACTAAGGATGGACGGGTCGCCACAATCAACGGGGACATAGAAGCTGCACGGCGATGCTTTGAAGCTGCGTCCAAGAACCTCAACTCTGTGGTTACGCCGAAGAAGAAGAAAGAAGAAACAAAGCTGTCCGGCGTAAACTCAATCAGTATCGAGGATGGAGTTGAATTGGATGTTCGAACTTCCAAGAAGGAGCGCAAACAAGAAAAGAAGGCAATTAAGGATGACCTTTTGATCAAGAAAAACTATCGTCCCATCCCTGATGGAGAGTTCGAACTAGTTCCCCTTGGCGAGGATCCAACAAAGGGCGTGAAGATTGGAGCTGATCTCCCCGACTTGGTGAAAAGGCAGTTGAAAGCTTGCTTAAGGGAGAATGCTGAACTGTTTGCTTGGAGTGCAGCTGAAATGCCCGGAATAGACCCCGAGGTCGCTTGTCATCAATTGACCATAGATCCTAGGGCTAGTGTTGTAATTCAGCGTCGTAGGAAGCAGTTTCCCGAAAAAGCGGAGGCTGCTCGAAAAGCTGTAAAAGACCTCCTAGAGGCCAATTTCATTGCTGAAGCCCAGTACACAACCTGGCTTTCTAATGTTGTACTTGTTAAAAAATCTAATGGAAAGTGGCGTATGTGTGTTGATTATACCGATCTTAATAGGGTTTGCCCTAAAGATGCTTATCCTTTGCCGAACATAGATAAATTGGTAGATAATTCCTCTGGGTTTAAATTACTATCATTTATGGACGCATATTCCGGATATAATCAAATAAAAATGGCTGAAATCGATAAAAAGAAAACAGCTTTCATGACCGAAACTGGTAATTATTATTATAATGTAATGCCTTTCGGGCTCAAAAATGCAGGTGCCACTTACCAAAGGATAATGAACAAAGTATTTCACAATGAAATTGGAGACATGCTCGAAGTTTACATGGACGACATGATCGTTAAATCCGAAGAGGAAATCGATCATACCGTCCACTTAAAAAGGGTGTTCGACCAAGCAAGAAAGTTTAACATGAGGTTCAATCCGGGAAAATGCACGTTCGGAGTTAAGGCTGGAAAGTTCCTCGGTTTCTACCTAACAGAACGAGGAATAGAAGCCAATCCCGACAAATGCAGAGCATTCTTCGACTATCCAACTCCAAAATAAAAGAAATTCATCCAAACATTGAACGGCATGTTGACCTCGATGGCTAGATTCGTCGCCAAATCTGTTCAACATGCTCTGCCCCTCTTCAAGCTCCTCAGAAAAGAAACAACTTTCGAATTGACTGAAGAGTGCGAAGGAGCATTACAACACCTCAAACGAGCATTGTCCGAACCACCAGTATTAACACGACCAGTCGAGGGCGAAAAACTCTATCTCTACCTCGCCGTAGCATCAGAGGCCATAAGCGCCGTTCTCATAAGAGAAACCGAGCAAGGGCAAAAGCCTGTTTACTTTGTAAGCAGAGCACTGCAGGGACCAGAACTCCGATACTTGCAAATAGAAAAAATCGCTCTAGCAGTGATAATTGCCGCGAGGAAACTCTGATACTATTTCCTCGCCCATTCCGTCGTCATTCGGACAGATCAACCTGTAAAGCAACTACAGGCACGACCAGATATGGTCGGAAGAATGTTGAAGTGGTCGTTGGAACTTGCGGAATTCGACATAAGCTTCGAAAGTAGAAAGGCTTTGAAAGTCCAAGTACTTGCCGATTTCGTCGCCGAAATGACAACGTCGATGACTTCCGAAAAGAATAAATGGACCATTTTCGTCGATGGATCCTCGAATTCACAAGGAAGCGGGGCAGACATCATACTCGAAAACGGAGACGGAGTCCTAATAGAAGTGTCCCATGGACTTTCCTTCCCAACGACGAACAACCAAGCCGAGTACGAAGCTTTCCTAGCAGGGTTGAGACTAGCCGAGGACATGGGAGCCGAGGAAATCAAAATATTCATGGATTCGCAGCTGGTAGCATCTCAAGTGTCAGGAGAATATCAAACAAAAGAGGAACGACTCCTCGAATATCTGAACCTCATCAAAACAAAACTTGCAAAGTTTAAGGAAACGGAGGTGAAACATGTTCCTCGAGAACATAATGCACGAGCAGATGTCCTTTCTAAACTTGCGAGCACAAGGCGCAAAAAGGCGGGCAATCAATCCCTCATTCAGAAAACATTGACAAAATCGAGCATCGAAAAAGCAGTAGAAGTCATGCACATTTGCGCCATTGACGAGCAAAGCTGGATGGCCCCGGTGTACAATTTCCTGAAGTCGAACACACTGTCCATAGACGCCAAAGAAGCAACAAAAATTCGAAAAAGAGCATGCTCGTACGTCTTGCTCGGCGATAAGTTATACCGAAGAGGATTCTCAATCTGATTGCTCAAATGTGTGGAAGAAACACGCGTAGGATTCATCCTGCAAGAAATCCACGAGGGAATAAATGGACAACATATTGGTGAACGATCTTTGGCAAGAAAACCGCTAAGGGCAGGGTACTATTGGCCGACGATGCAAAATGACGCCAAAGACCATATCCTTAAATGTGACAAGTGCCAAAGACACGGGGACATGCACATCGCACCAGCCAACGAGCTGAAAACGCTGATCTCCCCGTGGCCATTTGCCTGGTGGGGAATGGACATCCTCGGTCTTTTCCCAACAGCTGCAAGGCAAGTCAAATACCTCATAGTTGCCGTGGACTACTTCACCAAATGGATTGAAGCAGAACCTCTCACAAAAATCGGCGCATCCCACATACTTCGTTTCTTCAAAAGAAACGTGCTCGCAAGATTCGGAATCCCTCGAGTGGTGGTAACGGATAATGGAACACAGTTTACAAACAAAAAGTTCCAAGAATTCCTCGCCACGATAGGTACCACTCAACACTTCACATCAGTCGAGCATCCTCAAACCTACGGGCAAGCTGAAACTGCCAACCGCGTGATACTCCGAGGACTAAGACGAAGAATAGGCGCATCTAAAGGAAATTGGACCGAGGAGTTGCACAACGTCCTATGGTCCTACAGAACCACTCCACATTCCACAACCAGGGAAACACCCTTCCGATTAACATACAGAACAGAGGCAGTAATTCCCGTGGAAATAGGAGAACCATCCTCAAGGATCGAATATCCTCACGAGGAGGATATAAACGACGAGTTACTAAGAGAGGAGCTAGATCTCATCGAGGAACTAAGAACAGGGGCTTCTCTTCGAGAAGCAACCCTCAAACAGAAAATAGTTGCTCGGCACGACAAAAGGGTTATCAAAAGAGAATTCGAGGTGGGAAGCTTGGTGTTAAGAAGAAACCAAAAAGATTCACGAGAGGGGAAGCTCGCAACTAATTGGGAAGGATCATATCGAGTCCGAGCAAAAACAGAAAACAGAGCATATCACCTCGAAGATCTCTACGGCAAAGAAATCCCTCGCACATGGAACGCTGAAAAGCTAAAACAATACTACAGTTGAAAATAGCGTAATTCGACATGCTCTTCAACGAAGGCTGCAAATCCCGCCGAGGAGACGCGCCTATACAACGGAGGAATGCCTAGGTACGGGCAGAAATCTTAAAACCTTAAAGCTCGACCTTAGCCCTAATGCTGACGTCCACGCTCAACGAGGGAATACTCCATGCGAGACCCATTGTTGCTTAGTACAAGCCCAACAGAACACCCAGCTCGCGATGGGATGTTCAATGCTGCGAAGAAAGATTTCAAACGAAGAAACTTTCCTCGACTCTAATTTGGGAGCTAGCCAAACACTCGTGCAGTTCCACAAACTGCTCGGGAACGGTGCTTACGATCCGCGACATCAAGAAGCAACCGTGACTACTAGACGAGCACTAGCGCAAAAGGTGATCTACCTAGCGAATAGAACGTCTAAAAATACTAAGTTAAAACCCTAAGTCAGAATCGAGCACCATTTTAAAAAGTATCCTCGCATATTTTAAATGGTCGGATTTGCAGGGAAATAATCACAAATATTGACAAGTTAAAATAAGCACTCCACAAACAAAGCAATAAACGAGCACAAATTATAAACGAGCATAAATTGCAAAATAAGGGTATTATAGCTTAAAAACGACCATAGGCCGACGATATCATGGTATTACACAAAAAGGCGAACAAACGCCAAATAAACTAAAGTCAAGGCGAGCATAACGCCGGCATTCAAATTACAAAATTAAAAACAACAAGTTAAAAATTAAGCTTCATCTTCGTCGAGAGGAGGGGAAGCAATCTGGCCATCCCGGACCTCCTTCATCTCGTCCATGCCCTCGGTAATCAGCTGGACGCCTGGGTTGAGGATCTGGAGCTGGGCAAGTGCATTCCTAAAGCTCGATGAAGCAACCTATAACTGTAGATCCCCGACTTCATAAATTTTGGCGATCAGGTCTGCCCGGCTAAAATTAGCATAGGTGCCCGCCGAATCCACCTTCCTCTCCTCCTCATCAGCAGTGGGGTTCAGAGTCATAGAGGACAATTTTTCCTCGAGCTCACCCACTCTCTCCTTCAACTTCCCCTCCTCCTCCTTAGGATCCCGAAGATCCTTCTCCAGCTGAGTGACCTTCGCCTGGGACTCCTTGAGAGCCTTAGTCTCCGAGGACAGGTCTTTCTCGACGATAGTCAGACGCTCCCTGAAACCCTTGGCATGAGCCCGAGCTTCGTCCCTCTCCTGGAGATATTTGCACTCCCGACCATTCAGGAAAGTGGCCACCTCCAGCAGCTTTAACACGGCCACTGAAGATTCGGCGACCACGTTCCTAATGGACTCTGGACCCATGGACGCCAAGATGGTCTGGTCGGCATCCGAAATCTTCATGCTGGTCTTTCCGTCCAACATGCAATCATGTCCCATTGCGGGGGGAATGACAAACTCCTCAGCAGGCCTCCCCGGCACTAGCTTGTGGCCACCAACCACACTACTCCCCCCAGTGTCCGTCCTCGCAATTTTTGGGGGCCTCCTCTCAACGGGAACTACCTCGGGAGCCCCCCTCTCCCCAGTCAAATCAATAGACTTGGATGGAGAAGATTGAGCCGAGGCGTTGAATGTCGAGGAGGAAGTACCCCCAACTTCCCTCCTCTTCTTCTCGGCTTGAAGTTTCCGGAGAGTAAGCTGTGTGTTCTTCATTTCACCTGAAACAAGGCAAGTGTTAGTAAACTCGAAAGAGAAAACAAAAATACAAGTATTGAAAACATTAAAAATACGAGCACATCTATGACCGAACTATAAGGAAAAAGCAAACATACTGAGTACATCCTCAGCCTCTGTCCTAGTCGCGCACTTTAGTAGCGCCTTAGTGTTGATGTACTTCTTGGACGAATGCTGGTAACCCTCCTCATCGCAAATAGGGTTACCCTCTCTATCCTCCCACAAGCTCGGCGGGAATTCCTCCACAAAATCTTCCAATGCTTTTAAGTCGGCGAGCTCCTCCTTGAACAAAGCCCCCTTCTTAAAAGTGAAACTCTTCGCTTCACGAGCATAATGCTTCGTCGACCAGCAGAAGGGGAAGCGTTCACAGTCAACTTCGATAGGCTTGCCATCTAGACCAAGCACTACCTTCCCCTCGTCATCCAGCTGCGGCCCCCGAACAATAATGCTCTTCCAGCCCTCGGAGGTAATAGGGTGTACGACGAACCATTTATCCTTGAAACCTCGTAACGACTCCTCGAAAATATCAAAAAAATTCTTGTGCTGCTTCAATGACACCCACCCGCATTTATCCATCACATTCCCTCTCGGACGAGAACGCTGAATGCCGAAGAGGTGAAAAAATAAGGTGATTGTGGGCGCTAACTGTAGATGTGCAGCTACAATCTCAAAGGCGCGAATAAAAGCCAGAGAGTTGGGGTGGAGTTGGGATTGGCACAATTCCAGGTGGTTGAAAATCGCCACCTCTAAATCAGTAAGGGGCAGGCGAAGACCCATATGCTCGAAAGCTATCTGGTACATGGAAAATCCGCTGTTCTTGAACGTGGAGCAAATCCGTTGTCTGGCCCCGGGGATTCGCACTTCCCAATCCGCATGACCGGGAATTTCGATGTCCGTAAATAAGTCTTCGGGGAAGTTCTCCTCGAATTCAAACTTGCTAGGCGTCGTTCTCGGATCGTCGGCAACCCAGTCAATATTGTCTTCAACCGGAATCTTCCGTTGAACTCCTTCGTCGGCCATGATACCTGAAAAGGCAGAGGAAACGAATGAATTCGATATTCCCAAAAACATCAAATCCACCCCTTCCACCGCCAATTCAAGTGAAGGGGCGAGGATAATGGTCGACATAACACGCGTAAATCGTACTTAGGAAAATTCTAAAGAAAAATCCTAAACATACGAGGAGTTCAAATGCCCGGAACATCCTATAGATGCTCGAGTCGAATACAAAAATACTTGGGAAATTCTAGAGAAAAACCTTAAGATTTTCGGGCATTCTAAACGCATGAATGCCCGGAAGCACGTTATGAATGCTCGGTACGTCCATATGCTAAAAACCCAAAAAATGGAAGTTGCAAAGGCGTAGAAACGCCAGCAACCTCCATATCATAGGCCTAGACCTACCCTAAAACGTTGGTTTTCAACAAAAAAAAACCACCATTTCGTGGGAGGGAAAGGGTGTTAACCACCATTCTTAAACCCTCAACCACCGTACATACAAACCAACCAAAAACAGTATGAAACATAACCAAATCCTACCAAACAGACTTCAAATGAAAATTTAAGAAGGAAGGAAGAGTGGTATACACTTATTTGTTCTTAAAAAGAAAGTTGAATCGGAAGGGAAAGCTTAAAACTTGAGTTGAATTGCTGGAAATCGCCAAGAGTTTGAGAGAAAAGTCCCGGTTTAGAAGATGGATGGTTGAAGAATGAGAAGGATTTGAAAAAATCCCTCCACTTCTCCTTATATAGGAAAATCCCCAACGGTCGCACCTGCTCGAAGAATTGGGGCGCCATCCAGATATGAGCCGTTGCATCAATCCAAAGGCCATGATGAAAAGCAATCCAACGGTCCAGATACGACCATCACAGAAACCAAAGGGCGCGAAGATCCAATGGCCAAGGTGCATCCTCATGATCCAAACCAAACAGATAGACACTCAAGTGCTATCGCCATAGCCTTTACACGTGGCAGGAAAAGACGAAGCGGCTTGTCCCTTCAAGTCACATCCGCGCAGACCTCGTCGAAACCCTAGAGAATCACGTCGAAAATCTTGGACGGGTTAACAATGCGCGAAATTAGTGGCGAGATTCGCGGACTCATAATGAATACTCGGATCTTTCTCCACGGAACACAACGCATAAACCTCTAACGGTCAACAGCTAATGGGCTTCCTCAACATTTAAATCCTACTAAAGATCAACGAACAATGAGATATAATCTCCACGACAAGGTTGTCAGAATCGAGATTTTACCTTAACTCGTTTTGCCTAGGTAAAATCGAAACGTAAAATCGAATCGTAAAATCGTCGATTTTACCTCATATTAAAATAATATAATATTTATATTTAAAACATATATATACTTATATAATATTATAAATGCATCAATAATTTAAAGTTTCAACTTAATTTAAAAGCTAAAATATACTAAATCATCATAATAAAATGTAATATTCGTGAACTTGGATCAAACTACACAAATTATCCACCAAATCATCAAGTAACATCCAACAAATTATCCAAAAACAAGAAGGTAAAATCGTCTCAAAGAGTTAAAACCTACGATTTTACATGATTTCAGCGATTTTAGAGCGATTTAAATCATGTAAAATCGTTCTAGACTACGATTTTACCCAAAAATGATTCTACCAGTGATTTAACTCGAAATGATGACCTAGAAACGTAAAATCTATGGTTTTTAGGTTTTAAATCGGGATTTTAACAACCTTGCTCCACGACATCACATTGTGCTCGACAATGTAAGGAAAACTTTAGGCCCTCAACGCCATTAGCCTAAGTATCAGAATTACGACCACTAAAGTCACCATCCTCTTGCCCGAGCATGATGACTTGGGGGGCTCCTGTTCTGGACTGGGCCTAAATGCCCAACACGTTGAGGACCTCCTCTATTGGGCCGTCGAGCAAGGCCCAAGACACAAGTCCAATATTCCTTGACCGTTGAGCAGCGTACATCTCCCCTGAGATTCGTAACGTCCAACATCGGAATGATGAGCATTAAATGCTCATCACGGCTCCTCAGCCGTTTTCCGACAGCCATTGATGGGCATTAACTGCCCATCAACGGCCTTGGCCAAGCGCTGGGGCTATATATAGACTTTTTCACAACTTCACAAAGGAACGTATTTCTCTATATTGAAAATCTTCACTTCACCTCAACTGACTTGAGCGTCGGAGTGTCTGCAGGTACACAACCCCCCTCCGGGTACATTTGGACTGCTCGGAATTACAAACCACCGTGCAACACCGTCTGGTCGACTCTGATCAAGATAAAGATCACGTATCACTACTTTTTGCATGTATAATCACTCTCTCCCTCTGCTATGTATGTACTACTACTGCCCAATATTCAATAAAATTTCCCTGGGAAAAATTTATGGGCATTGCATTGCAATACTATTTACCAGCAGTTCTCACTTAATTTTTTTTAATAATATTAGGTTAGTCTTTGTATTTTCTCTTTTCTATGGCATAGATCCTATAAGTTTTATTTTTCGTACATTTTTTTGTCAAATAGTTTAGTGGCTAGACTCATATATTTAAATGTGAAGAAATGTGGAATCTGAGGTTCAAATCTCAGCTATTCTAATAATATAATTGGTAGCTACCATTTGAGCTACATTTATGGAACATTTTTCATACATTTTATTACGTAACGTGAGTGAATTTTTTTTAAAAAAAAATTATGTAAGTGATTGTTATATTATTTACACGGCAAGAATAAATTGACATACATTTGAAAATAATAGCGGTAAATTTGTTTTGTTGTGGTTGCTTCAAAATTTTCTTAACAATCATATTGAACACTTTGTATTTTTTTAATTACCTTCCACAAAAGAGCAAAGAAAGCATGATTTGCAAAAATTACCATAAAATGTTCACAAAGAAGTACTTGTGTTGTACCTTATCTATAATTTTTAACTAGCAAAAATTGATTTTTTATTTATTTATTTATAATGGAGCCAATGAGGATTAAACATATAATTTCATGATATTACTCAAATCTCTTACCACTAGTTCAAACCCTAGTGGCTTGCAAAAATTGAATGTACGGTTTTTCACTTTTAACTTTCAATTGTGAGTGAAGTATGCGTTTACACTATAAAACATTGAAATTAATTATCATGATAATACTATTTTCTTTTTTTTTCATCACCAGTTTAATCTGGTTCGGGGGTAGTTCTGGCATCAAGTGGTTTCAGCCCCCTCCCGATCGCAGTTGCGGAGATCAAACTGTGGTCCTCCCTATCAAGCGTCAATCACCACTGAACCAACTAACGATTGGTTTGATTATACCATTTTCTATTAATTAATGTGTAGAAGACGTATCGTTACGATCATATTAATACTAATAAGTATTTGTGTTCTACCTTATAATGGAGCCAATGAGGATTAAACACATGACCTCATGCATATTACTCAAATCTCTTACCACTAGTTCAACTCTAGCAGCTTGCAAAAATTGGATGATTATAGTCAAGAGAAAATAAAGGTTATTTTCAACGGTGCTATACCAAATGTTTCTTCTCTTGTGGATGAGATTAAATTTAGCTCTTGAGTTTGGTATAGTAGTGGGTACGGGCATCAGTCTAATGTATCTTTTATTGTTTGGAACCTCTAATTTGTATTCAAAACATATTATAACCTGTTTTGTGTTGTAAGGGATTGAATACCCCTTGTACTCCCTTATTATAATAATAATTTGCTTATAAAAAAAAGTACTGTATTTTTTTTAAGCGGAGAAAAAGAAAAAGAAGAAAAAATAATAATAAAATAAACGGCGTTAAGAAACAGATATTGGGGGTAGATGGGTGGACAAGAAAGAAATGAAATAAAAGAGGATGTCTGACTGAGTGTGCAATACAAATAGAATGATGCAACCACTACATCTCAACTTCAACTCCTATTCCCATTTTTTATTGCCATTTTGGGTTTCTTTACTTTGACCTTAGCATTCAATCTCAATCATCAATCCTCTAATTCTCCTTTGCTTAATTAGATTAGATTATATGGATCCCAATTGCTTATTCTTAATTAGCTATTTATTGCTTCGTTCGAACTCCGGTCCTGACGTCCGACACAAGCAATTTCAGCATTTCTGCCAGTTGAGCTAGAATTTGTGGACGATTTGATGATTTCTCTTTATTCCATTAAATTGCTTACACTAAAAAACATTATTGAAAAATATTTTTTTGATAAAATTTACACATATTTTTCAGTAAGATTTGTATTATTAGAAGATATCTTTCGATAAAATTTATACTACTAAAGTATATTTTCATGTAGATAAAAAGACTATAATCAATTTAAGAGAACGAAAATTTAAGAGAGCGAGTAGATAAAATTTATATGACTATCTTATTGTTTTTTGTACGAGCTCACACTTTTTTACTTCTATGAATTTAGAATGTGAGTTTCATCTCAATGTTTTCTTAAGCTAAAAAAAAAAATCCCATCAAAGCATTAATATTGACAATCTTATCAACACAAGAGTCACATTCACTATAAATATAGAAGTAGACAAATTCAAACAATTAAGCCAACAATTTCTATGACATTGAAGAACCATCGTTAAATGTCTGAATAACAAGGTGGAATCACTTTTAATCAATATATGTCCAACCTCTTAAATGAGTTAATAGCAAACTTAACCTAAAAAACTTTCGAAATTTAGAGAACTAGATAAGTCAATATTAGCAACAAATCAACCGGCAAAGGAGTAACAAAAATATCTAAAGTTAATCAACTTCGCAAGAAGACAAATCAGAAGATGAGATGAGACCCAAAGCCAAAGGTTGTACCATTGTATATTGCATTTAAGGGCCTCCTATAGGATGACTAGCAACCGAAAAAAATTGAACAGTGTGCAAATTCATTGGAGAGCATTCAATTCTACCATGCATCCCTTTGGAAAAATGTCCAACAAGAGAAATAAAATGAATACTAAAGTCTAAAGGATATGGCAGCATGCATGCATCTTATTTAACAAGATCATCCATGTTGAACTCAGGGTAACAATATATGTGAGTTAGATATAACACTTTTATCTAAAATATTATGACATTAGGTTTATGGTCTTTATAATTAATAAGGTGTTCAATTTCCAACTTTTTAAAACAATGTGAGACTTAACACACCTCACACTAGCCACAACAATTTTTCCCTCAAGTGTGAGTCATTTGATTTTTTATGCTTCACCTTAAGCGGAAGCTTTCTGTTCATCCATACACTTGCACCGTTGTTGGCTGCACTCAATGGAAATAACGGTTTGACCACCTTTGTTAGAAAGACTTTCGAAACAAGGAGTCGTTCGAATGATCGGCTCTGTCATAATACCACTTTGTTGCTCTAAGTTGATGGTTCGACGAAGGTACCACAATGTTGGGTCATGAGCAAACAATCTGGGAATCATCAACATTAGTCTCAGAGCAACAATACAAGCGAGATGAACACCACACTCTCACCCAAAACAATGAAGATTTTAAATAGGCCTGAGTGCTCCCTCATGACCCAACTTTCTTTTTGAAATTAAGGAGTAATATTAAAAAATTACATAGGTATACGATAATTTTCTTGTAGGGATTAATAGTGTGTGTGTATATATATATATATATATATTATCATCTAGTTAGATGAAACTTCTCATTTTCATTTTAAAAAAAAAAAAAATATATCAAGAGGTCTAGTGGCTAAAATTTTAACTTTTAAAAAGAATAAGTGGCAGAATGTTGCTCAATACTCATCTACGTCCGTTACCATTATATTGCCGGATTGGATATATATATATATATATATATATATATATATTAATTCAATGGTTAGTAAATCATAAAGAGCAAAAAAATCACTTAAGAAGAGATTGAGTAAAAAAGTGAACAAATGACTAAGATTACTACAACATGACCAACATAAGACAGAAAATTTAAAAGATCCAAATTTGTATCCCTATATATTGTCACCGGACTAAGCTATTTGACCAAAAAATCACTCAACTTTATATTATTGGAAGATTATCAAGAGCAATCATATAAGTAGTTTGGACATTGTATTTTTTCATCTAAAATTTTAAGGTATATGAAACCCTTCATTTATATATTGTTCATCCACATTTTTATCCGATGTGATCGAAACTCATTTCAATCACAATACACCGGCACACCAATATATTAATAATATTAAAAAAATCATCAATTAAATATATTTTTTTACATTTTATTATGATTGCCTATACTGTTTTTAGAGTATAATTTCGATACATCGCTTTTGTTAATTTCTTATGTGTTTGAAAATTGAATCTTTGACTTTCTTATCTTTTTACTTAACTCATTCACCCGAGTCACCAAGTCAATCTTATAACTCCAATTATAATATTAACTTCTTAAAAATTAAAAATCTGTATACTAATATAATAGTACATATAATTTGTAATTTAAATTCTTCCATGAGTTGAAAAGGCAGAATATATATAAGCAAAAAATGACCTTTGGTGGAAAGGAGAAATTATCAAGCAAGTATGCCATATACTAATAACTAGACAAAGTAGAACACTAGACACCCTCTTCTATATTAGTAGTAATCTTATTTGTCTTCTCGATGAAATTAAAATATACAGCACCTCTTTTTATTTATTTTGTTGAGAATAATTTTATGTCAACATTTTACATTGTCAACATTCATAATTTACTCAACAAAAAAAAGTTCACAAAAGTTAGGAGTGTCCCAACTTATGATATATCATATTCTTTAAATTGTCCATTAAATTTTACTCCAAAAATATTTTGTTCAATACTATACATAATTTGTGCGTCGTATCTTATTAATCTATAATCCATAAAATCAAACATTAGATTTGTGTTCATTTGAATCCTCTTATAATGCATCTCTTCCACTTAGTTAAAGTTAGAAAACACCAAAATTAGCCAACCCACACTTCGTGGCTCGAGCTTTCAGCTTAGGAATCAAGAGACAGGTCCAAAACTATAACCTCAAACTCATAATTTTAATACTACAATTTATTTATTTTAACAATTTTTATATTAATAAATACAAACATATCGTCGGTGCTATATATATATATATATATATATACTTTGTCACACTATCTTATTTATACTTAATTTGTTGAAGATCATTCAAAAACATAACACCTTAATATAATTACTAGTACATGATACAAAGTTAATTTCTGAGCAGGTACAATAAAATGAGATTCTCAATGCAACCATTGTTTCTCTTTGTTCTTTTCATCTTCATTGTGACTTTTGTTGTTCAAATGGAAGCAGAAGCAGTAACCAAAGAAAGAGTTGTGAGTGGTAGCTCTGGAAGTAATTCTGTTACTATTGTTGTGAGTTTTTTTGGACTTTGAAATTTCTTCTAACTCTTAATATTTCTGTTTTGATATTTTCAATTTTTGTGTGTCAGTGTCACTACTCACTACTATGCTATGTTTGGATAAACAACTTAATAATAAGCACTTTTTTATGTAAGTTCTTATGTATGAGCTATTTCGATAACAAAATATAAAAGAAAATTAAATTATTTTCATATATGCAGAGAAGAGGTGAGTGTGAAAAAAAGGGCGTTGAGTGCAAGAAAGTAAATGGTGGGAATGAAGACTACACTGATTTGGAGAATGAAGACTACATCTACACCAACTCTGTGTTACCTTAAATGACACACATTGCTTTCTTGTATTATGAAGTAATTATTTCTTACTATTTCCTTTACTCAATTATATGTATTGTAGTTCTGATTTTGTTTTAAGCGTGTCCTATTAGTAATTGTAAAGGAATGGAAATATCTATATGAATTAGTAGTTTTTGATCCCTCTGACCCGGATTTTGACTCAATGTGGAGACGGTGTATGTTCGACCGAATGGTAGATCTTTACGATTATATAAACATTAGATTTGTGTTCGTTTGAATCCTCTTAATACATATTTTTTAGAAATAAATCACTCATCGTAAAATAGAAAAGTATTTACGTATCACATTCATCCGTTACCCTCTTCTTCATTCACGCATTTGGATCATTTTGAAAGTAATTCAACAGTAAGTTTTGAAAAACCTAATTTGTATTGCAAAATCTAATTTTGAAACTACATTCATAGGCCTAGGCGACACATCTGTAAATTTTGAAACGAAAATGTTGAAGACTGTATTGTTGCCATTTCTGTTTAATAAAATGTGACTACAAATAGTTTTTATCTTAATCAATTGCCGACATACTTCTTGAAGTTGAGATTAATTTTTTATTATAGTAACAGGATAAGATATGTGCCTTTTCAATTTAGGTTCAGCTTACATAAACAAAGGCACTGTCCTTAAAGAATCTCAATTTGAGAAATGACAATTAAGAAGAATAGACAACTCCTAGTATAACACAAATTCCAGAGACCAAAGTCAAAATAGTGACATCGAGGATTCTTGTTTATAGAAACACGTGGAAGTAACAGAACAAACCCATGTGGTAATGTCTTAACAAATTACTGTCCTTTATGAAAACTATACAACGCATCAACATTTCTTGGATACCAATACAATTAACATATTCTGCACCATCTCTATCAATTATCACTTCTATGATCTATCGTTGTTCTTGTCATATTTTGTCCTTATATCAGTATGCTATATTAAGCCTTGCACTAACTCACAGTGAAATTTTGGAGAAGCATGTAGGTGAAAACCAAGAATCAATCATCCAAAATAGTAAAATGCAGACATTATATTTATAGTATGTGTCAGTAATGTGTTCAGAAGTGAAATATAACAATTGAAACTGCTGTTCAGTCAGTAATTTAAATCTAACATGCATATTGATGTCACATACTGACATTTTCATCCAACAAATTTAATGTCAATGGCAGGCTAAGCTTCCTTTCTAAATATTTGTAGGAAGCTGCATCATACCGTGGTAATTACAATTTACAAGAGTAACCAACTCTCCACATAGTCAGAAAAATATAAAATTTACAGATTTACCTTAAATTCAAGTATATGCCTATAAAAGTTACTTTATGCGATAATGACATTATGCAATTTTTTACGGGTGGCTGATGACAAAAATGCTGCTAGCTAATGTAGAGCTCGATATAAATTTACAAAGCATCAGGAACATGTGATGAACATGAAATGCCTCCAGCATTTGTTGGTGAAAAGGTTTTGCATCTGTTGATGAATTCTGAAATGTTGAGCAATATAATTACTTTCTCCTGAAGTCATCATCTCATTCATGATCTGGAGGTTGACTTGTAAACATGACCTTAACACGTGCTACATATCGTCCAAATTCTGCGATAAGTCCGAGCAAACCAAATAAATAAGGAACATGTCAAGGACATACAGACACAGCAAAGTATAATTTTTAAATACTGAACCAATCACAGATTAAGTATCCTAAATACTCCATACTTTTATCTCGATTATACAATTGACTCTATCCATCAGTCAGTATTTCCATGCAGGTAAAGTTTGGATGCTTGCATTGCACATGCAAGTATCATATCACATTAAAATATAGGAAACCTAGGAATCCAAGGGCTTTACATATTGTCAGGAAGATTATTTTTAATCATACTGAACATAAGTTTTTAAATAATGTAAAAAAGTTAGCCTATGTTTGAGAAGACTGGTATCTTACATACAAAAGAGAAAATGCCAAGATGCCAAAAACCTCCGAATATACTATGATACAGAGATTGGAGTATACAGAACCACAACAATATACCTCGACAAGCCACTAACGGTAATATATATTGAAATTTGCATTTGTCAGTCATTCACTTAATTATATTTAACAAGTTAAACAAATTCCATTTTATTTCTTTGCCCTACGGGGGCTGCAAACAAAGAGAGACAATTTTTCACTTTAACAACTATGCCAAAGGCATTTACCACACTATTTTTAGAAAAAATATAGAAATAGAGGAACAGAAGAGTGGCATGACTAGTCGCATTTTTCTTTGTTGTACTTGTGAAAGATATATGAACTCAGAAAAGTAACCGCTAGAATGTAATCAGACTAGCAAAATCCCAAGAACGTACAACCTTAAGGTTTGAAGTATCACAAAAGGAAAAACTACACCGTGTTGGAAGAAAGACGATACACTTGACAGTTAATAAAATGATACTTGGGTGATGTCATCAACTGACATCTTCTCAACTCTAAAAGGTTGTAAGTTGCATTCTTAGTCTCAAAAACCATAAAACAATTTATTGGGAAAGGAACCTTCATGCTTGGAAAATGCTAAATAATCTTCTTCACTACCTTATTAAGTATATAATATTTTCATAAGGCAATAAAGTAAGATTCACCTTGTAGTTGTTTATGCAGTTCCTGTTATCAATCGTTCCATTTCATCTAGCTTCTTGACCTTTACAATGCCCAAGAGCACTTGGAAACCAAAGAATGCACAGAAGGCATATGCTGCAATTGCAGGCACCTGAAAAAGGTAACATGTGACCAAACAATGGGAATCACACCAGATAATCAATTAAGTGACAATTTAAATACCACAAGGAAAAAATAAGGATGCAGGATGGGAGCAGCTTACACGAATCGAATTGAGATACAAAACTGTCGCAAGATTTATTAGGCTTCCAGCAGCTACTGCCTGTAAATTGACAAAAACATAACAAGAATACGCATCACCCCAAAAGGTTTTCTCAGTCTTTGTTCTAATAATATCACCAATCAAATAGAACAAGCATTGAAATTGAAAAACATTTTTTTCCATCAAAAAACAAAAAGAAAATTAACGACATGTATTGGCAGACGATAGATACAAACATGAAATGTACTTGCGTCGAGACATTTTCATAATCAAATAAATTGTTGATATTGATTGATCAGGGCATACATCAGTCAAGAGCTACATACAGTAGACAGTAAATTTGAAGGACAAGCATGTCTTAAAGAATGATTAATATGTTTTATAGGCAGTAGACCAGAATCAAAATATGAAGAAACAAATAAACTTTTATAATTCAAATGAATCACATCTCAAGTCAACTCACACTCCCTATAGTCTTCTGGACTGTGGCAACACGCTGGAATGCCCTTTCAGATTCTAAAGTCCGAACTCGGAGCTTTAGATCTCCTTGCTCCTGCAAAAAATAAGGGCAATAAGCAATGATCTAGAGTATCAGAGGTCGGTAACAAACACAAGGTACAGATCAAATAAATAAATATTATATCTATAAATATCCAACACATACCAGTCTTTGGATAATTGTAGCAAGCCTGTCAACCCTGTCAGCCTGCCTAAATAAGTTGTAAAATGCTTGAGATTGTCTGTCCCATCTCTTAGTGAAGTCCTGTATATCAAAAGATTGATATAAGAAAGAAAATCATAATATTAGACTTAATTCAAGCTGAGTAGAAAATGTTTGTGACCACCTTTAAGACAACTTCAACCCCTGCCTCACGAAACCTTAGTAACTCCAGAGCATAACTGTAAAGCCATAAAGGCTAGTTGCATTATATATGAAAAATATATAACTTACTAATGAGTAATTAAAAATAATTACGAAAGTAAAAACTATGAACACAATACTCACGGTTTGGCAATCTCAGTAATGTCAAAACGTGGGTCAAGTCCCTTTCCAATGCCATCCAACACTGCAGAGACAACATTAACTCAGTTTCCTGACAATCACTTGCATAGGATTTACAAATTAAGAATATTTAACTTATTTACATTTACCTGAGAAGGCTCTAACAACAAATGTAAATGTAGCAGGAAATCGGAAGGGTTGGTCTGATGAAATGGATAATAAATCTTCACCTGATTAAAGCAAGACAGCTATGCATTAGTACTAAACATTCCTTTTTTGAAGTAAACAAACAATACCTATGGGTCACGTATTGTCATTAAAGTAATGGGAAGTGATATCCAATAAGATTTAGTGCTTGATGTTGTTAGGTCATCACGAGGGGGAAGCCAGGGGGATCATCCACATTGGGCTTAAGAACAACTCTACAAGTGAGTTGGACACCACATTTTAACCCAAAACCTTAGGTGTTAGGTTTATGGGTCCTCTCACTTATAAAGTGTTCGACCTCCACTTATCTAAGGCAATGTGGGACTTAACACTCACACTTGCCACAACAGATGTTTGGAAGCAGATCATAATCTTTATAGTCGAGGCAGGTAACGTCAAATTTCATGGGAAAAAAAATCCGTGTAGAACAATTGGGAAAACCAACCAAAAGTTAAAAAATAAAAACATAAAAAATCATTGTATAAGCAATTGTATCTGTTCAATTTTCATCTACTTGTAGGATACTGCATACAACTTTTAAATAATTCCATTACTGAGTCATGCTCTATGATTTAAGATGAAAGGACAAACTATTGTGCTGTGTGGGAAATGACCTACATGCTTCCTTAGGACTCACTTATTTGTTATCTTATCATATGCCAGATTAGACAACGATAAATTGTTGTAACCGCACATTAATATCTATAAAGCATAACAAAGTAGGCATCCAATTACACCATGTGAATTACCAATAGCAGCTAGACGTTGTTTCTTCTTCATTATTTTTTCTTCCTTGCTTAATGGTTTTTTGAATCCAAGTTCGCCTGTTGCTTCCTCTTTTTCTCTCCTTTGTGCAGCTAGGCGCTCCTCAAAACTGTAGAAGAAAGATATTGAAGAATTCAAGGTCAGATGTCTCATAGGTTTCTAACACAACTAATCAATGCCCCAAGTTATTCCTCTACTGAAAAATAGTAGCCATAATGAAGAAGTAATCTAATGAAACCAAAACGGGTCAGGTTAATGCGCAGTACATTTTCAAATAGACATTGGTATATTTCTAACATAATGAATCAAGACGGACAAGTGCTTCTTCACAAACCCTAGTGAGAAATAAATGCTTTATGCCTTTGTCATGACAGATATACCTGAAGAAAAGCCATTATCTACTACTAGTGAAATATATTGAATTAGCGAAAATTGTCTTCAAGATGAAATGTTTTAACTTAAGATTTCTCCTATTAAGTCACTTCTGCATTCTGATGAGTACACCTATCAACAATTTACTTGTTATAACCTTTATACTTCCCATATATAATAATATTGACTTGTAGAAATATCATTGTCCTGAGCACTGGAGGTGTTTCTATGTGTTAGAAAACTCTTTTAACATGTTTTTATTGTGTTAATAGTACTTGTTATTAATTAGGAATATAATTAGGGATTTGATTGATCCTCCTAATTCTTAATACATACATTCTTGTGATTGTAGTCATATGACAGAACATTCCAAATCCGATATAATAGTTTACAACATGTATAATATAACTCCCACTAAATAGGTTCATAACTACCTGTTAAGAAAGAATTGTGCTGTTCGCCTAACAGCAGTCATATCTCCAGTAGGGACAAGAACACCCATTTGAATCATTGATTGAAGAACCTAACACCAGTATACAGGCTTCATTTGGTAAGCATTTGCAAGTTTAAGGCATTTGTGAGTGTTTAAGAATGGAATATTGTAGTAAAATATCCATAACATTATGCTACACAGTCTATTAAAAGCATCTACCTTATCTGGATCTTTCTCATAGACTCCATAAAATGTTTCGAGCAAGCCTTCTCGGATGTTTGGACTGATACTGCAAGATGCAATACCGATCATATTTGTGAAGCCAAATTGTATCATAAAGTTTAAAATATGTGCTACTGGCAAATTTATATTTGAACAAGTTTGAACTAGTCATAAAGAACAAAGAACATACCTCCCCATCATTCCAAAATCATAGAAGATCAATCTTCCACCATTGACATCATCAACTGCAATATTTCCAGGATGCTGCAGGAATAATATAAACATATATTAGTTGCCCACAAAACATCAATTGTCAAACTTCCTAACGATAATCACGAGACATGAAATAATGGAAAACTTATTATGCCTTATTTAACACAAAGTTTGATCTGTGTTGAGATGCACATAAAATATAATATAATATAAAAATAACTTTGATTTCAGTTCTAAAAAAGCAAACTCACAGGGTCGGCATGGAAGAAACCATGCGATAGAATTTGTTCCAAGAACGACTCAACTGCATATCTCCCTAACCTGCAGTACATAGCACAAACATTAGAATAATCTTCGCATCAAGTTAGCAGAGATACACAAAAGGAAATGGTAGCAAGTCCACAGTGATTTAGTCAACCAAATAAGTAAAGATTCTGTTAACCTTTTGCGATCAACACCAAGTTGATCTAAAGCTTGTATTTTGTTTATTTTAATTCCTGGAACATATTCCATTGTCAGAATCTGCATTGGAAACATAGTTAATTTATGGATGAATAAGTTATCAAATATAAACTGGGTAATATATACATTAATATATTTCCATATATCTGTGAGCAATGAAGGTTAAACCTGCGGCGTGGTATAATCCCAGTAGATTGTAGGAACTTTCACATAACTCATGTTCTTAAAGTTACTTGCAAACAATTCTGCATTAGCAGCCTCCTTAGTGTAATCGATCTCCTGAAATTATTAATTTACGTTTCAGTAACAGAACCAGAGATAATTTGAGGATGAGCAGAGAACACATGCATGCATCACATCAAACCAAGAATGAGATTCAAAACTTAGTACAAAGTAGGGACCAAAATTTCAGCAAAGACTTGTGTATAATGTAAGTCTACTATTTGCATTATTTTGTTGGTCTTTTTACAACCAAACTCTGTTTTTAGCATAGTGAGGTAAGCAATCTATGACAGTTCATAACTATTATCTCGCTGCTGGAAATGCACGCACGCATAAGAAGTCAATTCATATAACGTTGATTAAGAAACCCAGAAACAAAGAAAAAAGAGTCTGGCAGCAAGGTAATTGGCAGGAACAAAGATACTAAAATTGAAAAAGAAATGTATCAGAGTGTTAGTTTTCTGCCCTACATCAATAGTCACACCCAAACTTTCCAAAAAGATCCACTCCATATTCATGATTCCCAGCATCTTCACAGGAATCCCCCTCACGATACCTGTCCATTCTGTTAGATCCTTCCAGCAACTCTCTAGCAGGATTCCAGTTCCCACCAATTATGTGCATATTTCCTTTCTTCTCCTGTAGGCTTTGATTGGAGGACCAATTGTCATGGGAGCATCACCATCCTTCCCAATATTTGCAGCATTTCCATAAGAGCCTCTTTAGTTCTATATAGGATAGAATCAAACGCTTGTAAATTAATTTTACTTTTTATTGAAAAACAACTAATTAAATATGGAATTTGGAACACTCAGCAACCATGCCTCTTTTTGAAGCATTGCACTTGGGCAAAATAATCTTCCTTTGCCAATTAACTCCATTTCCTAGAACCATAAAGAATCAACATTGCAGGGCACCTCTCCCTTCCCTTAAAAAAACAACAACTATATTTCTCTCCTGTATTTGAATAAAAGATCCTCCCAAAGCTCAATCAACCTTCTGAAATCTTTACTAGGATCTTTGTTAGAGATGTCGCTCGAATCGAAACTCAGATGCAATTCCAGAAAAACATAGCCAGCCTCTTTGCCCACCCCATGCACCCAAACTATAAACAAAGTAGTGTTCCAATACCATCATACTACCTCCGTCCCTCCCTATATGTAAGACCTCATTGACCAAAGCACGAGAATTAAGAAAAGTATTTTTTACATTAAATTTGTCAATAATATATATATATATATATATATATATATATATATATATATATATATATATATATATATATATATATTCTCTTTCCAAAATTATCCTCCAATTATTAAGAGAGACAAGTGGTTAGTCTTTTTAATTCTCTCCATTTAATTAGGGGTAATTTTGTGAAAAAATAATTAATGCATCATGTAATTTTGAGGAGGGTCTTATAAGAAGATACACGAAAATTTTACAAGAGGGTCGTACATATAGGGAGACGCGTAGTATTATTGGACTTCTCGTCAGCAGAATTAGACCAATATGATGGAGATTCAGACAAATGATTTCCTTCAGTAATGCCGATTAACCTAAAATTCAAAGAAACTTGCCAGGATATCATCACCTGATATAAGACAGAGGCACATTCATCATAAATAGCAACCCAGTCCCTCTTTGCACCATCTGACTTTGGATCAATTTTTTGAAGATATTCAGCAATAACCTGGAGTTAAAGAAAGGATCAAATATGAGCATTATAAAGAAAGGATCAAAGAATACAATGAAATGTTTATGCCTCGCCATGCAGACAAGAAAATCATGTATGCAATGAAAAATAATCCTTGAGACCAGGCCTTCGGAAATTAAAGAATTATCAGACAGTAACATCACATTTGTACACAGCACCATATACACACGCTTTATATGGAAAGCCTTATAAGCTATAACACTGACCCTCAGGTTTTTTAGATCAATATCAAAAAGATCCTTGAGACCGGGCCTTTGCACTTTAATAACAACCTCCTGTCCCTTCAATCTTGCACGATGAACCTGACCTGCATTAGGGGGAAAAAGTTTGCTAATCAAGTCTTCTCATCAAATACTAGAAGTATTAGTTTTATGTTATTTTCATCTGTTATTAAAGATTGTGGATTTGGCTCACACCAGCCACATGGTTTATCTATGTGATAGTCTTCAAACATTCACACCAGCCACACAGTTGAGATTCTGTTTCAACAGAATCAGACAGTTTTAACAGACTAGCAGCTACTGATCAAATATTCACTTACTCTAAACAAACATATCATGCAGTCACATTCACTGTTCATTCAGAATTAAGAAAGACCAAAATCAGATTCTCATGAATTTTCTATTCAGCTTTCTTTCATTTTCTCGCACCTTACCAGCAAGTAAAATTTTAATATGGTGTCCCGTAAGTATAGTTCAAATGGTAAAAGACTGCAGTGACATTTGATATGGCGGAGCGCAAGGTCGAACCCGTAATACCCCTCTTCTCTGCTCTTATTGTGTGCGAGTTTCACCGCTAAGCTCTTTTAAACCAAAAAAAATAAATTTTTAATATGGTATCATAAGCAATTCAGCATTTTCTCAGTCCAGGCACGAAGACTTCCCTATCCTTCCCTCAGAAACCAAAACTGCACAAATTCCCCTGCTCCTCCTATCACTGTTTGGCATCACATCTCCATCAAACTATAGGATAAAAATCCTAAGGGTATGTTTGATGCACATTGAGACACAGCACATCTTTTTGGGGGCATTTGGATATACAGTTTAAGTAACTGCTTATTTGATAAGTATTTATCCTACAAAAGCTTAAATACAAGTTGCTTCTACACTTGAAGAGTGAATGAGTAATGAGGGTATACTTTGGATAAACTGAAAACAACTTATGACAATAAGTTATATGGAAGAACTTATTGAAATAAGCTGAAAACTACTTATGAACATAGTATAAGTTCTTCCAAACACTATGCAAGTGTTTATGTCATAAAATAAGCCCGAATGAGCTCTTACAATTGTTCCTACATATTATTTAATGGCCAGTACACAACACAAACAAGACAATATGAAATTTAGTCCAATACCTTTCAATTATGCAATATTTATTTTTCTATATCCTGCAATTTGTTATTATCTTAATATAACAATTTGTTATTATCTTAATATAATACTACATATTATTAAAAAGATAAACAAAGTATAACATTGATTACCGAGACTTGCAGCAGCTATTGGTTCATAGTCAAACTGATCAAAGACATCACCTACAGAAGCTCCAAGCTCTTCTTCAACAATAGCTAAAGCAGTCTCAGAGGGAAATGGAGGAACTTGATCCTGAACCCAAAATAAGAGATAACTTAAGCCCTGAGAAATGGAACCTTTATATTTTTCTTTCAGCTTAAGCTTTTAATATTCGTGTCACCAGTTTTTTGGATCGAAATGGAAACATTTTCACATTTAACAGTTTTAGTTATTTTTAGTATCATTTTCTGCCCAAATAGACAAACAAGATGCACATTATGACAGGAAATTCTTTTCTTTCAAAGTAGACAAGTTAGAAACAACACTGAAATAAATCATTCCCTTTTTGCATAACGTTGTAACATTAACCTACCGACTCTTTACTAGATTGATTAGACCACAAGAGCTTTAAAATCTAAATACAAATTGATAATCTTATACTCTATGAGGCACAAAAGAAGATCATGATAGGATGAAAAACAGCCAATGGAATGTTAAGAAAATATGCATGAAGTTATGTGATATCCCTAGCATACAGAAACAAAGAAAATATATCAATGTGGGGCTCTTAACAGAGAGATGTGACAGGTGATATAACAAAACTACGTAAGCAAGTTCAAAATATGATATATCAATGCAGGGAAATAATTTTATAGATGATGTTCAAGACTCTACTTTACCTGAAGTTCAGACAACTGGTCAACATATTCTTGAGGAAGAATGTCCACCCTAGTGGAGAACTGCTGACCAATTTTAATGAATGTAGGACCTAATCTCAAAATGCTTTCCTTAAGCCATTTGGCAAGGGTCTTCCGCCTTAACTTCTTTTTTTCCTCAGTCATTCCTCCTGTATGTGATATTTTCAAATCAAATAAAACCAGACAATGGCATCCTAGAAATTACTCAAAATTCAATAAAGAAACATTTCACATTGTCACAGGTTTATTTGTTGTAGGTAGCCATGAGTTTTAAAACTGATGATGATCACAAGTATCATCAAAGAACAATGAAAAACATTCATAAAAGAGTCGGGATCCGATCCTATCCGTCAATTTTTATTAATCTAATCATCAGTGTTTAATCACTAAATCCATTCACGGATCATGACTCGCTTAGTGCTCCTCTTTTAACTCTCCTGCATCACTGAAGAAAAAATCTTGATGTTTCTCTATCATTTTCAATGTCATTTCATTTATCTGCTACGATTATTTTATTTTTGTTTGATCCAAATGTTGATTTTAATTTGGGGACCATCCAAACTCCCAACACACCCTCTCTTTCTCGTTCAAACCTCGTGAGAGTTAAAACCCAGAATCCCCACCAAAAAAAAAAAACCACGAGAACATAAACATGCATAGCATATTCAAAAGTAGAGAACTGCATATTAGTCATGAAATTCGTGAATTATCAATTGTTACAACAGTAATTGTTTCCTTTTTGGCATGGTATCTCTAGAGAACTAGAAAGAGAAAGCAACCGAACAAAGAAAGATGGAATGATGGAGAGCAGAAGCCATATAAAAGAGGTTTGTTTTTAAAAAAGGAAATCAAGATCAAGCAGAATTATGGCAATCAGATTTTTCTGCGCGTGAAAACTAAAAACCAGGAGCAGTGAGCAAGTCAGGATGACGCGGGCGGATTAAATGAATAAACAGGGACCGTTTATATTAATTAAATTTGAAGGATAAAATATGGTGTCAAAATAAACTTTGACACCAGGTGTGAGCTGATCCTAACTCTTCAGGAGAAAAAAATGTTAAAAGTGAATTCATCACAGCGTAAGGGGGGCAGTGCACAATGCTCCATCAGGGAGTCTCGGGATGGTGGATGTATGTAACTTTACCCCCACAAGTGAAGAGATTGTTTCTAGGATTTGAACATGCAACCACCAAGTTGCAAGGCAGCAGCCTTATTGTGTCATGGCTTGCACTCAAAGTAAACTCATTAAAACAATGAGATTAATTTGGTAAACTTAGGTCAGGACTTGGGAGTATGTAATTTAGTGATACTTCACTCTAGCTGACACAGTTAACTTGCCATGGCATTGACGCCAATCTACTGTCTACATAGAAGATTTGCATCAGAGGATATAAAGTAGTTTTAAAGGCATATAGCATCGTGGCAATCTTCGAGAATTTGAGAAAAAAAACATACCTAAGTAAGCAAACTATGGTCATAATGAATTAGCAATATCGCCGTGATGAATTAGACCTCCCATATTTCCTACTTGAGTAGTTAGTTGATTTTAGTTTCCACAAAGTCCCAACCATATTATAACATATTAACATAACTTACAATGATGCATATGCATAAACCACATATCTGATAGCAAACATTTCTACTACTATTGACAAGTTAAAACCAATAAAACAATGTCATAAACTACATATATGATTCTTCCAAATTCTAACGGATACAAACAATTATTAGATCATGAACCTTTGTAAGAGAACTTCTGATTGTCCAACCAAGCCTTAAAGACGAACGTTACAACAAATCCCCAAATTTCTAAGGTTCTCTGGATTGTAGAGTAAGTCTTGAATCTGCTCCAACGACCTCCAGGAGCAACTGCTACCTGCAAAAACAAAAATCACACGTTCATAGTTCATTTCATACTTTATTCAAATTTGTACAAAACGCAATCAAAACGACACCGTACGAACCTCAACTTTTTCTTTCTCATCAGTTTGTTTAAACCACGCATCTTCTTTTCCAATCTCCTCCAATCTTCTCTTCCTTCCATCCTCATTCACCCTGGAAGCTTCAACATCCACAACCTCCGTAACAGCTACACCGTTACCGTTTCCGTTACCATATCCGTACTTCACCGAACTTCCGTTGACAGCGCCGTTAACGTATCCGGCAGCTGTTCCATTGATGCCGGAACGAGACGCAACTCCGTTACCGTTTAACTCCACGTCGTTAACTCGCTCGGCTAACGCGGATTCGTCTTTCGCGGCACGGATTCGCGTGGCGCGAAGAGTGACATTGGTTGTAGAAAGGCGGGAAATGGAACGTGTAGAGAAAGAGAAACGGCGGTTGAGAGTGATTTGTGGAGAAAGAAAATGGAGTTCGGGAAAGTGTAGAAGAGAAGACGTAGTAGCCATGAATTGGAAGATTCTAGAGAGTTAGTTATTATGATGATCAGTTTAGAAGCTTGAATTTCATGGCATGGATATGGAAAGAATGAATCAATGTGACAGTGAAGAAGGGAAGGGAGTAGAGGAAGTTAGACGGAGTAGAACAAATTGGAAAGGAGGGAAAGGGGTGGAGACAAATGGAACACGTGGCATCAATGAAGGTCAGCCATAAAATATTTTCAATTTCAATTCAAAATTATCATTTCTTTTTTCCTTTTCTTTTTTTTTTGTTAGAAAAATTATCATTTCCATTTTTTTGTGAAGATGTACCTAGGGGTATAAGCGGATCTGAAAAATTCAATTGAACCGATGATTCAATCCAATCCAAACCGAAAAAAAAACGAATTTTTTGGTTCGGATTGAAAACCGAACCCATTGAAAACTGATGTGGTTCGGTTCGGTTCTCGGTTCCGATTTTAGGATCCATTGGATAAACCGAACCAAACCGATACCTATATATTATTAAATTAATTTTATTTTTATTGCAGCCTAACCTACATCTAATTTTTTTAGGCAGCCCAACTCCTTAAAAAAAAAAAAAACTTCTGAGTAACACTAAGTCCCCAACATAGACACACTTTCTCCTCTCCTCTCCTTTGTATAGGTGTCTGTTTTTATGGAGGTCTTGTTCATTTAGATTTGCTGTATTAAACTTCTGAATGAAGAAACTGATTACTAGAAGTTATATTTAAGTAGGGATATTTAAGTAATTTTACGAATTATTTAGCGGCTATGGATATCCGCAGGTACAGATAGTATTAAACCCGCATTATTTATCCACATATATCCATTAAGCTATCCGTCACGGGCACGAGGCGGATTTTATCCGCGGATATTTGCGGGTACGGATTTTTTTGTCATCCCTAGAGATGTATTTTGTTGTATATCAGGAAAAAAATAATAGCATGAAAATACATCGAAAAAAATGTGAGGCAAAATCGATCAAAGTATCCGAACCAAACCGATGAGTTTGGTTCGGATTCATTTTTGAAAATCACTAAAAACCGAACCAATCAAGGGTTCATTGGTTCGGACATCGGATTCACTCAAAACCGATCCAAACCGGTCCAATTGCACCCCTAGATGTACCTATGTACTCCGCCGGTTCGAGAATAAATTTTAGATTTGACCGGTGCACATTTGCCGATACGCAATTTTAATTATTAATATATTTAATTGCGTATTATTAAAGATTATGAAAATTTGATATTTTGATAGTACTTATTGAGATAAATTTAACAAGATCTGATATGTTAATATTTGTCTTTATACATTAGTAGAAAATATTATCAAAGTAGCTTATATGAATAGTGTACACGCTAAAATTGTGACAATTATTTTGGCAGTCCTGTCCTGATTTTTTTTTATAATAGTAGATAGGTATAAAAAAATTTGGCCCCCTAAAACAATGAGTCTCACACTGTGGCACCCATGGTCATAGCTTAGGGTCGGACCTGTATTTTGGGAGTATATTTTTAACTATATTTTTTTTCCTCTTAAAAAAAACTATATTTTTTCCTATAAAGATAAGTTAAGGATTTGTTTCATGTTATATTTGTATATTTCTTTTCTTTCTTTTTTGAAGTTGACTGTTGGCTAAAATTTTCACCAATAAAATAGATAAGTTGGATGATCAGGGTTCGAACTTCGGCCCCCTACATATATAATGCATTGTCCCTGTCAACTGAGTTAAACCTACGAAACATATTTGTATATCAGCAGTGCTATATGGCACGAGAGCCATAAGCACGACAGATGCACGAGTGCCTATGTTTTTCAATTTTATTCATTTATTTTAGTTTCACTTAGACAGATATGATTTCACTTAGTTGTATGATTTTCACTATGTAAATTACAAACATGTGTAGTTTGAGCTCTAAAAATACATGTTTCATTTAAATTAAAATATTAGATAAGAATAAAAGGTAGATATTAGATTTTAAAAAAATAAAGAAAAACAAAATTAAAATAACAATAAAAGGTAAAAACTATAAGTTATAAACTCGAGCACGTCACATTTTTTATCGAACAAACTTATAAGTTAGTCCAATAAACTAATTAGAGAAGCTTATTACCAAATACGTCTCATTTTTATCAAACAAGCTTATAAGTTAACCCAATAAACTACAAATTAGCTTATGGAACTTACTAAGTAAACACTTAATTTCAGTGGGCCTTTATAGTGTGCCCCTTTCAAAGTTTCTGGTTCGATTTTTTCTGGTATCAATTTCGGTAGGTTAGTCCACACAGAGTATAAAATAACTCTGATTTTAAACGGACTCCCGCAAGTGGACGATGGATGTGGTTCTCTCGGATTAGTCGATCCTTCGGCCCGATACCGAGTCTTAAGAAAACACTTAATTTATTTTAATTTTTAAATAAATTTTACAATAAATATTACTATCATCATCAAGCTTTTAGTTACTTACTAATGTAACAAAAATAAATAATACAAATCTTAGAAAGTCTTAATATGTGTCATGCATACAAAACCACTTTGCCAAAAAATTAATAGCTTCAGGATGCGTGTCTCGTGCGGTGGAGACGACAAAAGCCTTCGTGCTTTCAAGCATTTTCCTTCTAACATAAGAATAAAAATGCATTCATGTATTTATTACAAGTTTATTAGATTTTTGAGTCAAAAAAAAAAAGTTTATTAGATTTTATTCTCTGGTATAAAAGCTACAACGAAAAAGGAAAAAAAATCCAACGAAAAAAATGGAAAAAAATTTCCTCCAAATCTACTAACTTCACTATTATAAAGGTTTATGAAAATATTTAAATGCTCACCAAAAATGTTACCGTACTATTTTTAAATACCTGTGAAAAGTTTTCATCTTGTATTCCTGGGAAAAAAGTTATTTCGAGGCATAAATTTACTAAACTTGAAACAAAGCCACATAACGGATTATTACACCAATCAATATAAAAGTACATGAAGCATTGTTCCCACTTCTACCTATATAAACCAAAGCAACCAAATAAACATACTTTATTCCAAAATAGATGATAATTGTTCCACTAAATAAACATAATTTGATGGATGTGGATGCTCTAAATCTCTTCCAAGAGTGATGTACGGACACAAGAAAGAGAAAAAATTGACTTAGTAGTAATGTCTACATGTCGTAGTCTTTGTCAAATACAACTGCTAAATAGATATACACATTGGACGAGTTCGAACAACGGTGGGCAGTGACGGATCTAGTAAAAGTTTCAAATTATTTTATACATATATACTCATATATGTGTAAGGTTAAATATGTTTTCAGGGGCGTCTCCGAGTTTTTGGAGGCCATATGCAAATTTAAAAATAGCTCCTAAATTAAAAAATAAAAAATATTCATATCCTAATCAATAACAATAAAATACCTTTTAGTTAAATGAATCATGTCGATGTTTGTGTGTTTTACGCTATTTCTTTTTTCTTGATCTCTCTCTACACAACTACGATTGTTTTTCTTTTACTTTTTTTTATAGAGAAACTGGATCTGACTGTTGAGTCTTACATTTTGTTGCAATGTATTAAATTTTACACCTCTAATTTACTAATACTACTATCTCATGTATATTTTTTTGAGGCCCTCATTTTCAGGAGGCCTTATGCCATCGCACATGTTGCACATGCATCTGAGCCTCCCCTGTATGTTTTGTGTCGTGGGTTTAACTCAATTGGTTGAGACATCATATATATTATTCAAGGAGTTGGAGTTTGAATCCTGGACACTCACCTATTTACCTTTAAAGTTAAATTTCTAGCACTAAATTATTATACCAAAAAATGGAGTTAAATATATTTTTGGTCTCTATAAAATGTAACATTTTAAATTTAATCTTTACTTAATTTTTATTAAATTTTTAATCTCTAAAAAATTATCATGCACTCAAATTTAATCTTTACCGTTACGAAAACTTGTATTTTTGAATGATTATTTTGCAATATGTTTAAAAAAAAATCATCTAGAAAGAAAAAAAAAATCTATTAAATGATTTTTTAATAAAAAGTAAGAGTAAAAAGATAAAATAACATTTCAATATTTATTATTTCTTAATTTATGTGCAAAATTCTAAAATGACCAAAAGTTCGAGACATATAACGTAAATATTTCGTGCATGAATTCAACATTGTCATTTAACCAAATTATAATAAAAAAAGAAAGCACAAGGAGTGGATACGGAAATGGATTTACTGCAGTTGTAAATCCTGCAAATTTGGTGCATTTTGCTTAGTGTATGTAATGCATGAACTGCACCAAATCCTCATCCGAGTGGATACAAGTAAGAAATTATAATATAAGAAAAATAGACCCTTAACCAACATTGGTGCCTAAACACAACAAATGTGGAACTACAACTTGGCTAGACGGATCCATTTAACACGTGGTCTCACCGCAAGAATAATGAAGCTTTAGTCCAACACGTGGTCTCACCGCGACAAGAAACACACACTAATTGTATGTTTGGTTTCTCTTTTAGAGAGGAGACAAAATTGATTTTAAAGTGTAAAAATGATTTTAACATGTAATTTGAGTGATACCGATTATAATTGATTTTGTTTCTAGACTTATTCTTACTTAAAACTGAGATTTGTAGTCTTTAACCCAAAACTTGATTTCAACTCACTTTTATAAGATGTAGCCAAACATAAATCACTTTACATTCAAGTCACTTTTAATCAATTCAACAATATCAATTCATTCAAACAAACAATCAATTCATCCAAACAAACAATTAATTCTAGTGAGTGTTTTTAAAAATTTGTCTAGATATTTATTGTTCTTGTTCATGACAACTTTTTTTTTTATAGGTGTTGTATAGAAGAGATGCATGAACTACTTTCAATATCACAAATATAATTTGGTTATGATTTGTTAACAATGTATCAAAATATATTAAACTCTTATCACATCAGTTCTTAGAATGAGTTAAGAGTTAGGTCTTAACTGAGTTCTACAAAATTAGTTTTTAAAATTAAAATTACCTTTATTTATAAATTCATGTTCATACCATCTCAAATTTTTCTATAAATTTGTTAAGAACATGTTATTTAGGGAAATTACAAAATATAGTCAAATTATTGGTAAGTACACATGACCGACATGAGAACTTGATTAAATAATTGATTGAACTTGATTAAAATGATAAAGAAGTGCTCATCCTCATATGCTTCTTTGTCATTTTCTGAAATTTGATTAAATTTTAATTTGAGTCTTGACTGCTCCACTGTTTGTCTGCCTTGTAGATGTGCTCATCGATCTGCAATCAAAGAATCTTTATCAGTGTAAGCTAGATATCAATTGTTAATTCATCCCTTGGTTGTGATTTTACTACATTTCTCTAGAAGCTTTTCTTTTTGTCAATGTAAAAAGTCCATCAAATGACCTCAAAAATGCTAAACTTGGTCTTACAACGAAAAAATTGAAATCGAAAGAGATAGAAGGCCCGTTTGTTTTGGATTTTTTTAAAAATAGATTTTGTAGTGTTAGAAAATTGTATAAAAAAAATTTACAAAGAATTTTTCTATAAAAGCTTCAAATGAAAATTTTGTTTGAATAATTATTCTTAAAATGTTATTTTAGGTATTTCATCATTTTATTGAAAAAAATTTGGATATCAAAATTTCAAAAAAATCACTTTTTTTGAAGCTATTTCAAATAGATTTTCATAAAAATCATTTTTGAAATACAACTTTTTATAAAAATTGAGATTTTGACTATTTTTTGTTCTTCAATAATGTACGTCTATGTTATATGATGTCAAAATTAGTGTTTGAATTTAGAAAAAACGAATATAAATGTTGAGGCAAAATCTCAAATTGATGTTTTAAATATAACAAACCTCTTAATTATTTTTAAGTGTAATTCTAATCTTTTTGGTATCTAACAAGTGCTCTTGAGTGTTTTAATTAAGCTAGGAACAATTGAGCTATTTAGATCAAATATCATGTTTTTATTTTGATAAAAACAAAAGCCTGGAGAACGGTCTCAGATTGATCTCTTAAACCTGCGCAACATCATTTTCACACAATCAAGGCAAAATGACTTATGGATAAGTCAACCATGTACAAGACAAATGATCATTTTTATCTTGGGTTTCACTCACAAAATCTCTACAGTCCAAGAGATCATTTAAGGCAAAGGTTTATCTCATGAATAGAGAACTTACTATTTTTACCAAGTTCTATGTTTGAACATGTGAAGATTGAGCATATGACACAAGGATATTTTTATACTCAATTAATGGAACTGATCTTGTATGGACCATGGAAAATTAGACAGCACAACCTAGTCTTGAAATTGACTTGTACTTTAAAGGAATAAAGAAAGAACATTCTTCAATGTTGTTTCTCTTTCTCTATGACACTTGTACTTGCAACAAGGACATTTTGTAACATCAAGTACAATCTCCAGCTGCTGTTGTTATCCATAACAGCTGGCCTTTTCGTGCTCTAGCTTCTTTGCTTCAAAAGGAAGAAATTCATTCACGCCAGAATTTGGAGAACGGTCTCAGACCAATGCTGGTGAGAGAAAACATTCACTTGGAGTGACACCAGCTTGCATACAGCTGTTCAAAGGTTATCCAAAAGCTGCACAACGGCTATACTTGTTTGTTAAGCAACATACAACAACATTACAGCTCAACAACAGCTATCCATACGCTCCTCTTTCAAAAGTCAGAAGAAGAAACTTTGGAGATCAATCTCAGACTGATCAGTTTTCTTCAAAATACATGAGCTGTCATTATGCAGAGCTACTAGCCGTTATTTTCAAGCTTCTAACGGATATACTTTGTGGCCAAGACTCCTTGATCATCACTCATCTATATATAGAGGTCCTTGACAACTTTGAAGAGGAAGAGTCTCCACTACAACTTCAACACTTGTTTTGTGATACAATTTTTATCAAGAGCTTTTCTTTCTCTCTCACTCAGATTTGTAATTCATATATATAGGATCAGAATATCCGTTGAGTGTTTTGAGAGTTTATCCATCCATTTTCAAAGCTTCTCATAGTGTATTGAGTGAATAGGCTTTGATTACCAAATTCTTCATCATTGTAACCATTGGCTCAAGTTAGTACGTAACTACTAATTGAGTGACACCTTCATAGTCAGTGTGACTAAGGTAGATTAAGCTTGTAGGGCTTAGAAGATTATTTGGTCTTGGATCTAGATCAAAGGAAGTGTAACGTGAGATCATTAGCATCTCTTAGTGGACAATCTCACAAGGAGTGTGGGGACTGGACTAGCCCAAGCATTTTGGGTGAACCAGGATAAATTGTTGTGTGCATTCTCTTCCCTTACTCTGATTTAATTCGTGCAATCACTAATCACACAGATCACAATTTAATAGTTATATATATACTGTCAGATAGTGTTGGGAGAACGTTCTCTAGACTGCAACACTTTTGAATATTTGTTTTAACTAATAATCTAATTATATTCTTCAAGTATATTGTGTTTGATAATTTTTATAGGAAATATTTTAAAGGTTCACAATTCAAACCCCCTTTCTTGTGAAAAACTTTGCTACTTCAATAAAAATAACTAGCAGGGGATGTATCATTAAAAATTTGTTTGGCTCATTTTCTATAATTATTTTCTCCTGTGGGTGTAATGTTGAAAGTTATAGTATCATTGATGTACTTCATTAATTCATCTTAAAATATAAAATATAAGTCAAAATTTGTCAACAAAAATTTATATTTTTATTTATATTTTAAGACCGTGATAATATTACTCCCTCCGTTCCAAAATAACTGATCCAGTTGATCACTTTCACGTTTGTTAATGTACAACTTTGATAGTTAATATCTTAAATTATCTATTTTTAAAAATTATAAAAATTATATATTGAAAATATTCATCGAGACAAATCAAACAACATCTCATATGCATATATTTGCATGTACATATAAGTAGAAAAATATAATTAAAGTAGGTCATATAAATAGTACACCAAATTAAATTTAGGTCAGTTATTTTAGGACGAAGGGAGTATTATACACCTTCTTTTTATAATATAAAGATCTTACTTAATGCTATATTGATTTACATGTCATTGCAGTTGGAAAATTGTGCATAGGTTCCTGTGTTGATCTGTGTTGATCGTTAGATAAAACATTTAAATAATGTTACAAAGTTATCTTATTACTAGGAATAAACCCGTGCGTTGCACGGGTTCGATTAAAATATTTGTGATAATTGTGATAAGTATATTCATATATAGTTAAATAATAGATATTATTTTAAAATATGATTATACTTAAAAATAAAATAGAAACTCGTTTAGAAAATATAATTTTTTTTATTGATTTATATTGTAGTTTTATTTATATTTTAACGTAATATATAGATCTCTTATAATATTTTTTAAGGTTGAAGACATTTATCACATTTGAATTTAATAGTGTAATTGGATAATATCTTAATTTTCTTTATATGAATTACAATTGTATAGTCACATGTCACTTTGCTTTTTATTTTTATGTATGCTTTATTTTTTTCAATTAGATTGTTGGATGCATATATACATACTTATGCTTGCAGACAATATTGCTCATGAGTAATATTTGAAATAAGTTTTTTTTATAGAATTTGATTCATATATAGTAGCTTTGATTTTTTTTTATCGCGTAATCTTTTTTTTTTAAATTACGTATCAAATAGCATAATTGTTTACTCCATTCAATGAAATTTAAGTATCAAATAATTTATCTACTTACTCCACTCTCATTCTTTTGAAGTTTCTTCTCACATATTCACTTGGTGATATTTTATCTCGATTTTTTTAGTCTATTGTTTGATTTACATTTTTTTTTTGCTTGGTCCTGTGAGGTTTGTGTCCTTCAAATTTATTGTTGTTTTTGTCTCTCTTATTTAATTATCTTTGCTTGTGAGTTTAGTTTATTTTTGTTATAATATAAACTTGAATATTTTTTGTTGCAAATATATAGTTTGGACGATTATTTCATATATTATAATTTAGGTTTAGTTATTTGACTCAGGTAAAGAAAATTTAATATTTTAGAAGAATTAAACATTTAACATGTCATCTTATTTTTACAAATATCTCACTATTTTATTTTGAGCCGTTACTTAAACATTAATTTAATAGTGAATTATATGTAACTAATATTGTAATAATTTTGGAATTTTTAGTGAATTTTGAAACACATATACACACTATTTTTTTGTAAATAATAAGATTGTTTAAATCATCCCAATTTTTTTGCATGTAAGTATGTTTAAATATATGTGTGAATATATTTTATAAGCATTGCTATTTTGTAAGAAAGAATTTGAGCAAAAAATGCAAGAATGGACACATGTCATTATTTTAGAGGATAATTTTAATTTATTATAAATTTCATTTCATTTTTAATAGAAATCATGGGGATATCGGTTTTAATGGATGGTTGAGATTTATTCTTCTCTTTATTGTTTTTACTCATTCTTGCAAATAAGCATTTATAAGTATATGTAAATTTGTTTTAATATCTACAGTTTCAACAATTTTTAAAATTTATTTTGATGTATGAGCATCAACAATTTTTACAATTGATGATTTTTTTTCTTTTCATCTTTTCGTCTTATGCACCACATGATATTACTATTTACATTACTCTTTCATATAATGTAAGATCTCTAATATATATATATATATATATATATATATATATATATATATATATATATATATATATATATATATATATATATATATATATATATATATATATATATATATATATATATAAAAAGACGATTCTTGTTCTGATAATAAATTGATTTCTTTTAAAGTGTCTTCTCAAATATTCACTCGGTAGAATTATATCTCATATTTTATTGGTTATAATGTTTTTAGTGAGCGATTTTATTTATCTCTTTTTAGTTTTTACTATGTTTAATTATTAGTCTTTTGAGAAACTTTCTTGCGTACTTTCATATCAGATAAAAGTTTCCTGAGCACTTAGAATTTATTATTTTGAATTGTTATGTTAAAAGAGAAACATTCTGATAGAATTTTGTTGTATCAAAATTCTTCCGTACTCAAATTTATTGTATCCAAACTCTTGTATAAAATTCATATCAGTGTGAACATCCTGCTGTCCAGGATTGTTGGAAGCAAGATAGTGAAAAAGAGAGGATTGTTCTCTTGTTTCACTTTGTAAGGGGAATTATCTTGTTATCCAGAATTGTTGGAAGCAAGAGAGTGAAAAAGAGAGGAATGTTATATTGTTTCACTTTGTAGAGAAAATAGTGAATTCCTTCACAGGGTGTTGAAGGGAGTGCAAAGTCTCAAATACAAACTTATTTTAAAATAAGGTACTGGCAGAAACCTTCAAGAAAATAAAATAACCACAACATCTAAAAAATAACCGAAAAAATCTAAAAACTTAATCCACTCCCCTCTTAGGTTGCACACTTTAAACTTACATTTTTGTCTCTTTTAATTATTTAATAGTAATATTTACTTGTAGGTTTTTTAGTTTGGTTTTTAACTTTGTTGGGATGACTGATCATTGTATTTTTTTATAGCTAATGTACAACAATATATCATGCCCTGATTTTGTATTTTTTTTAATACAATATAGTTGTTTCATAAATAATATACTTATATTTTTTGAAGTTACAAAAGTAATTGATAATATTAATTAGGAGTTATGAAAGATAATAAGACAATTAACATGTGAGAATATAGAGAGTTATAATATAGACAAAACACTTAAAAATAGAAATGAGAGAATGAAATAAAAAAAACCTGAATAACATGTAAAAAGAGTGAATAAAATTAAAATAAATCTTTATTATTAGTTTATGAGTCATGATTCATCTTTGGTGGTTTTGTATTTTCAATACTTTGATATTTTCTTGAAAAATCACGGATCACATGATATGTAACTATTGATTTTACTGCTCTATACAATTTAAGATACCTCATATACATTTATTGAAAAGACGACTCATGTTTTGATATTATCTTTATTTTTTTAGAATTTCTTCTTAAATATTCACTTGGTACATAGAAATATATGTTCATAATTTCTTCTAAATTATTCTTCACCTTTTTTTTTTGGTTTATCTTTATTTTTATTTTTCCTTTTTGTCTTTTTTTTATTTAATAATGTTAACATGGGGTTTTAAAAATTGGATATTGAAAAGATAAGATATGAGTTGACTTACTTGTTAAAAATAAACATGATTTGCCAAAAGTCTAAAATTGGTACATAAATATATACAATATTCTAACAATTACTCAGAGGAGAATATGTTAGTAATGATGTTTTGTGTCTTGTAAGATAATAAGATCAATCAAACAATGATTATTTCAATTTCCATGAAAGACAATTATCTCATAGAAATAAAATTTCATACATGATATTTTTATGGGTGATATTGCATATCACTTATGACACCACAAAAACAAATGCAATTGGAATATACTTATATATAACACTCAACTTTCTTTATGATTTTCTACAAAAAAAAAAAAAAAAAAATCTACATTGGTACATAAATATATACAATATTCTAACAATTACTCAGAGATCTCGTAACTAATGATCAAAGTACCAATGACAACTTTCAACCTGAAATAGATATTAGAGGAAAATATGTTAGTGATGATGTCTTGTCTCTTTTAAGATAATAAGATCAATCAAACAATGATTATTTCAATTTCCATGAAAGACAATTATTTCATAGAAATAAAATTTCATATATGATATTTTTATATGAGTGATATTGCATATCACTTATGCCACCACAAAAACAAATGCAATTGGAATATACCCATATATAGCACTCAACTTTCTTTATGATTTTCTACACACACAAAAAAATCTACATCCTTTAAATGTATTCAAAGGACATAAAAATTGTCTAACATATAGAAGGTGAAAGATATATAACTGATTGAGTTTACAAAGTAGTGTGTGTGTGTCTTTATTAATATATACTAATTAACAAATTATATTTATGGAAGCATGATTCATTATGTTTGGTAATGTAAAAGATTAAGGAGCACATCATATAAATGAATGATTGTGTGATTGCAAAGTATACGTAATATCAAAATCGAAATGATGGGTTTGTTGCGTTAATAATTTAGTGATATTTTCTTTGAAAAAAATAAGTGGTAGTGTTGTAGGGTAGTAAGTAAAAATTGCCTTCAAACGGATATACTTTACTACATATGAAGAATAAAAAATAAATTTTAGCTTGTCCAAAAAAAAAATTGTTTAATACTTTACTACAAATGAAGAACAAAAAATAATTTTAGTACATATGAATATGATATATATTATGAATAATAACATAGTGAAAATGCGCTTAAAGATATATACTTACATAAATTGTCATTTTTCATAGACTTCTCAAGCATCAAGGATGCAACAAAGACAAAAATAGAAGTATCTCTTTTATTCTCTTCTTCTAACTTACATGAAAAATTTGCCAAATCTACATTAAGAAATAAAGAAAATACGAAAAAAGTTAGAAAAGTAGGCTAACAAGCATCATATCAATATAATAAAAAATAGATGTCTAAAATTTTCACACAAGGTAAGAGTAACATAAGTTGTTATATAGAAACTAATAAATTGTGATGAGATGAAGAGATCTAGAGGAAAAAGAGAAAGAACCTATAACACGAAATTGAAAAGATGCAATCCAATAGTTGCTTGAGGAAAGTGATGATGAAAACTCAAATTTATAGCACACACAATGGTTAGGGATAAGAAAAGATAAGCATTCCAAGAATTTTTATAATAAATTTATTTGTCATAGTTAAGAAATAAGAGTTAAGGAATATGAAAGAATGGTAGTTTAAAAGTTGGTGTGACAAAGTTTTTAAAAGTTGGTGTGTCAAAGTTGTTTTTTTTTTTAAAAAATAATAGCACAATAGTAATTAATTAATATACAATATAACTATTGAATCAAAAAACAAATATACAATATAACTAAAGTATTTTTTCATAAAATTTATTTATTTATATTATTTGGTCAAGCATGAAAAAACATATATTGGGGTAATTTTTTTATTTGGTTTATTTATTTACACTTGCTACTAATTTAAGTTAATTGTCACTTGAACTTTCACATTTATAATAATAATTCCATTTTTATAATAATTATTATTATGCATTACGTTATGCATTCCATTTTTTTAGATAGCAATAGAGTTATTTATTGGACATTAAAATGTCAATTAATTTTAATTATTAAAATAGACTTATAATGCATTCACTATACTCAACTTATTTGATGGAGTGAAAGTAATAGTAAATAGAGAATTGGAGTTCATTTAGATATGCCACATAGGCACAATACTTGCTTAGGAGCAACTCAAGTTTCCTTTTATAAGTAAAAGAAAGATAAAAGATTATTATAATTGAATATTGGAACTAACTCAATCCTACAAAACCGACTTGTATGATGAGAACTGTCCTTACTTATAAACACATATTTATGTCATCTCGTAACCAATGTGAGACTTCTTAACACATTTTCTCGCGCCCAGTATTGTTGGATTTGGGACGTGGATATACATGGTGGATGACCCGATAGCGGAAATCTGACAACATGTGGCCCAACAAATTGTGGAGAGACTTTGATATCATCTTAAAATTGAGTATTAGGTCTAACTCAACCTTACAAAATCGACTTGTAAGATGATAATTGCCCTCACTTATAAACACACACATATTCATGTCATCTCATATCTATGAGAGACTTCTTAACAAGAATATTAAATTATCAATGATGTTTTGATTGATATAGTAGTAGACCACATTAGAGTGGATACCAATTCTTTGATTTCTCATTTGATTTTTGGAATAGAAGTTAGACCTTAGATAGCGTCTTTCGCAACTTCCTACTTTGTTTTCAGAGTCCAAATATGAAAGAGAAAATTAATTTTTTTTCAAGTGCATGTAACAGTATTTAAGTTTCACGTTTGTAACTGTTGGATCATTTAAATTTTGTAGATAGCGAATGCATCCATTAATTTTTTAACTTGTTGCACCGTTATCCTTTTAATTGTCATTTGTTACAAAAATTTGTTGATTCATTACACTTCCGGTTAATCTACTCCAACATATGTGTCCTTTTCTTCAAAATACCCACTAGAGTGAAAGTCAACATTAACGGTCATGGTGCGATAAAATAACAAAAGTCAATTAGAAGAGTAACGGTACAATAAGTTATAAACATAGGGTTTGTCTAACATGTGCAATATTGCACATGTTAAAGTAACTAAAAATAGTAACTATTTAATGAAAAATAATAATTATTTATTAAAAAATTATACATTTAATATAAAATGCACAAATTTCAATACAAACTGTATTAAACTTTTTAACATGTACAAGTTTCCATAGTATAAGAAAAACCCATAAACATAAATGACATATTTATCACCTAAAAATTGAAATACTTAACTATTACAAACACAAAATTTAATGCATTTTTCCTATAACTAATCTTTAGCACCTCACCTCTGCCATTATTTAGAAGGTAATGTATATTTATATCAACACACAAGGGCGTGGACTTGAATTGCTTGCCACTAAAAACCAAAAAAATATAATTGTTTGCCAAATTTTTTATTTTTATTTTTGGTACATTACTTTTATTTAACATTTGTGATAAGTGTTCATATTCCCTTTAAAAAAATGTGTTCATGTTCATTACTCTAACTCAACTAATAATAATGTCAAAATTGTTAGGTTTGAGGTATTCATTTATGATATTTTAAATTTTAAGATATTTTTTTTTAATAAAAATTTCTATAATTACATTTGGACGTCGGATTTAAATTGGATAGTCGAAAGCTCATTAACAGTATGATTATACCGCTTTTCAAATTCACTTAAGAGTCTTGCTAACGAATGCATTCGGAACACTTGTTAAACATTCAATTTAAAGAAACTTTTTATTGAAAAAGTTAAACGCCACAATTTTCAATACATTAACTTTACATATTTCCATAATTTTTTAATAAAAAACTTACTATTTAAAGTTTTAAAGAGTGTTCCAGAGTAATCGTTAGCATTTGCCTTCCTTTAATGAATGCAGGTCCAAAAAGATAAGAGAATAAAAAGAAAATGACAAAGTTTAACAGTCCATATTATGCGTATCACGCACTTTGGGTGATATAGGACACAAACATAATGCTAGCTAGCTATAGTGCCACTACTGTAGTGCTTCCTATCAAATGTGCAATGTGTTCAATTCAAACAGATCTTTCCACAATTATAAAGAGCATTTGCCCTCCATGAGTTGATCATTTCATTTCATTAACTTTCCAAATTGTTCTTCTATTGTCAACAAGATTCTCCCTTTTCATCACTGTCTTGTGACTTAATTTACAATAGTCAATTAAAGTTCAATTAAAAGGGAGGGACATGAACATCGCATGCAGTTGACTGAAAAAATGTTTGCACAAATATGTTCATGGTAAGAAAATCAAGGGAACGCCAATTTTGATTTAGATACCACTTGCAAGGAATCAAAGGCACTCGCTAAAACAAGCCCCTAATTCTGCGAGACTTAAATAAATGACAAACTTCCCATAATAGTTTTAACGTTACTGCATGTTTAAGTAAATAAAATTTATATGTTAGCAAAAAAATATCGTAATTATTTAGTAAAAATAACAATTAAGAAAAAGAAAAAACAATAATTGTATTATACTAGTAAATATATTTAAAAAGAAAATTGTCAAAATTATTTCTACCAAAATTATTTTCATGCAGTATAGTTTCTCGCTGCAGCTAGGGCTGTGCAACGGTCGGGTTCGATCGGATTCGGGCCAAAAACGCCAATTCGATTGAAACCCGTAGCCTTTGAATCTTGAACCATTCCCGACCATTCAAGCTTCTGGTTTGCTCGGGTTCGGTTTTTGCGGATCTCGGTTCTTCATGGATGGTATGATTCGGGTCTTCATATTTTAAGCATTTGCATCAAAACAATAGGAAATAGAACATAAAAAAAAAAAAAAACAGAGAGAAAGAAGGAGAGTATGGTGTGTGACACTTTCGGCAGGTTCATGGTTTCAAGTGGTACTATTATAGTCTTCATTTTTTCATAGTAGATCTGCAGCATGTCTTCTTTGCACTACTTGCTAGAACAAATATTTCATGGAGATGAAATAAAATGGAAATGGAGAGAAGATGAAGAAGACATATTGAGATAGCAAGTGGTACTAAATGCCACCATATTTTTTCTTCTATCAAAGAAAAGTAGTGGTTGATGAGTGAAAATATTTACTGCATATAGGACTTGAAAATAAGCATGAGCTATTATGTCTAAAGTCAAAGCATATGTAGTTGAAAAGTAAGTTAATGCCTTAGAATTGTTTTTGTGAGTTCCCATAAAAATGAGATGGGACAATTCTCTGGAAGCATCACCAGGTGTAGACGTGTAGGTGTAGCACAACTTTTTAAATTTTAAATTAAATTAAATATACTCATAATATACTTTCGGTCGGTTATGAGTTCCACTGGGTCCAGTATTTTTCATCCGAGCCCGCCCACCGTAAACCGTGCCAGACTAAAAAGGTACTAAATCAACATCCGTAAACATTTCGTACCCGCCCGAATGATAACAAAAAATATCGGTTATGCGAGTTCTCGGTCGGATGATTTACTTATGCCCACCCCTAGCTAGGGCTGTGCAACGGTCGGGTTCGATCGGATTCGGGCCAAAAACGCCAATTCGATTGAAACCCGTAGCCTTTGAATCTTGAACCATTCCCGACCATTCAAGCTTCTGGTTTGCTCGGGTTCGGTTTTTGCGGATCTCGGTTCTTCATGGATGGTTTGATTCGGGTCTTCATATTTTAAGCATTTGCATCAAAACAATAGGAAATAGAACATAAAAAAAAAAAAAAACAGAGAGAAAGAAGGAGAGTATGGTGTGTGACACTTTCGGCAGGTTCATGGTTTCAAGTGGTACTATTATAAGTCTTCATTTTTTCATAGTAGATCTGCAGCATGTCTTCTTTGCACTACTTGCTAGAACAGATATTTCATGGAGATGAAATAAAATGGAAATGGAGAGAAGATGAAGAAGACATATTGAGATAGCAAGTGGTACTAAATGCCACCGTATTTTTTCTTCTATCAAAGAAAAGTAGTGGTTGATGAGTGAAAATATTTACTGCATATAGGACTTGAAAATAAGCATGAGCTATTATGTCTAAAGTCAAAGCATATGTAGTTGAAAAGTAAGTTAATGCCTTAGAATTGTTTTTGTGAGTTCCCATAAAAATGAGATGGGACAATTCTCTGGAAGCATCACCAGGTGTAGACGTGTAGGTGTAGCACAACTTTTTAAATTTTAAATTAAATTACATATACTCATAATATACTTTCGGTCGGTTATGAGTTCCACTAGGTCCAATATTTTTCATCCGAGCCCGCCCACCGTAAACCGTGCCAGACTAAAAAAGTACTAAATCAACATCTGTAAACATTTCGTACCCGCCCGAATGATAACAAAAAATATCGGTTATGCGAGTTCTCGGTCGGATGATTTACTTATGCCCACCCCTAGCTAGGGCTGTGCAACGGTCGGGTTCGATCGGATTCGGGCCAAAAACGCCAATTCGATTGAAACCCGTAGCCTTTGAATCTTGAACCATTCCCGACCATTCAAGCTTCTGGTTTGCTCGGGTTCGGTTTTTGCGGATCTCGGTTCTTCATGGATGGTTTGATTCGGGTCTTCATATTTTAAGCATTTGCATCAAAACAATAGGAAATAGAACATAAAAAAAAAAAAAAAACAGAGAGAAAGAAGGAGAGTATGGTGTGTGACACTTTCGGCAGGTTCATGGTTTCAAGTGGTACTATTATAGTCTTCATTTTTTCATAGTAGATCTGCAGTATGTCTTCTTTGCACTACTTGCTAGAACAGATATTTCATGGAGATGAAATAAAATGGAAATGGAGAGAAGATGAAGAAGACATATTGAGATAGCAAGTGGTACTAAATGCCACCGTATTTTTTCTTTTATCAAAGAAAAGTAGTGGTTGATGAGTGAAAATATTTACTGCATATAGGACTTGAAAATAAGCATGAGCTATTATGTCTAAAGTCAAAGCATATGTACTTGAAAAGTAAGTTAATGCCTTAGAATTGTTTTTGTGAGTTCCCATAAAAATGAAATGGGACAATTCTCTGGAAGCATCACCAGTGTAGACGTGTAGGTGTAGCACAACTTTTTAAATTTTAAATTAAATTAAATATACTCATAATATACTTTCGGTCGATTATGAGTTCCACTGGGTCCAGTATTTTTCATCCGAGCCCGCCCACCGTAAACCGTGCCAGACTAAAAAAGTACTAAATCAACACCCGTAAACATTTCGTACCCGCCCGAATGATAACAAAAAATATCGGTTATGCGGTTCTCGGTCGGATGATTTACTTATGCCCACCCCTAGCTGCAGCTAGCTATATAATTGGTTAGAGTGGCAATACCATCTTTTCATGTTCGTTGATAAATTATTTTCTTAATTAAGTTGGAAAAAATAATTTTGACAATTTTCTTTTTAAATATATTTACTAGTATAATACAATTATTGTTTTTTCTTTTTCTTAATTGTTTTTTTACTGAATAATTACAATTTTTTTTGAATGGTAATAACAAAAAAATTAAGAAATTAACTAAAAACCATAAGATAAAAGATAGAGTAAGACACCAAAACAGAAGAAAAAAAAAAGAATATTATTTGATCCATATAAACATAAGTAACACAGTCCATCCACCACACCAGCATTGCGATTCCATTTCCAACAACGGATGGCCCCTATGATTCCAATAACCAGTACACGTCAACTCATCATCCTACTCACCAAACTCAACCGCCACGTGTCAGTCACTACTCCATTCGCGCTAGGGTTTGACTCACCGCAAACGTCTTTTCGCCGCCTGCTTCGTTCCCCAAACATCATTTTTGCCCAAATATCATTTCTCAACTCATTCGTTTTTCGTTACACTATTTATCATTTTCATTTTTTAATCATATATATAAAATCCAATCAAATACTACAACTTCTCCCTCGAAAATTCTTCCACGTTTTTTTCTTTTTTCTCTCAAATTGCTGTTACAGTGTTACTATCACAAACACTTTCAAAAAAATAAAATTGAAAAAATGGAATCCAATCATCATAAACAATGGAGCTTCCAAAACCCTAGCTTTCTTCCGCCGCCTTTTCTTTTATCTACATCATGAAATCAAACTTTTCTGTAAGTATCTCTTTTTTTTTTATTAAATTGAATAATTAATCAATTGATTAATTAATATTATCACCTCTAAAGTTTCTTCCATTTTATTTGGACGCTTATGCTTCTAGGTTCAATTTCTCGCTGATTCACAATTTCTAAATTTTTCTCATCAAATCTTCAATCTTTCATCTATTCCAAGTAAGCTTATATTAGTGATATGGAAATTCATTTCTTAATTTTTTTTTTCTTCTATTTTTTGGGAATTTTGTGATTTGTTGTTTTTTGTTAGATACGGCTAGGCAATAAGTAGATTTGTTGTTTGTTTTTGAATTTGTGTTCATTTTGGATTTATGAGCATATTATAGATTTTGATTTAGCTTTTGTGTGATCATATTAGTGATTTTATGATTTTGTTTGTAACATGGATCATGAATATGTGTATCTAGCAAGAACGATTATTGAGTTTTGGACGGTTGAGAGGAATTTGAAATTGGAAAAGCTTTCAGCTGGTTTTGGCCTTTTGGGACTAGTTGAGGGATAGTGGCTTTGTGTCTGTTCACAAATGGCTGAAGATAGTCCACGTCTTGGAGGGTTTTCAGCTGGTTTGGCTGTTATATTGAATGGTGAGGATAGTAAGAAGAATTTGCCGAAAACTCGACTTCTTTCTTGCTGTGATGATTTGGGTGAACAGTCTGTGGAAAGAACGCTAGAGTATGTGTTTGGTCTTCCCAACAGATCATTAAGTTCGATGGATGGTCCGGTTGACAGCAGTTTTATTCGTTCTGTCATTAGGAATGTTTTTGCAAGATATAATGCAAATTCGGGTGATTCTTCTAGTGAAAAAGATATGATATGTAGACCAGATGTTGTAGGCTTAGAAGAATACAGCATATGCGGTGATATTAAAATCGTCAAACCACCTTTTCTTATAGAGAGCTTGGAAATGTTCAGCAGTGTCAGGGCTAATACATGTGTTTGGAAAGGAAAATGGATGTATGAAGTTATGTTAGAAACATCTGGCATACAGCAGATTGGTTGGGCCACTAATTCTTGCCCTTTCACTGATCATAAAGGTGTTGGCGACGATGAGGATTCATATGCCTATGATGGTAGACGAGTTAGCAAGTGGAACAATGATGCTGAGACATATGGTCAGTCATGGGTTGTCGGTGATGTCATTGGATGTTGCATAGATTTAGAACGAGATGAAATAGTATTCTACAGGAATGGCAATTCACTTGGGGTGGCTTTCCAAGGTGTTCGAAAAATGGGTCCTGGTTTTGGTTATCATCCAGCAATCTCTCTCTCCCAGGGGGAAAGATGTGAATTGAACTTTGGGGCTCGACCCTTCAAGTACCCAATTGAAGACTACCGCCCTCTCCAGGCTCCTCCCTCTAAGAGCTACTTTGTCACGCGATTGCTACAGTGCTGGTCAAGGCTGTTGGACATGCATTCAGTGGAACGAGCGGAACATTCTTTAGCTCAGAAATTGAGAAGAGTAAAGAGGTTTGCTTCATTGGAAGAAATATTTCGTCCTGTCTCATATGCTATATGTGAGGAATTATTCTGTATACTTGAAGATGTTGGACATGCCGAGTATATAGTTTGGGGTCCATTGTTGTCCTTCATGTTTGAAGTTTTTGAATTACATGCACCCCATGACTATTCAAGCTTGGATAAAGTAGTTGAAGCACTGCTACAATTTCAAGGATCACATGTGCTGTTTGAAAACATCTTAAACGCGCTTTCATGCGGCTGTAAAGTGGCACAATTAGTTCTAACTGAATGTCCTTACTCTGGATCATATTCTTACCTTGCACTGGCATGTCATCTACTAAGACGGGAGGAACTTATGGTGCTTTGGTGGAAATCACCAGATTTTGATTTTTTGTTTGAAGGTTTTATGTCGCAAAAAACTCCAAACAAGCAGGATCTTGAGTCCATGATACCCACTGTTTGGTGGCCTGGTTCATGTGAAGACTCATGTTGTGAAAGTAACATGATGTTGGCAACCACAGCTTTGTCTGAATCAATCAGCAAGGTATATTATTTTTCCCAGTGACCTAGCTGCATTTTTAGTTATTATAACTGTTGTGAATTTTTTTAATACTGTTGAAAGGGGAAAAGATAAGAGAATACAAGAGACATATGGTGAAAACCGTGTTTCTAAGAGCATCATGGACATTCTATTATATAGCCGATTCTACAATTAAGAGCATTAATTACAAAAAATATGTACTATGGAATATGCTATACTAAGAATATTATAGAATATATTTTTACAATAATATTAAATATCAACAAATACAATGATCAAAATTATCCATGGCATTGTCATGATTGATGTAGTAGTACAATGGTAGTAAGTAACGGGTGAATGCTTTTAAAGTTAAAATAAAGAGTAACATGTAGTTTATTTTTCTTTTATTGTACCTAGATTGAGTCTTCTGTTTTTCTCAAGACATGTGTAACACCCTACTTATATCTACCCAAAATTTTCGACCAAATAAATAAATAAAACTCATGTAGACACAAGAAGAGCGTTACATGTGAAAATCAAAATTCAACCATAGCATAAAAGCCAAACATATATCATGCTTCACATACATGGCAGTGGAAAGTAATACTAAGACTTCATCATACAAGTCATGATTCAATTAATAAAATCGTAAATAAGTCAACAACTGGACATTCATTAAGTTTCAACAATAATAAGTCAACATCCACATAAATCACCTATCAATATCTCATCATCAATTAAATAGGCAATTAAATACTTGGCATAAGCCTTACACGATCATACATAAACAAGGTTTAACGACGACACAAGGCAAAACCCAACAAATAAGATAAAACCCCAACATAGTGTTACAATCTTCCAGAGCAATGGACAAGGGTACTACACTAATGGTAAGACACATCTCCTCACCCTGAATACTTGGCAACAATGTCGGGTACTCCTCCTAAACAAGCAAAGTAAATCCTCACGCCTGAGAATCTGAATCGCCCAACGATCCATTACAAAAGAAATAGAGAGTTAGTACATATAATCGGCATTGAAATAAATGAAAGTAAACTACTAACATTAAAATTCAATCCAACATATACATTGCATACATATACGTGTTCATTCACTATCCGCATAACCAACATGCATATAATACCAATACATATCCGTCAATAAGGCATATACATATAATCAATCTACGTTCATGATTTCCAACTACATCGTCAACAATCAACAAAATATATGCACATTCAATTAGTACACAATCATTCAAATACCACATCGTTATCACATCAACACAAAGTAAGGTTCACCTTCCTAATGCATCTAATGTCATCTTCATGTCATGTTCCCTAGACACGACTACATGCATGTGGTACCATTCACCAAAATAGGATACAAGAATCCTATGCGTTATGGATCAAACGTCCAAGCTTCATCAATTCGTTATGGGTCAAACGCCCAAGCTTCATCAATAGACTCAATCATGATGCATGAACATATATATGACGTATTTTATTCACCACCATTATGTAACCTCATGTATACATAATTCCACTATCAATTATTCGTCAATCCATAACATACTTATATACATTCATCATCATTATCAATTAGCATCAATGATCACCCATTGTTCATTATATATTCTAACACATTTATACATACATATAATTGAGATCAATTCAATTCATCATCATCCATCACACAACACTTATCTAGAATTAACATCATTATTCATGTGTCTCTATGAAGCTAGCAACCTATACACCAACTATCATCATCATCAATTAATAATCAATTAAATCTGGCTGTCTTCGCTAGCTCTCGCTTAGCGAGCTATGGCGAAGTAAGTCAGAAGCTTACTCGCCATCTAGCGAGTCCTAGCGAACAAGTCTGGCAACCTTCGCCACCTCGTCGCTAGCTCTCGCTGTAGCGAAGCAAGTCAGACAGAACAGGGCTGGCTGGCGAGCACTGGCGAGCCCAACGAGTTCCCTCGCTAGTTCTCGCTAGCTCTCGCTTAGCGACGAAACCCAGAAATTGCTGCTCTGTTTTCGTGGCTGTTCGGATTCCACTACCAAATCACCCAAAACATGTTCCAGTTTTAAAAAGATGTTTCCTTTAAATTATAAACATGTTATCATATATAGAAGTACAAGTTTCATCTCTTACAAACACCAAAATCATCACCAATCAAAGATTATGCATATTTTTAATTCAAAACTCGAAAAACCTATAATTTCATATGAACATATTTTGATTCTCAAAATTGATATTATCAACAAGTACTTTTAGCATCACATAACATAGATATCACGAAATCAACAAGAAAGATAACATTTTGGTTCATAGAAAAACATAAAAATGCTAACTTTAAGCATGGCAAAGGGTGAGAGGGTTTGGGCAAAGAGAACATGAATTCTCCTCCCTCTTTATCACCCACAAATTATATGAAACTACTCTCTTACCTTTAATTCTTCAAGAATCAGCTCCTCCAAATCTCTATCTTAGCTTCCTCTTCTATGTTCTTCTCCTCTTCTCTAGACTTTCTCTCTCCAATTCTTCACAAAATGGTGACAAAATGATTTCTCTCTCTAAGTTCTCAAAACTTATACCTAGGTCAATTCCTTCTCAAATTACTAGATTGCCCTTCCTCATAAGCCCATTCTAATTCTCTATCTACACCTCCTAAAAACACTACTATTCTAATTGCACCACTACACTAAAAGCCACATATTTAAATAAATCACACATCATGGAAATTAAATAACACATTAAATAAATAAGAAAACGGGACGTGACAACATGTTTTTGTTCAGTCATACTGCATCTTATTACTGCCCCTCCTATATTGGTTAATGGATGTAGTTAGGGCTGGAAATGAGTCGAGTCGAACTCGCTTAAGCTCGGCTCGACTCATTTATTTAACGAGCTTAATTTTCAACTCAAGTTCGACTCATTTGGTTCGTGAACCAAGTTCAACGAGTTAATTATCGAATCGAATCGAGTCTCGAACTATTTTCGAGTTTGTTCGATTCATTGTCAGCCGTATTTGGGAGTATTATCACACTTAGGAAAATGTGAAACAATAACAAACCCACCATAAGCATTTTGTTGTGCTTCCAAGACATGTAGTACACCACCTATTTATAACAAAGTTTTCTCTCAATGCTAGATAAGTTAACCGATGTGAGACTAGGTGTTAGTGCATAAATTGTGAAGTATCAAAGAAACAAGTATCACTTATGCTTCAAAAGAGAAATAATGCTAATGTGTTTTAATTTGTAAAATTTATTTTTGAAGATATATATATATATATATATATATATATATATATATATATTATTCTTGAAGTGTTATATATATAATCGAGTCAGCTCGTGAACTAAACGAGCCGAACTATATATAGCTCAAGTTCAGCTCATTTAATTAACGAACTTGATATTTAGCTCATGTTCGGCTCATTTGGTTCATGAACCAAGTTCAACGAATCAATTGTCGAATCGAGTCTCGAACTTTGTTCGAGTTGGTTCGGTTCATTTCCACCCCTAGATGTAGTAACTGGTAACATGTCTTTTATGCATAAAGCTTAATGAAAATTAGAGATTAGAGAAAATAGGACAACTTTACCAGTGAATATTATGTCAAACTTATCAACTTAAGATGACCTTTTGACCTAACCCAGTGATCTAATTAGCGTATAGGAAAGTGAATTTTATGTATTTCCTTGTGATTTTCATTCAGCTGTTATTCTTCATTATGAAGTTACTTTCACTTTCACGTCATAATCTTCTCCATTATATTTCCATGGGATCATAGCATGAGACTAAGAATTAGGATTTAGGCGTTATGGTAAACATTATGTCCTTGGAGCTTTCTACAAATTAAAAGAATTTTTTTAATTTGCCAAATACTTCCTCTCATTTTTATCATATAGATAATTTGTTCATTATTTATCAATATAATGGAAGTTATAATGTTTTTCTTTGAATTTTTAAGAATAACATTTCTTTCTTATTTGAGGGCAATATTTTGCAAACAATTGTGCTCTCTTGGATGCTTCTTTCATAGCTTACTTAAATTTTCTGAGTATATCTCTTCCACTTGTAGATTGAGGAGAAGCATCGGGACCTCTGTCGCTTAGTTATACAATTCATACCTCCTACAACACCTCCCCAATTACCTGGAGCAGTATTTAGGAAATTTTTACAAAACCTTCTACTGAAGAACAGAGGGGCAGAAAGAAATGTCCCACCACCTGGAGTTTCTAGCAATACGGTTCTTGTTTCAATTTATACAGTTGTGCTCCATTTTCTATCTGAAGGATTTGCCTTGGGTGATATCTGTGGCTGGTTAAAGAGCTACAAAGCAGATGTTGGTTTCCTTCATAGAGGCGGTCAACAAAGTTTTCCCATACACTTGTTTTTAAAAAATGATCCTCATAGAACTGATATTTCCAGGCTCGGGGGATCCTATACCCATTTATCAAAGCTACACTCTGCAATTGATCATGAAAGGGAAGTAGTTCAATGGGATGAAGGTTGCATGGATAATGAAGAAATTAGAGTGACACATTCAACCAGGCAGAAGCCGTGCTGTTGTTCTAGTTATGATGCTGAATTTTCAAGGACTCTGAAGGTTCCAGCTAAATACCTGGCCAAAGGGTCTCGGGCTCACTGTAGCTCTATTCCAGAAAGACCTGCTCATGTTGCTGCTGAATGCAGTGATGGAAGTTTGAATGATGAGATAGCAGATAAACCCAGTTCCAGTGATCAATCTGAACCTGAGTATGGTTACCGCCAAGTGCACCATCTGAAAGCTGTACCAAAGGATACTGATATGTTTATGGATACTCTACAAGAAGAAGAGTTGCTCGATGCTTTGTTATGGCTGTATCAAGTCGGTCTTGCTCCAAATTTTAAGCAGGTGAGATCATGCTGGCAAAGTTTATTGTGATATCACAGATACAGAAAACACATTCAAAGGAGTTAATGCTAACATCTTTTTTCTCTCCAAAAATACCCTTAACAACTGTTAATTATTAAATGAAACCCGCTTGCATAAGGAATATGAATTTATAGCTAAAATAAAACTCACTATAGAATAAGAGGTACACAGAATTTCAATAATTAATACACTTATAAAATGGCGAAACGGGGACCTACATTGTCGGTGTAAATTAGTTTCACATTGACGTTTAATAAGAACCGAGTATTTGACGATTATTTTAAAAGAGCAGTTACAATATAGGCTTATATGGCAATATGATGGGTTTTTATTGGATGACAATGTAAAACCAATGCATCTCCATTGAAGTCTATAAAATGTACTACGTTGCTTATATTTAGGAACAAAAAAGAAAAACTAACTGTCCTATAAATAGGATCGAAGGGAGTGGCGTGTTTTGATGGATAGTAACTTTCTTAGAAGCCCCTCAACTTTTCTCGAATAAGAGGCCTGTATATCATGTCCCCGAATCCATAATAATTGGTTTCACTCTGCTAGGGCTAATTTAATTTTTAAGGTCAATACTCATTCAAAATATTTTTCAATATGAATTTAAAACTAAGCTCGAGACTTGGTGAGTGTTCGTATCAGCTTATTTTGTTCGAAAACAGCTTATAGTTAAAATCCTTCCTAGTGGACTTCGAAAAGGGACAATTTTATCCCAAATTAATCAAACCAAACATGCATTTGAAGTCTTAGCTCCAATTAAATCACATCGATCTCCTTCTAGGTTTGCTTAAATTAAACTTTGTTTATTTTTCATTTGTCTTTGGTTTTTCACCTGCATGGGGTGGTATATCAGAAAATCATTTAAATGGGATAGTTGTTTGATTAGAATTCGTGGCAGAAGGGTCAGTCGATGTGATATCTGTAACATAAAGGGAGGTTAGTGAAATTCATGAACTGGCAGGGGTAGGAGAACAATATACTCTTTTACTTTTTCTATAGTTATTATCTTTATAACTTAGTTTTCTCAAATGTGATAAGGTGATGCCTAGGCATGTGCTAGAAAAACCATTTTCTTTCTAAAATCAGATGAGAGGAAGAGAATCAATCACATATATCGCTAAACAAACTTTAATGTAAAATTCTACAAGCATGATTTGCATGATACAGTTTTCATCTAAAGGTGAATTTTATGAAAAATTATGGTACATAAGTTTTTGTCTATAATAGTGTAAATTTAATTTTTGTATGCATCGGTATCAATCAATCCTAACCTAGTGGTAAGATAATCTTCCTATGGTGTTTGAGACCTCTACGGTGCTCGTCCTCATGTTAGCTGGTACTATGGTTTTTGAAATTTTCAATCATGTAAGTGATTTTGAATATCATTGAATGTTATTCTTTCTCTTTTTGCAGGCATCGTACTACATGACTCATCAAGTACAATCAATCTCCATGTTGGAGGAAATTGATAAACAAATAAAGGAGCGAGCTTGTGGTGAAAAATTGAAGCATTTGAAAGAAACTCGTAATGAGTATAGAGAAGAGGTTATTGATTGTGTTAGGCATTGTGCTTGGTAAGATGACCATATGAAGTAGTTTTTTTCTTTTCAAGCACCTTCCTTATGGTATTAGATTGAAATTTTCAGCAGCAGTGGTTAATTATAAGTTTATGTTCTCAACTTCTACTTATCTTGTTGTTAACCAGATTTTATGAGATGATATTTGATACGAAGTTTGATTGTATTCTTACTTTTGATTTTCAAATTTTTGGCGGGACACATTTAGGGCACAATTGTTAAGAAGCTCTTAAAAGCCTGTTAAACCATCCACTTTCTCACTTTATTACTGAGCTGAATTATTTCCAATAAAGTTTTTTGAAAAATAGAAAAATGGTTCATATGTTAAAAACAGAGCGCGTGCTTTCAAAAATTTGTCTGTCTTGTATTTGCATATATGTCTAGTAAAATGCTTGTTGTACCAAAGGCTCCGAAGACTTGCAATAACCTGTGCCAGCACTAATAATTTTTAAGTAATAGTTGTATTCTGAGATCTATATTTTAGATTATTTTGTTAATTATTAATAGGAAAATGCTAAACAGTGCCCCAGCGCCCCAGGCTGGGGCACTGTTTAAGGAAGCAAATATAGCAACATAGCATTGGAGCTTGTGCAGTCAACTCCTCAAAATTTTGAAAATGTTTTTTTTTTTCCATTTAAAACTTTATTTTTTTTTAGTTTCCTTAACCAGTGCCCCGGGGGCACCGGTTAGCATGACCCTTATTAAGAAATTATTATTTTATACTCGTGTGCGTGACTTCAGAACTTGCTACTTATTTAACTTTTCAGGTAACTGTTTATAGTTACCTCTCTTTTATACGAAGTCAGCATGATAAAAGTTTGAGACTTTGCTTTAGAATACATTTCTGTGTGTTGTTTTGGTCTTGAGTTTTTTATGCTTCTCAAATGTCAAATACTAGTATCCTTAAAAAGCTTAGCAATCATATTTTTTTGCTTTACAGGTATCGTATCTCTCTATTATCTCGATGGAAGCAACGAGGAATGTATGCAATGTGCATGTGGGTTGTCCAGTTGCTACTGGTTCTTAGCAATATGGATTCCGTGTTTATCTACACCCCTGAATATTATCTGGAAGCTTTGGTAAATAAGCATTTTCCATTATTTTAGATTTAGCATCGGTTTTGATTCAGTCACCAACAGAGATTACATATCTTTATTAGTTATCTGCTTCTATACAATTTCTTTATTGGATATGCTGGTATTTATCCATCATAGATTTTAGAGTAAATATCTAATGCATTTTGCAAAGATTCGTGATATAAAAGCATTAATTTTGATTGGGAATCACATATTTTGTTGGACTCATATAATTAAGTTTACGTGCATATTAATTCTTCTATTACTATTTCTTCCCTCATTTCTTATAACTGTGGGGGGAAAAAAACCCTGGTAGTAACATTTGTCTCTCATACAGGTTGATTGCTTTCATGTGTTGCGGAAAAGTGATCCTCCATTTGTTCCGTCCACAATTTTGATCAAGCGTGGACTTGTTTCATTTGTATGTTCCACCATTTCTGCTTCATTTTTTATGTTTGACTTGTTCTGGGAGTAAATGTATACTTTATATTTATTTATTTCTGGATTCTGGTGAATGAGATTTTAATCTTCAGAACTGTGAGGAATTGTTTGTCATTCATATATATTTAGGTCTCATATGATTTCTTTTAACATAGTTGCATCTAGAAATACTTGTACTGTCAGGGTAGTAATGTACTTAGGTAATAGCTTATAAGGGATCTCATCATTGACATTATTGGATGGAGTTAGGGTAGTAATGATGTCATTTAGCTTTCCCTTGGCCTTTTTACACTACTCTCCTATAAAAAATATTTATGATATTTAAGGTTCTTTTGTCCCCCTCCTCCCCACAACTTAAATTGTAAGGAATCCTTTGAATTGGAGGTTCTTGTCAGCCTCCTTGTTTCTGTTCATTTGTCCACCAATCCTGATAAAGAAAATTTGGTCATTCAATCCTTCTGTGTTGTTTTCTTGCAGTTGCGTGTCTGTTTTATTTCAATTCTTAAGTCGTTGGATAGTGAATGATTCTTTTCATTTGTTAGTTATGGATAGAGAGCAATAACTCTCTCTCTATAGGAGCCAGGCTCTGTCACTGAAGGAAGTACTTTCCTCTGTGAATCCTCACTCTCATGATATATAATACAATCAACAATTCTCTCTTTGGTTTTTAATTTACTGCCTGACTGTTCATCGTAAATCTAATTCCTAACACAGCCCCTTTGAAATCCTCAAGCTCCCTCTTAGAATTAAGTCTTTTTTCTGAAGCTCCCTCTATGTGTACCCTGATGAGTGCCTTATATGTGAGCTTAGAGTTAGTTCCTTTCATTACTTGCATTGTCTTGCTTCTACTGCTTTATGTAATTTTTTGTTGGGTGCATCCTAAGTTGTTGGTCTAGTTTTTGCTGATAAGTCTCGCCAGATTGGAAGAAGTAAAGATGCCAACATTTTGTTCAAAAGTGGATGTTATACAAGCCATGATGTTGAATTTACCTTCTTACATATGAATATTACAAAATAATCTGTCATTTGTATAGCAGTATGCCTGATGTTTATAAACTTGCCCTAGCAAGGTTTTGAGTGTTTCTAGTATCGGTTCTAAGTTATTATGCTTGCATATCATTTTTTCACCAGGTCACTTTTGTAGTTACTCATTTCAATGATCCAAGGATATCAAGTGCGGATCTTAGGGATCTTCTTCTCCAGTCTATATCTGTCCTGGTGCAGTACAAGGAGTATTTGGCAATTTTTGAGAGCAACGAGGCAGCCAACCAAAGGTTGCCAAAAGCTTTATTATCAGCATTTGATAACAGATCTTGGATCCCGGTAACAAACATACTTCTGCGATTATGCAAGGGTTCTGGTTTTAGTTTTTCAAAGAATGGAGAATCATCTTCATCATCAATTATTTTCCAAGTATGTAACAACCACTTTTTTGTTACGAAGTAATATTTGTTTGGATTGATTTCTCACCAGAGCAAATTTTTCCCTTTGACTCTTGATGCAATGCAGAGGTTGCTAAAAGAAGCTTGCATAAATGATGAAGCATTATTTTCATCTTTTCTAAACCGTCTATTTAATACACTTAGCTGGGCCATGACAGAATTTTCAGTTTCTGTTCGAGAAATGCAAGAGAAGTACCAGGTATGATTTTTTTTGTCCTTTATTGGATCTGGTTCTTGGTTTTCTTTCCGTCTTTTTATTCTGGCAGCTTTAAGTTAGAAATCTGTAGCTGTAAAGTAATAGTCCAATGTATGCTACATGGGGTCTGGGATTTAAGTTTTATATACTCACTTGTTTATCAATTTTTTTAAATTCTTTGTAGGGTGGTTTGGAAGATATCTTGCATGAATACTATTGAATTTGTTTCTATTATCATAATGATTACTGGTCAAATTGATAGTTTACTTGTATTTTACTTTGATATATGTGTAGTTATTTCCACTGATTTATTCTCCACGCACTTATTTCACAGGTAATGGAGTTTCAGCAAAGGAAATGTGGTGTCATATTTGATCTTTCATGTAATCTTGCAAGGATTTTGGAGTTCTGCACTCATGAGATTCCTCAAGCATTCCTGTCTGGACCAGAAACAAACCTAAGGAGGTTAACTGAGTTGATTGTATTTATCTTGAATCATACTACTTCTTCAGCCGACGCGGAGTTCTTTGACTTGTAAGTTACAAGCATGTGACTTAAACTTAAGTTCATAGACCAAAAGTTTTTATTTATTTTTATTTTTTATTTTCAAAATTACTGTTTATCCATCTTCCATATATGGATTGCTTCCTGGCCTCCTGGGAGACTGGTAGTCCAACTTTACTATCTCCAAAAATGACCCTTAAAAGATTCTCCTTAAGAATTTGGAACCATGTGGTTTTGTTGAAAATAGTTTCCATCAATGTTATTTTTGAGAGGTTGCATTTCTTTTATATTCAATTTCAGGTCCCTTAGACGGCATAACCAATCTTCAGAGAAAGTAAATCGAGGCATGATATTGGCACCTCTCGTAGGGATCATGTTAAATTTATTGGATGCTACTAAGTTGGTTGAGTATCAAGAGAACAATGATCTTGTGGATGTTTTTCTAAGCATGAATTGTGCAGAGACTGTTCTTTATGGTTTCCAATATCTTGTGGATTATAACTGGGTTAGTTGTTCTCACCCATCTATGTTTTTGATTCCTAGGTACTTAGAATGCCTTTGTATGTAGAACACCTAAGTCGATGCAAAACACACCCGTTATCCTACATTTTTAAGATTCCAATTGGTCTAATTTGTTTTCTGCGATTTGAACTTGGTGCTACTACATGCTAAATTGCTGAAAACCCATCCTGGAAAGTTCAGCACTCATTCCCACACATCCTCAAGGAGACATTAGTTCTGAGAATACTAGAATTTACATTATGAATCATATTGATCTTTTATTGGTACAAATCCTTCACATTTTCTGGACTTGTATTATAGTAATAAACACTGATATCTTGTTTCCTTTGCAACCAATATAGTTTTAGCAATTGTTTGAAAAAATAGCAGATATCTTATTTGGAATTTCAAATGATTCGAGTGTTGTCAAAAAACTAGCAGATTCTTTCCTGTTCATGTCAGGATTCTAGTTTTCACGATTCTAGTTTGTTGAAGTGATGTACTGTGAAACTAACTGTGTTTATCATCATTTTGCTGTTTCATTTCCCAGGATGGATCATGTCGGGGGGAAGCATACATGGGAAAATATAAGGAGCTAGAAAATTTTCTAACCTTCCTTGCTTGCCGCACTATGTCTGAACATGATGAAGTGGACAGCGTTGTAGATACGGACCTGGATGATAACTTATGCTGCATATGTTACGCTTGTGAAGCAGATGCCCAGATTGCACCTTGTTCACATAGGTCTTGTTACGGCTGTGTAAGTAGGCATCTCTTGAACTGTCAAAGATGTTTCTTTTGCAATGCTACAGTAACAAATGTTAGCAGAGTTAACGAGAAGACAGGCTAAGGAGCTCATATTTTGTGGTTTGATTTGTTCCTGTTTTACGAGAGTTGGTCGGCAACAGATTATTTCCCTATTTATGAACTTGTATTTGAGAAACGGCAAGATCTGGAGGAAAGCAGAACAAGGGAAAAAGATGGGAAAAGTAATGAAAGAGAGAGGGAGGCTGGGAGAGGGGGTAGTTCATAGTTGGGTAAGAATTAATCTGTTCGAGGTGGTTAAGTTATTCATAGGGGCTAAGAATCGCCTTCGGGCAATTAAGAATTTTGTAGGGTATGTAATGTTAGAGGGAATTGTGCTGTAAATATGCGATGTAAATGGCAAGTAAAATCTTTATAGTTTCTGTTTTGGCAAGACAACTTTGCTATAGATTGGCTTGGATGGCCACAACATCAAACTCAGCAGTAGAACAATATGGTTAGATTAGATGGGGATTGATTTTCAGATGGCTGGTACAGTTATCATCGAAAACATTTGCGCCTTGTGACAAATGCTATGTGGGCATGCAGTACTAATTTAAGTTAGTGGGGGATCACACAGCTTTGTTGACCACATTAAAAATTATACTCAAGTTATAATAATGCTTTCCAAGCCACAGAATAGGTGTACTCAGTAGTAAGTGGCTGTGGTTTGCTAAAAATTTGTTTAGCAAATGCTTCTAATACAATGCATTTTCACTGAATGCTACAAATATTGTAGATTCAATATTGCATATTATTCTTTTGTACTGATAATAACATTATTTACATTTTAAATCTCAGCCAAGTACACCTTCTATTCAATAAAAAAGTTTTTCATGTTACTGTTTGTTTTTTGTCGCAAGATACATGTAACTGTTGTTGGTAACTTGGTAAGTACACCAATGTAAAGTTTAGGGAATCTAACATATATTTAATCTTTAGAGAAATATGATGGATTTTAATTTTTTTATTTTATATTTTCAGTTACAACTTTTATCATTTTTATAATTATTATTTTATTTCGCCTCTATCCTATTTGATTATATCAAACTCTAATGGCTTTAGTTTTGGAAAAAGGTGAGAAGGAAAAGTAAATGAAGGTTGAAAATTAAGAAATTAGTAATTGTGATAATTTTTAAGAGGAGCTTATCTTATCTATGTAGTTGAAAAATTTAAGAAGGGATTCTAGAAAGTAGAAATACGGGTTCTAATTAGCTACAATGAATTTTGAAAGTAACCTTTCACTACTTTTGTTTGTAATGGTGATGGTATAGAGAGATAATCATAACTGATTTGTAACCAACTTTTTTACATTGTTATTTCTATTATTGAACAACCGATAAAATACTATACAAGTATTAATAGACTAAGGCTTGAAGTGTTAGGCATAACTGCTTGACTAACACTTACCCCCTCCCTCCCTCTCCCCTTCTCAAGCTCAAGACTCTCACATTGAGCTTGGACCTCATGCTAAGAAGCTTTTCTGTTGCGATTGGTTTTGTAAGAATACCAGCCAGCTGAGCAGCACCAACCAACAATATGCTTTGTTCTTGAGTGGAGGACAAAGATTGTGAGGAAGCAAGTCTGCTGATTGGTTAGCATAATAGATAGTAGGTGTAGCAAAAGGAACTATGAGTTCTTTCTAAAGAGTTTAAACCCATAAGTTAAACCCATAAGACATCAACAATAGCTTGAGCAAAGCTTATGTATTTAGCTTCAGTGCTTGATCTGTCCACAACCTGTTGCTTTCTTGAGCACCATGACACAAGGTTAGGTCCAAAAAATATAGCAGCTCCAGAAGTTGATCTTTTATCATCTGGATCAGCTGCCCAATCAACATCACAACAGACTTTGAGAGAGAGGGAGATAAAGTGATGAATGTTGGTAGGAAATATCTTGAGGCCTAGATGAGATGTTCCCTTTAAGTATTTAAGAATCCTTTTTGACTTCCACCAGTAATATTCTAAGGGAGCATAAATGAAATGACAAACCTTGTTGACTGGAAAAGAAACTTCTAGTCTAGTAATATTGCCATATTGCAGAGGACCAACTACTGATCTATGTAGCGAAGCATCAGATACATTGTTAGATTCCACTTTAGATAATTTGCAACTAGACATCATAGGAGTAACAATAGGGTTGCAATCAAGCATATTTGTTTTGACTAAAAATTCTTGATGTACTTAGTTTGAGTAACACTAGAGAGATATTTGCAAGTTATTTGACCTTAATGCCTAGAAAATAGTCAAGATCCTTAAGTTGTTTAAGGCTAAAATCTGAGTCAAGTTTATTAACTAGATGTTGTCTGGGAGCTTGTTGTAGGCCATATATGGCTTTATCTAATTTGCAGACAAGACTGGAATCAATATTCTCGAAACCTTAAGGTTGAACCATACAAACTTCTTCATTTAGAGACTCATTTGGAAAGACATTGTTGATGTCTAGTTGCTTTAGAGGCCAGTTATAGGACATAACTAAGAATATAATTAGTCTGATAGTCATAGGTTTAATGATAGGAGAGAATGTTTCATTTAAATCAAAATCCTGCAGTTGATGGAAACCTTTTGCCACTAGCCTAACTTTGAATTTATTAATTAATCCATTTGGATTTTCTTTAGTTATGAAGACCCATTTGGAACCAATAGCCTTCCTGTTTGGAGGTAAAGTGATCAGGGTTCAAGTTTGATTCCTTTGTAAGGCAACAAATTCTTCCTTCATTGCAACATACCATTTTGGGTCTTGCAAGGCGTGTTTAACCGTCTTAGGTTTAGTGTAGGTTAAGAGAAGGTTAGGATTTTGTCTTGTTTGCATTGGATGTGTGTTGGTGGGTCTAGAAGGTAAATTATTATTGATGAGGGAAGCCTCAGAGGTTGTGTAACTGGTGGTAGAGGTGTAGGATGATGATATATTATTGGTGGGAAGGTTAATGTTATGTTTATTGTCTTGTATGACAGTTAATGATGTAGGGTGGGTAAAATCATTATTTTGGTGTTAGGGGATATGGCTGTGATATGATAGTAATATGATTGGATGTTGTTGGTATATTATTAAGATCGTGAGTGCCTATAGGCAGTGTAGATATAAGCACATCATGTATGAAGTTAGTTGTGAGAGAGTTCTTACTGGAAGTAATGAATAGAGAATGATATGAAACCTTGATTCATTGAACAATCCATCCCTGGACACAAAAATACGACCATTAGGAGGAGATAGACACTTATATCCTTTATGAGTGTTGGAATAGCCTAAGAAAAAACACTCATGTGAGCGAAAGTCAAACTGAGAGTTATAACTTATAAGTCTCAGTAAAGGAAAACAAGCACACCCAAAGGTTTTAAGAGAATGGCAACATGGATTTTTATGAAACAAAATAGTATATGGAATTTTAAAATTCAAGGAAGTAGTATGTAACCTAGTGATTAGGTGGACAACACTTAGGAAGGCATGATCCAATAAGTAAGGGTAAATTAAGATGCCTATGTTTTGTCTCCACAACCCCATTTTTATGGTATGATTTTGTGTGCAATTTTGTTCGAAGCTTATTGCCTCGTTGGGGTTATTGAATATAATTTCATCCTGCCTTTGTGAGGACATATCAATTTGTGATTAATACCAAAATATTAGTTAGGTATTTGGTGAAGGGTCTAAATTCATGCCACAACCTTTGCCAAAACGAAGAGGAAAATTATGTCCAGAGAATAGACCATATCCTTCTTGAAAATAGCCTTGAGGTGGAGCTTGGGGAAATCCTTGAGAATTTGAAGGATTTGGGGGTCAAAATTGCTAATTGTGTTTGTGCCAACACTCCAATGCAGTGTAATTAGGCTTAAAACAAATCTGACATTGAGTGTTGCTATTGTTGTTGGATCTCCTCCTTACATTTCTACCACATCCCCTACCATTTCTAACTCCTCTGCCACGATTAGTAACAGAATAGGGGTTGAAATTAGGGTCTGTACCATAGAAATTGTTGACAGAGGTTTGCTGCACCATGGTTTGATCTTGAGCTAGTGCTTAAGTTGTGGAAGTTTGAGCTGTGTTAATAGATGCAACACAACGTTGTTAAAATCTCGTTTGAAATCGTAAACTTTATGGATTCTACTTTTTAAGTACGACTTTTGCATATCAAAGCTAAAATAATTTTGAGTAAATTGAAAGTCGAAACGAGTTTAGACGATTCAACTCCCTATAAAATCAGTAAAATCACTTAACTCGCATGTTTTCACCTAATGATTATTTTTTATAATAGTATACTCATTATGTTTTTTTTTTAAAAGAAAAAATTTATGGTTGAATAATTGTTTATCTGATCTATATTATAAACCAAACACATTCGCTTATAAAAAAAAAAAACCAAATACATTAATTATTCAATCATCCTAAAAAGAAATTTTTTGCTTATAAAACGGAATGGAAGAATATAGGGGGTGCATTAAGAGTAGATAGATAACAATTTTTAGTTCTCGTGTGTTGCCAACAAGGTCTCTTGTTATGTACGTGTGCGAAAAAAAATACAAAAAGAATAGATAAAAACAAGTGAGAAACAAAAAAATAAATAATTGTATTTTGATAAAATAATATAGCAAACTTTTATGCAATTATTTAAAACAATAATTTTTTTTGTAGTATACGAAATGGTGCAACTTTACAATTTCAACATTTTTGTCAATTGAGTTAAGATATGTGGACATTTAAATATATTTGTGGACATTTATATATAATAAGTTATTTGATAAATAATAGATACATAAATATTGTAAAAAAAAAAATACACAATATAATAGGGGGTTTTGTAAAAATAAAATAAAATAAAATAAATTAATATGGGTTAAAATATATAAGCACTTTGTATTTCAATCGTATAATATTCAATTTCACATGACATGCATGATTCAAAAAATCATATTTAATACATGGAAAATATGAGAGATATTATTTCTTTACAAGATATATTATGGGCATAGAGTTGTTGTGTTTTTTATTATTGAAATGCATGACTTTAGTCATATTTAACCAATGAGAATGAGAGAAAATTAATTCAGTGTGAATTATCTAATATATTAATTTTTTAATATTTTCTTATTAATATTCATAACACTTAAATTTTTAAATTAAAATAAAATTATTAATTTCATATTATGTTCAAAATTAAATAAGCTAAGATATATATTATACTCCATCCGGTCCTTTTTATAAGAGACAATCCACTTTTTAGATTCATTATAAAATCGATGTATTTGGTCTACATTATAATCCAGATACATTAATTATTGAATGAATCTAAAAAGTCAATTGTCTCTTATAAAAAGGACCGGAGGGATTATATGTTTATTTTAATATGAGGTAAACTCTACGAGTTTATATGTTAAATGTACGTTTCGATTCCACTTAGGCAAAATGAGTTGACGGAAAACTTAGATTATGACAACCTTGTAAACATCATTTATTGTTTTCTTATTGGCTTTGTCTAAGCGTGCTTCATGAGATAAAAGAAGAGCTTAAACTTCATCGATTCAAATTTGCTTTCAATCACAGAAATAACATAATTGAAATATGTTGGAAGACCTTCCAAGATGACATCAAGATGTTGTGTGAGTGGAAGAGATCACTAATGAAGGCTAGGTTACCGATTAAGAGGCGAATACAAAGGAGATACTCTTGAACAGTGCGATTTTCTAGGGTTGTAGAGCGTAAGAATCTTAACCAGTAGCTCATAAGAATGGTGAGTACCAAAAAATCGCGTAAGAAGCCATCAAAGAAGCATTTGATATATCATATATGTGCATTGATATAAGGTTCTACTTGTTGGCGCCATATATGCAAGTTCTTTTCTCCAAGCTTCTCAATGATACGCTTCTTAGTGATATGATGCGTGAAATTGAGATCGGACTTGAGAAGAGCGTCGTTTTCACGAAACAATTGCAGTGGAGGAGGATTGAGAACGCTAGTGGTGTTTTGAGGTCCGGTGACGCCATTAAAAGTGTTGGTGATGAAGATTCGACCTTGGAGGACGAGAGATTCATCTGATACCATGTGAGAGGATAGAGAGAGAGAGAATCATAATTGTTTCGTAACTTTTCTTATTGTTATTTCTGCTATTGAACAACTGATACAATACTGAGTACAAGTATTTATAGGTTGTGGTCTGTGGTGTGCTAGTCGTAAGTGCTTGTCAACATGCCTAGACTAATCTAATCCTTAATCTACTTATTACAAGTGATATATTGTAGGGTTAAATATGTTTTTGGTCCCTATAGTTTTGTCGAATTTTGTTTTTAGTCCCTGAAGATTTTTTCACACTTTTTAGTCCCTGAAGTTTTTTCAGTCAGTGTTTTTTAGTCCCTACTTTTCATTCAACTCGTGCTCAACTCATGCATAGCATTCGAAATTTTAAATTTTTTTCTGCGGTCATGTTTAGTACATTGTATGAATCTCTCTTACAAATGTTTAATTTTTTTTAACAAGAGATGAATTAAATATGAATTTTTTAGTTTTTTGCATATAAAAATTCATAAATAGTTCATCTTATGTTAAAAAATTCTAATTTTTTTATCGGAGATGTTCTTATAATATTATAAACATGAATACAAAAAATCATTCAAAAATGTAAAAGTATACAAGAGTTTGATTAAAAGTAGGGACTAAAAACACTGACGGAAAAAACTTTAGAGACTAAAAATAAAATTTTGCGAAACTATGGGGACCAAAAACATATTTAACCTTATATTGTATACACTTACAACAATTATGATCGGAGAGATAATGTTAGAATTTATAAATACTCCTAAAAATTGAGGCATGTTTTTGAGATTTCAGATTTTAGAATTTGAATCGAGTTGTTTCGAATTCGAACTAGTGTTTTACATGAAACAAAATTATATCGAATATTGGACTTTTTTTGGACGAAAACATTACGATAAACATTAGATGAAAACATTACATCAAATATTAGAAAAAAAATCATATCAATTGATGTCTAAGAATTTTTATTGACAACTCCCTCTTGAAATAACATACGACACCTCCAATTCTTAGACTAAAGTCCAATCATTTAATTATAAATATAAAATATGATATTTAAATTTGTAAGTTTGATTTTTTTTAGTTTAGTTGGTATAGTTGATGCCTCAAATTTAATCATTGGCCTTAGCAATATTTCATTTATATCTCATAAAAATATTATAATTGTTTTTTATTTTACAAGACCTCGTAGTAAAACATGTTTTAGGCCTCTGTTAATGTTAGGCCGTCCCTAAAAGTAATTCAAGAGCTTTTGTTTGATCAATCATAATATTCTCAAGGTAAAATTATATTTTTAGTCTTCTTTTTTGTTTTAATCCAGTTTCAATGCATTTCAAGCTTTGAATCTATAAATGTTTTCAATCATAAATATATGACATGCCCTAAAATAAAATTATAGATTTGAAGCTTAAAACCATTTTCAAATATAGATGAAGGACTAAAATCATCGGACTAAAACGACCATAAAAAAGAAAGAAGAGAAAGGACCTACTAGATAGAAGTTGTACAACAACAAACGTAAATGTGGTCAAATATCTTAATAAATAATTAAAGATATTAATAATAAAAGTTGTGCATCGACGAACGTAAATGTGGTCTTTGGAACAAATAGAGTAACTGTTTATTCAAAAATTTTGGTAAAACCGACTAGATAGTTGAGAAAAAAGAGAAAATAATTGAGAAAAAAAGAGAAAAATTGAGAAAATAATTGATAATATTTACATTTATATACTTTTAACAAAACACGATTAAAATAAGACATATAAAGAGTGTATTTAGTCAAAATATATCTTATAAAATGAGACTAAACAAGTATATACCAGAGTAACACATGGCATAGGGAGGCCCTGAACCAACAAAGAACTGATATGGTGAATTAGTTTCGGAGAGTGCGAGGCGGAAAACTGCTCTGTTATTGGCCTGTGTAACAGAAAGAGATGTTGAGCTCCTTGCGATTTCAACCTTTAAACCACTCAACCGTTTCTCTGAGATTCAACAATCCTTTCCCCACCACCACCAACAACTCTCACTCACAACGTACCCTCTCATTTACTACTAAACCCCTCGCCCTTCCCAAATCTCTCTCTTCTTTCACCACACACTCATCTCAACCCTCCTCACATTACATCTCCACCGTTGGATCATCTTCATCTCTCAACCTCCCTCGTTGGAATCTCACCCAACGCCATCTCACTCTTCTCCAAGTCCTCGCCGTCGTGGTACCCTCCCCACTCTCACCAACTCCAAATCCATTAATTCAATGTTTAAATTCCTCAATTGATTTTTTTTTTTGTTATTTTCTGCAGACATCGATATGCACGACGTGGCTGTTTTGCTCTGCAATTCCCACGCTTCTGGTTAGTTCCTTGTTTGGTAGTAAATAATTGTTTCTCAAATTGCTTAATTAAAAATCTGATTTAAGAATGTGTGCAAGTGTAATGTAGGCTTTCAAGAGAGCAGCGGAATCACTTGAGAAGCTTATGGATACAGCGAGAGAGGAACTTCCTGATACAATGGCTGCAATTCGATTATCCGGCATGGAAATTAGTGACTTAACCAATGAACTCAGTGATCTTGGGTAATTAATTGCCATTTCTTTTTTCGTGTTTTAAATGTAAATGATATTGAAATTGAAATTAAATAACTAATTATTGTTTGGTTTTTGTGTTCAGACAAGAGATTACCCAAGGTGTTAAAAGCTCCACTGGTGTGGTTCGCTCGGCGGAGGAGAGGCTTCGCCGTTTAACCACTATGATGCCTTCTTCTTCTTCTTCTTCTTCTTCAGGTTACTTACTAATTTACGAGTGTGTTGTTAGGTTTCTATAATTTGAGTTTGTAGATGGGTGTAGATGGTTTTAAATTGTGGTTGCGGTTAGGTACTTTTATAATGCGTTACAATGTGGCTGATATGGCTGCAATTGCGATTGTGATGCTGTCGTGTAGACTTTTAAGATCATTATTACTATTAAGATCATCTTATTTCCACAGCTATTACTGACCACAATTTTAAAATCCGCTGTTAACCAATGTTCTTCATTTGGTTATTCGGTTTTATATTTAGCAGACTTCTAAAATCATCATATTACAGTAGGAATTGTTGTTGTGGACTGCAATTTAAAACTGTTCTGTTAAACAATGTTCTTCATTTGGTTATATTTAGCTTCGTTGCAGGGAATGGAATACGTCCCCAAAACTGAGCCTGACTCGGGTGCGCTTGCAGTGGCAAGAACTGCAAGAGGTGTGAAAGAGAGTATTATCAAGGGTCGTGGTATGTTGAAGATGTTTTTCTCTCTTGCCCAATTTTCAAGTTTTGCTCTCAAATTCATCACTGGACGTGGAAAAAGGTAGCAGCTAGAGAAGTTTCTAAATTTCTTCATTGCTAGCACTAGCAGCATCAACTTTCTCTTCTATATATTGTTATATGATGTCTTCTGTTTTTATTCATGGATGTTTTTGGTTGTGTACTTTTGATATTTTTCTCTTGTTACATATTGCAATTGAGATATTTCCCTTTAGAAGATGATTCTATAGTGTAATCAGTAATGTGTATAGAAACCTAATAGGAACAACTAATTAAGTGCTCTTCGTACTCGTACTCTACATAACCTTAATACTTGCATTTGTTATTTCAAACTCTTGTACTCTCGTAAGGACGTGTTTATAAAATATAAGATGAGAACAAATGAAGTTATTATGAAATTATGATAGTGACTTTCAATGTTATGCTTTCATCTAGCTATTGATCAATGAACATGTTTGTTCAGTTAGATATGAACATTGTTTATCTAAGCATAAGTTGATGAAATACCCTTAAAAGAGTTTCATAAGAAAGAGATGCTAATTGTTTCTAGATACTCAGCTACAATAAAATCATAGAATAATAATTATTAAAGATGGATCTTGTAGGTAGTTATGTATTTACTAGTACTTCTCTAACTACAGTAATTTTGATAACTTAGCTTTGTAGTGACAAATACATCACTGCGTGACCGATCATTAAACCACCATGCTGATTACTTATTATCAGTATCTTTGTCTTCACTAGTCTTTAGATAAGTTGAGCTGTTTTCTAGTATAAGAAAAATGTGAGGGATAGATATGAAAGGCAGCACTGAATTGATGATTCTAGGCTATTCATCATTAAATTATTGAATAGTACTTCTAGAGTTAATATGAACGAGATAAGCATAAACATTTGTGCCTAAAATAAAACATGAATATTGAATAATGTCAGAGGAGAGCATCTAGAATCCTAGTGTGAATTGAATTGTGAAAAGTAAGGAAAGAAGCCGTTCCAGTCGACTTGTGTTTGTACTCCCCTGTAAAAAATACTAGGGTTAATAGGTGTTTCCTGTTAATCTTGATGAGTCTCAATAAGATATCAAATGAATTTCAATTTCTTTAAGAATTTGTATGGATAATCTATAGGATATAAACTTTCAATCCAATGGTGAATTATGTAATATTTGTATTTGTTATAGAATTATTGACAAGTGGTGTACCGTGGAATACCAACGGGTGAATTATATGTATAAACCGGCCTTGCACATATTGGTATTGCCATGAGAGAGATGATGAGAAAATTAGGTATGAAAAATGAAAGGAGAATATTTTTTTTTAAACAAATGTGGGAACAACTTAATTATTAGAAAAAAATTGATTTGATTTTTTTTTCTATTTTGAACATTAAAACGATGTGTCGGAAATGGTGATTTTAATTGGGACAGTTACACTGTCAGAGTATCCTAACTAAACTCAAAAAAAATTACAAGAGGATAAAACAGAAGTAGCTAACAAACATTACGGGGAAGAAAAGACATGTGACCCTAGAATCAAATGCATTCATGTTTGTCCTAATAAAAGGAAAGTGATATATTGTCAAAATAATATATGATATTGTACCATTCAAAGTAGAATTACATGGAAACAACTGAAAAGACAATCTAAGTCTAACTATAAAATGAAACATTAGATAAGATCAATTATCAAACACCTACAGGTACAAGAAGGATAAATAAAAGGCTCAAATGCTGTCTCAACTCTCAAACCACGAACATGCATGCTCTTTCTGACTATGAAGTCTTTCATTCCATTCTCCATATTCAGTACAACTGAAATTAATACCACATGCAATATCACAACAAGCATAATCTGATGATACAATGTTACGATTTACTAGTACAAATTAAATCAAGAACATATACTATATATTATATAAAAATTAAATAAGCTAACATATGTTGTGTAAATTTTAATTAAGAGGAGGAAATATTGATCTGAGCTCCACGTCCTGCGCTTAAAGGAGGTTTTGGTGGTCTTTTGAAGGCTCGTGATGTTATGGATGATGTTACTTCACCATCATTCTCAATAGTACGATATTGAACTTTTTCAGCCGTAGGATCAAGTCCTAAGCATTTGGAGAAAGCTTTCATAACTTGCTCTATGAAATGGCATGTTGATTCTCTTTCTCTCTGCATTGTATCCATATTTTTTTCAACCGCTTCTTTCGGTTTTTAGTGTGTGACTATATATGTAACAAGCAACTTTGCATTTCCAAGATGTCCTAATAAGGGACACCTGCCCCAAAGTGTGTGTATATGTGTGTGTCTATGGTTATTTAGCCGTATAAGATAAAAAAAATAAAAATAAAAATTGTGTATGGCTATGTAAGTTTATTTTGTACCTTTCATCACTAACATCATTTAAAGTTTAAATGTTTATCACTTAGTATCACATTTGTCTCAATTTTGACTTAATATTCATGAGTTTTGACTATAAAAGTAGAGACTATAAAACACAATTTTTGGGTTAACGATGTATAGATTGACATCAAAATTGTAACAAATGTAATAATTGTGGGAATAAAAAGTTTGATTTTAAAAAAATTATGACAATTACAACTGTTAATGTGATAAAAAACAATTACGCAAATTATTTAAAAACATTAATATGAAATAAACGATTAATGATAGAGGCGTTCAAATTTAAACCAATCTAAAAAATTTGAAAACAACACAAAATTCAGTATTATTGGATACATTTGAATATTGTTTTGTAAAAATCACTCGGGTGGAAATTTATTTTTCATTTTGTCCCGCAAGGGTAACTCAGTTGGTAGCTACTAAAAATATTATTGAAAGGTTTGAGATTTGGACTTTGAATTCTCAACTTCTCCACAATTATAGTGTGTGAGTTTAGTCATTATACCGCAAGTAAGAGTCGATCATCAAACATAAAACTACTCATGGAAAGAGTTTAAGTCCCTAATATTTAAACTAATTTATTGTTATCACACACCACCTTTATCTATTATTTGCGTTTGAACTCTACATGTCACATGTCAAATTAAAGAGAAAATGAAATTATTATACTTATAAAGAAATAAATAATATAGGGAAATTTTTTTTACTAAATTAAATATATTAATTGTAAATTAATTCTCATTATCATAAACACAAAATAAAAATAATAATTTTTATATATAATTTTAATTAGAACTTATACTAAAAATAATTAAAATTACATTAAAAACAAAGTGAATTATTTCTTGCACATTTTTTCTTTTATAAATATGTCAATATTATAAGGCTCAAATATAAATTCGTTATCAAACTCAATTGGTAAACAAATCACTTAGTATTTTGTAGTTCAGAAATGGATTTTTTTAACAGATTCATAAATTGCATGATTAGCCAGCAAATTATTTTCCAAGCTTTGCTTTCCTCAATATCCAAGTGGTAGGGTATGCCAGACAAAACCTAATCATTCAAGTAAAAAGGCTCAAAACCATCTCTATCACATTAGCTATTTAGGTTATGTTGGACATTTACATGAATGTTATATAAACAATATATAAATAATAATATTAATAGAAAATAATAAAGGAGCGGTGTCTAAATCAAATCATGTACTAGTGGGTCGGTAATTTATAAACGAAAATGTGGCCGTAGGTCGGCGTGACGGTATTCAATATTCATAACATCACATCATGCCTAATCAGCAGACATTTGATTTTTTGTTTACAAAAAGAGGGCAAAGGCTAATGAATATGAACTTAAATGAACATTTTAAGACACAAGCACTTGAAATATTCTCATACAAGATAACATATTCTGGAGAGACCTCTAAAATAATGGACAAAAAACGATCTAAACATGTCAAGGAAGATTAATAAGATCTTATATTTGAGAAAACACAACAAGAGTAGTCCCAATTAATCTTACAATTATTTGTAACAATGTCCACTAGCAATTTGAAGTCACTTTCCACAATGAAATGCAAAAAACCATGACGTCTAGCTATTTTAACCCCTCATACATTCTCCACAACCTGTTAGTCATTGATCGCCGGAGTCTCGAATAAGACCCCTACAGCCTGCAAGGTCCATGGACTCCTTATAAGCTCCATCACAATTAAGTTTAACTCAATCTCCTTGTGGTCTATTCTAGCCAATATAGATCGTGTCAAAATATCTTGACCCTCCTGATAGGTGCAGATGATAACCCCTATCAATGACTCGAACCAAATCAAGAATGACAAGAATATTATCAATAGGCCGATGAAATTCCTCCTTAAAAATAGATTTCATCAATATGGACAATGTTAATTTTGTTTTTAAATTGTGCAGTATTATTATGCATGCCAAAGAAACTTTCTGTCTTCAAACAAAATTTGGAAAACAATTTAGGGAATTGTTTAAAAGACAACCCTTCTTTGAAACAACCCTCTTTTTATTCCACCAATGAATTTTACATTTACAATAGTTAACAATAGCATAATTTTGATAATAGTCAACTTTCTTTTCTTTTTCTACGTTTCCTGTTTGATGAAGTTTCATCAGACGTGGAATCAAGGCCAAAACATTTGAGAAATGCTATTGTGGCTAATTGGAAATAATGGCAAGGGTGAAAACTCAGTTTTGTTGAAGACTCTCCTGCCTCCATAATCTCTCCGCTTCTCATGCTTGAACAGGTTCCTATCTCTCCCCTTCGGTTTCGTCCACCCTGCTAAAATAGTACTCAATGCATCGTCAATTGAGATGAGAATTCACATACCATCAATTATATAATGAATCACTTATTCAATAAGTATCTATTATTTTTGACGTAAACTAAGTATTCTCTGCGCGCAACTGCAGAAATTACTAATAAGTATCAATTGGGATGAGAGTTCACCTACCTTCAATTATATAATGCATCACTTCTTTGATGTTTATTAAGAGATTGAAAGAAGAATTTTATGATATTTTATGTCATAAGAAAAGTTCATATAGAATGATTCATTCCTTTGAGGGAAATATATCATGTGTTAAACTTTTACAATCATCATTATAAAGAATTTTGGTACTTTTCATTTCTCAATCATCAATATAAAGAATTTGGTACTTCTCAAGTAAATAAATCAAAAGGAAAATCATGTTGACTTTTTGTGTGACCAATTACATTTCTTATCTATTTTCTCTAAAGAGGACTTCCACCATTCAAAATCGATCTTCATTAAGAAAAATCCATTTCTTTTGTCTAAAAGAAAAAATATTTTTCTCAAAAAGTGGACCTATAAAAGTTATCAAAATGTTTACTATTCAAATTTATTTTTTTTAGCAAAATGTTCTTTATTTTATAAAAAATCAAAATATTTCTATTTCTGATTTTCTGAAATAAGAATCTAAAGGATTGACCACATGTTTATTATTTTGGATTGGATTTACTAATTTAACAAATAAGGCTGAATTTCCACATATATGGTTGGACTCAAATCTCTAGTAAAGTCTCGGATTTGTGGATGAATACTTCGCACTAATAACATGAATTAAAAAAAAAATGGCTCCCACTTGTGTAAACACAATGCAAGTTATAGTAATGTGAAACAGCTAGAGAATTTTTTGAAAGGTTAAGAAGTGTGGATACAATTTTTTGTAATTATCCTGTTGTAGTTATTGCAAAACATTTAGAATCCCACCCTTCTTTCTTCTTATTATTGGGAATACATTTTCAGACAAGACACCAAATTAATTTGCTTTTACCTAAAACAATGTATACAAAATAAGCAAATATTTTAGTTAAGATAAGAGTGCCAACAACTATGTGGTGGCTCCATATCCATTTCCTAATTTAGACACAAACAACCTTATCAATTTACATATAGAAACATTGCAATGCACGTATGCAACATTATTCCAATTCAATTAAAAAAGAATTAGATCTCACAATTTTCTCACAACTCAATTTAATTGGACTGGATTTAATTATGACAAAAATAAAACTCATTCGAATTAAAATCCTGCAATCAATGTCCTAATTGCTCCCAACTGAATTGTACTTACGGAACAAGTTAATTAGTTAGTGTTTTGATTTTGATTTTTTTGTTTACAATAGAGCTAACGATCGAATTCAAGACCTAATATATACTATCCAAACCCCTCGGGTTTTGATTTTTAAATAGATTGTATACAATACAAAAACCATGTGCTTTTGATTAATTAATTTAAATAAAAATTGAAGGAAGTTAAAAAATAATATTGACAAAACATACATTATGCATTTGAGATATACTAAAAAAAACAGCTAGTTAATTAATAATAATATCTTCAACAACAAAAAATATTCAAAAAAACACAAACAAAAGAATACGAACAAAATAAAAAAAGAAGCTATGTGAAGCCAAATAATTGGATTTTTCATCAAGAACAAACGTGGCATTAAAATTTAAATCCGAAATTTAAATAGTAAAGTTGATAAGAAAGAAAAAAAAAACTAACCTCCAGCGTAATCTGGTGTTGACCGTTAGTTGAAACAGGGGCAAATGAGTCATTATGGTTGGTTATCAATGGTTTATCAATCTGTTGAATCTCCTCAAACAGAAAGCCTTTAGTAGTTGCGGCGGATGAAGTTTCCGGCAAGGCGGAGATGGTGGCGGCGTCATCGTCGACAACGATAGTGAAGAAATAAAAAAGTGCAAAAAGGAGAATAAGAACAATTAACTGAATCCAAATCAACCACGGAATTCTATAGCTTTCTGTTGTTAATTCGTTGAACATGTTAATCAATTTGTTAACATAGATTTGAATTTGATTTGGTGATAATAATCAAGAATTATGAATTTGAGAGAGAGAGAAGAAAATTTGAATTAAGAAAAGATTTGGTGTGAGGGTGTTGAGTGGAATGAAGTGGAAGATACGTTAAGGTTCAGAATAAGAAAAAGAAAAAATGAATGAATTTTAAGTCATAAAATAAATAATTTACACGCGTCACGCGTGTTTAAACGCGTCGTTTGCAAACACTACTTTTTAACCTTTTCAAAGAACAAGAAAGAAAATGATGGCTATTGGATTTGGCCGGTAGTCTTCTTCACATGCATTGCTTTGGAGTTGGGGTCGAAATCGGTGTGCTGCTATGGTGACGGTAACATGAAAACTACTTTTATTTTGGATGAATAAAGATGAAAAGAAAAAAACTTGGTAAAATGTTAATTTGGTCTAATTAATCTCTACAAACTATATACAATAAGCTTTGTAAATTGAAAATTATTTCCACTTTATTACTAATGTATATTGTATCTCATATTGAATGTGAGATTTCTTAAGATACCTCTCACCTTCAAGTTTGGGTGCTATTGTATTTGATGTGCTTGAATATAAATAGTGGGTAGTTTGATAGTAGAAATATGATCCTAACGGATTTTGCTGCAATAATATTAATAATTGATCTAATGTATCCTATAAAATTAATTTGTAAGATGATTATTGTCTCTACTTTATAAACTCATAGAAACTATCTCACAAAAATGAATGGAAACTACTTTGATCTCGTATATAAATAAATAAAAATGATATTTGAACAACCAAAGTTGACAATTTTTTAGACAACTCTCTCATAGAGGTGTTCAAATCCAAACAAATCCAAATAAAAATCATCTAACTGTTACAAACATATGAATGCATACATTTGGTCAATTCAATATCATATATTATATGGGGCTTAAATCATCAAATAAATTACTTAATACAAACCATATATCCTCATCATAGCAAAATTTGTGATAATATATTCTTCTGATTCGACCTCGTTAGAGATTAAATAGTCCATACTCATCTAAATCTCCTCCTCTCTTCTTCTCTTAATTTTAGTCATTCAATCAATCTTATGGTCCACAATTAAAAAGAGAATAGGAGTTAAAAAAAAAAAAATACACTGTACAATTTAAGTTCAAATTATATCGTATCCATCTTTCAACCCATGCTTCCCATCACACCACCAAATTGGTCAGCTCTTGTTCATAGTGACTGGCGACCGACAACACAACCGCGGACAACAAAGCAGTGGGTAGCGCAGCTGCGAGAGAAGCGGTGGTCAGCAAAACATACGACGTCGAAACTGTCAACAACGCAGTGAAACGTCGAAACTACAACGAAATAGTAGTTGTCCTGGTAAAGTTGCAGAGGTCATTTTTTCGTTTTGGATGCAGTGCTTTGTGGTTTTGGATGAAGCTTGAATTGTTGTCATTCCATGGTGTATTGGATACAGTTTTGGATGAAGCTTGAATTGTGGTGTATTGGATACAGTGATTTGTTTCTTTGGGAGGGATATAGATTAATTATATAAGTGGTTGAATTTGGAATATTGTACAAAATATTTTGCCATATTGTTTGTAAAAAAGTATGGTTAATGGTTGTAAATGGGATTCATGGCTACTATAATATAATGTAAAAGATTCATATTGATTAGATGAAATAGTTTTCTTCTCTAATTACTTTGTCTAGAGCTGTTATTGATATTGTATCACAAAATCAAATCAAAGCTTAACACTATTACTTTCATTTTTTGAGTCAAGCTTAACACTATTACTTAGTGTGTGCTTTTGGAGTTTTGTTCCTTGTAAAACATCAGTTTTTTTTTTTCTCTTTCTTCAAATCAGCAAAATTTTATTAAAACCAGGTGTTCAAGCACAAGGAATGCTTAAAACACCTCAAAAGAGATACAGAATAGAGGCTTTATGCAGCCAAGGCAACAGAACAGGCACAACTAAACTGCCCCTACAATTAAACTAGTCACAACATATTATGAGATAAGCATGAAGCTAAACTCAAAACCAGTTACAGTGGCCATAAAAATAGCTACAGAAGCAACCAAAAAACCATTCCAGCCAAATCACATCCCCATACATACAATTGGCTCCGACATCCACTCATATAATAACCAAGGACTCCCTTTTGATCTTCCAATCCACTGTTTCCACGAGGAAATTTTCACCGTCTCTATGGCTGCCCTCACTTCAGCAGTCCCGTTTTCAAAAACTATCTGATTCCGATGTTGCCAAAGAGCCCGAATGACAGCTCCCCACGCCATCACTAAGGCTTGTCTCATCTGTTTTCGGCCAGGGAGACAACTAACAGAGTTGAAAAAGGACAGAAAATTATGACGGAACTGCAGACACATACATTGTAAAGCATCAGTAAACTAATAACAACTGATATATTGTATGAAATTGTATCTTGAGTTTACACTTGCATCAACTAAAGTGATATTGCATATATACCAAAATGACATGTTCCAAAAACATCAAATGATATTGCATCTATAGTAAAATAACATGTCCAAAAGATATGCAGAACTTCCAAAATAAGATTTGCTTCACATTTTATGGATTGATCAATGGTGTGGCATCCTCATAAAGGTTTCTCATCAATAAGCTAGTAAAACTAGTGGCATCAAATGAACTTATAGTGTCATTGTGTTCCTGCATAAATGAAAACCATTAAATCAGTAAACATTTTTCAGCTCATTCACGTACTCCAATTGCATACAACACTGCTGGGCCAAATAGATGCACTTGTATTGGGCACCTCATACTGCACTTGTCTTTGTGAATCACCTAAGTCTCCATTTTTGCTTTGTTTCATAATCTTTACACTCCTAACCAGAGTTAATATTAAAATTGCATAATTAAATAATACCTTAATTTGTGAAGCACTTGAACAATATTTTTTCTTTCTACTGGTAAGTTTGTTTTCTAAGCAACTTTTTGTGACGCCTTGTAACTTTTTTGCCTTCTCTTTTTCTAAAGCCATAGACTTGTATAGAACCATCGATGCTACTTTCAATATCTTTAACTTTACCAAGAAACACAATCACTTGAGCCCTACTTACTTGACAAATTTTGTACCAATCTTTGAAAACCGAAATTAAAATTCACCGGGTTTTCAATACCATATAAGGTTATGGGTAACCATGAAACCAATTAAAATCAGCTTAGTATTAAGCCACGAAACATCTACACATCGAGATAACTATAAGTTGGACCGTGTTCACAAAAAAAAATCAAAAGAGTGTCATATATATATTTCAAGCAGAATATATCGAAACTCAAAAAAAGATATATAATTGTAAAATAGGAGCACATTCATTAAAGAAAACACAATCAGTTTGCAAATTGCAAAGGCTTAAACCTTTAAAATTAAATTGATAAAATGAGATCATATCATCATAGGCTATATACCTACAGGTGAAAACAAGAAGAAAAACTAGTTACTTTATCCTCCAATCGAAAGAAGACTTTCCTTGTAAAGACCGCACATAAAATTACTTCTATATCCATCCGTAATAATACCAACCTCGTCAATTATCTGGGTGCTCACATCAACATAGGCGACTTTATAATCTTTTTTTCTAATGAACATATATCCGATCTTCCCAAATCCAATTGGGGGCCATTGGATGGAAGGTAAGGGGCCACAAATATATAGTTTGATCCATGATTCACTCACACCGAGTTCACCCAGAACAGATATGTGAAAAACAACATCATCTTGGTAATTTGAAAGTAAAGCAATTGATCCATTTAACACCGTCAAGCGTTGACATTCAGCGTATGGAGAACGAGGTTCTTCCCCGATGGGTGTCGTAAGGAATACCTCATCACTCAAGTCAAATGACAACAGAGTCAAAGCATCTTGATTGTTGATAGATCTCGAAACCAACCAATGACACGCTCCATCCCCATAAACTTCAAGACCAGTAAATGGCCGAGAATAAAAATTATGCTGCCGACGACACAAATCTTCGTCCATGTGGATCATTCTCCAAGAATTACTTTTTAAACTATATATCTCAAAAAAACTTGTTGGCCCATCAAAAGAAGCTTCCAATGTTACATATTGAATGACCTTAAAGTCATCTCTAAGTTGGTCATAACCAAACCCGTGAAAATTATGTTCCACAAACAATGGCTCCTCAAGGTGTGGTGGTGTAAGTTCGGCGGGACTAGGAGGAACGACCTTGAATTCCTCGGTAAGAGGATTCCACAATACATATTTGGACTCATGCATAGTTTCAGATCGTTGCCGCCCAAGACAAAGAATGCCGTTAACACTCATGGAGCCCAGAATACAAGTACCTTCGGGATACAGTTGAAGTAGAGATGGCAAATTTAATCTGAGTCTGTTCTCGAGCAAATGGAATTCGGAGTGGTAAAGACCATCAACATCATCATCATCACCACCACGATGATTTGCGATAATAAATGTATGATAATCATCATGAGAACCATGACGAGATATGAAATGTTTGCTATACATTGTCATGAAATAAGTGCTTTCAAATAAAATGGACCACGATTTGCATACGCATCCAAAGCGCTTTAATGACTTTATAGACAGTTTTGAAAGTATAGAGAAAGTAACATCATCTGGAATACAGTTTCTGCTTATAACCTTGATTCATATTTTGATTCCGAGGATTGGGAACCAAAGCAAGGAAAGCTGACCTTTGATTTGGAGACGGCGGCGATGGCGGTGGAAGGCATGGATGATGATAGTGGAATATAGTTTATACGTATACCAGGGATGGAGACGGTGGGATTCATGAAGAAGTAAAACCCTAGCGAATGACGATGATAGTATTTGCGGAGCTCTTCTTGATTTGGCAGAAGAAATATATCCATCTTTGATAGATGAGGGTGGTAGACGAGGGTGGTGTTGTAGAGTGATAGTGGGGTAGAGTTTTTTGATTTGGAGGAAGAGTTGTTATTACCCTTGAGAATCGGAGCAGGGTATTCGACGGCGGAATCCATGTAGAAAGCTAGTGGAGTATTGCTTCTTCTAAACCCTTTGGAGATGAAGATGTTGGATTCCATTATCATCATCTTCTGCTGATTTCGCTTCGTTTTAACAAAACAAAATTAATTTTTAGGTTAGGTTAGTCCCGTGAATAGAATATATATATATATATATATATATATATATATAGGGGTTCGGGCCATCCATGATTGGGTTCAGGGCACCGAAACTAACTTATTTGGAATTTTTTTTTGAAATGCCCCTGTACATTGAAAAGTTAACCAAAATACCCTACCTGAGAAAAAAAATTCCAAAATATCCTACTTTTTCGTTGTGAGTAGAACGCACCATCTGGGATGTAGCGTTCATAGGCTGAACGCGCCATTGGAGTTGCAGCGTTCAAAGGAAGAACGCGCCATCCATATTGTAGCGTTCAAATGATGTTTTTTTTTTTGCCCTGCGTATTATATATAATAATAAAGAAGGGTTAGGGTTATTTAGGAGAGTTAGGGTTTTTAAGGGTTATGATGGGTTAGAGATTTTAAGGGTTATGGGGGTTAGAGATTTTAAGGGTTATGGGGTTTAAGGGTTATGAGGGTTAGGGTTTGGCAAATTTTTTTCTTTTAAAATTAATTAAAAAATTATAGAAAAATAATATTAATTTATATAAACACATGTAGCAAAAAAAAATTACTTTTTGAATTTTTTTTATTTTAGAGTTTAGATGGGGTTTGGAGTTTTTTTGGAATATATTATATAAGCAATGGTACTAGAATTTTTTTTATTTTGGAATATTTTTTTAATAACATTTAATTATAATTATTAATTAAAAAAAGACATATATAAAAAGATAATTATATTAATGGCAACGAGGACATAAAATACATCATTGAATATCCACAAATTTAATGACCACGACCATGACCACCACGGTTATGCAAATGATCACCGGTACCGCAGCGAGTAGGCTGACGAATACGACTGCCTCGACGAAATGCTTCGTGGTGCTCTTCATTGTCTTCTTCATTGTCGTATTGAAGAGGTCCGGTGGGATTACTCGAACTTGGTTGACCGACTTGTGGGGATAAGACACTGAAAAATGGAGATAACGACTGACTGGGACACGACCGCAAAAATTCTTGAAGTTGTTGTGGTGTGAAATCGGTATTTAACAAATCTACATCCCATTCATTACTAAAAGGGTCGTCTTGTGTGGCCGGTTGGTTGAGGTTGAAATTGGTTTCGTCTTGTGGGGTTGGAAGGTTGAGGTTGAAATTTAGTGGGGGTGGTGGGTGGAAGTTTTGTTGGTCGTTGTACATTTGTGGGGGTGTTGGGTAAAAGTTGTGTTGGTTGTTGAAATTTGTGGTAGTTGGTGAGGAATAGGTTTGACTGTCGGGGATCTGGAATTGGTGAGGGGTATAAAATCCGTACGACGCCGTTTGATTTTGTGTGGTGGTTTGCATGGGTGGCGTCGATTGATTTTGAGTGGTGGTTTGCATAGGTGTTGGGTCAGGGGTAAATTCACGTGTTGAGGTAGATGGACTGTCCAGTGTATGACGACCCCTTAAAATGAAGGGATGAAATTCGTTAAGATACCATTGAAGAAAATGGTTACTAATATGGGTAACTACCTACAACTTTTATATAATTATCACTTTAACATTTCTTAACAATTTTTTGACATTTTTTTTCCTAATGTAGGATATGCAATAAATCGTCCTTTATTCGCATACTACCGCAATGAAATTGCTGCGCAAAATGACAAAGCATTAAAGTGGGTTGATAATATCCCCGTAGCGAAGTGGACTCAAGCGTTCGATGGAGGTTGTAGGTGGGGACACATGACAAGTAACCTTGTTGAGTCAATGAATTCAGTGTTTAAAGGTATCCGTAAAGAGCCCATCACATCTTTGGTCGAATCAACTTTCTATAAGTGCGTCGACCTATTTCAAAGAAGAGCCACTCAATCAGCAGCTGTGTTACAATCTGGTCAACAATTTACAGAAGCTTGCCAAGACCGGCTTACAGAGGAAATGGAAAAAGCTAACACACACCACGTCAGAACTTTTGATCGGCAAACACAAACTTTCAAGGTCAGAGAAACATTGAATCACAACGAGGGTCGACCAATGGGTGATTTCTTGGTGAACTTGCTCGAAAAATGGTGTGATTGTGGCAAATTTCAGGCTTTGCATTTGCCTTGTTTGCATGTCATTGCTGCATGCTCCCATGCTCGACAAAATTACAAGGTTTACATCAATGATGTTTACAAAGCTGCCAGCGTCTTGTGCGTATATGATAACACCTTCCCAGTAATTCAAGACAAATCATATTGGCCCCAATATCAAGGTCGTCGACTCTGTCCCGACCCACAGATGAAAAGATGTAAGAAAGGTCGTCCGCAAAGTACGCGCATTAGGACGGAAATGGATGATACCGAAACTTCGTATAAGTGTGGGTTATGTCGAACTCCGGGTCATAATCGTAGCAATTGTCCATATGCTTCTGGGCCCTCCAATTAACTAGCACTTTTTGTATTGTATGATATTTTTTTTATTTTGGTTGGTTTGTTTTGTATTGTATTCTATATATTATATCAAGTGTTTTTTTCATTGTCATTTGTGTTACATTTACTTCAATTGAGGGGTGTCATACCCCATTTTTTGACCAATTGCTTTTATGCGTCTTTTTACGACGGATTTTTCTTTGTTCGTTTCTGACGAATTTTCGGTAGAGAGGTATTTTAAAATACCTCATTTGGTTACATTTTATTTTCCTTTTATTATTCTTTTTTATTATTTCTGATTTTGATTTTATTATTATTATTCATTTTCGTTTTTATTTATTATTATTAATATATTATTATTTTTTATTTTAATTGTTTATTTGTGTTTTTTTTCTTTTTGGTGTTTTTGCCAATTTTTTTAGAAGTCCAGATGTGTTTTTTTGTCCAGGCCCAAAGGGGCAATTTTGTCCAAATGGGGTAATTTTCATCTGCAAACCCTAGGTCTCTGACACAGTACAAATACTGCATTTATTACACTGTTCCCAAGTCAGAGAAAATTCAACCCAGCCGCAGCAACACCAACTATCAAATTTTTCTTCCTTTTTCCAGATCAAAAATCCAAAATGGAACAAAAAATCAAAACAAATTCATCACCTTCATAATCGTTCGTCACTGTTCATCATCACCATCAAAAATCAAACCTCATAACAGAAATCCAAATTGAACAAAAACACAAATAAATCATCAACATCGTCACCATCATTTATCATTCACGAACCCAGAATCAAAACCTCATCGTCATCATCTCCAAATCAAAACCCAAACCGAGATCAAAATACAGAACCCAAAATCAACACAATCATCAACCAAAAAAACATCACAGATCCGTAAACCAACAATCGTCAACCACAAACCCAGATCAAACCTCTAAACCATTCATCATCCATCTGTAAACAAATATAATCCAAAACCGAAATCCTCAACCATGAATCAAAACAGAAACCGAGATTGAAAAAGAAATAAGAAGAAGAGAATCAGAGCTCAAATAAAACCATCAAGGTCGTTTGATTTTTTCCTTTCCCTTTCGATCCCGTTTCTGCTCGATCCGGACTAGGGGTTTTGTTTGATTTGTTTTTTTGAGTTTTGTTTTGATATGATTTTGGGTTTTTGAGAGTTCTATGTTTGAAAGAAAAATGGAAGTTAAAAAATGAAAAAAAGCAGAGCCGAGAGATGAGAGAAGTTTAAATCGGCGGCGAGGGAGGAAGAAGAAGAAGAGAAATCTGTGTAATTTTTTTTAGGGTTTTCTTTTTATACTCCTCCCTGATCCTGTGCGCGCAGGTGCATAGTCTTATGGTGCACCTGCGCGCCTATAACCTTCTGATCCTAATCTAATGACCCAGATCTATTCTGCTTGTGTTTAGATCAGAGCTGTCTGATCAATCAGACGGCTCTGATCTGTCTGAACGTTTTTCTACACACACCCCCTTCTGGGCCACGCCCCCAGCCGGGCTTGGGCCCAGAGTTGCTGTTTGCACCCCCCTTTATGTTCTAATTAATATTTGCACCCCCTTCTGTTTTTTTTTATTTTATTTTTGCCTAATTAATTAATCATTTATTTTATTGTAAAGACATTAGATTGTATTTTTAGGATTTGATGTAAACTTAAATTGCATAGCATTCACTTGCATTCATTTCATATTTATTTTTTGCAAATACTTTTAGAATGTAATTAGGAACAAATGTACACTATAAATGAAAAATTGCATCTCATGCATATTTATTTATCGCTTTCCGCAAAAATGTTAGTATATTTAATTCCGAGGGAAAAGACACCGTTTTGATCAAAATATCATTACGGATTGTCTTCGCGCTTAATTTGCTTTTTGCGACGTTAGTATTATTTATTGCTCGCGCTACTTTTTTTACTAATTTGGAACCCAACATCCCAATCAAATAATTAGTCATTCTCTTTTATCAAAAATGAGGTCAACACCTCTTCAAAAAAATAGTTAGTCATTTTATTCTAAAAAATGAGGTTAACACCTCTTCAAAAAAAATATATCAACACAATTTCTTTTCAACATCATGAAGCATCAAAAACATTTCATCATCAAGCATTTTTTTCAAAACTTTGGACTTTAAACCAAACGTTTATTTTTATCGCGAAAACCTTGGATTTTAACCCAAGAGTCTTTTTACCGCAAACTTGGATTTTAAACCAAGTGCCTTGGACTTTAAACCAACGGCGTCTTTTATCGTGAAAACCTTGGATTTTAACCCAAGTGTCTTTTTTACTGCGAACTTGGATTTTAAACCAAGTGCCTTGGACTTTAAACCAACGGCGTCTTTTATCGTGAAAACCTTGGATTTTAACCCAAGTGTCTTTTTTATCCCAAACTTGGATTTTAAACCAAGTGCCTTGGACTTTAAACCAATGGCTTCTTTTATCGCTAAAACCTTGGACTTTAACCCAAGTGTCCCTTTTTCTCGCCTAAAACCTTAGATTTTAAACCAAGTGCATTTTTCTCATCCATACATTTTTAATCATGCATAAAGCCTTGGATTTTAAACCAAGTGTCCTTTATCACTCAAACATTTTCTCAACAAACCTTGGATTTTAAACCAAGTGTCCGCGTCTTATTTCGTAATCAAACTTTAATCAATTTAACCATATAGACCTTCTTCACAAATTAACATCAATCAAACTCACATTTTTGCCACTTTTGGCTTTTGGTCTTTAAAACCATTTTCAAAACCTTAAAATCAAAACAAACAAATCTACTCGTCTTTTTATCCCGAACTACGGTGGTTTGATCCCTCGGGTACGTAGGCATGAGACTTGTCTCTCCAATCAATAAAATCAACAAAAACATTTTTCCCTTTTCCATCACTTTAAACTTCTTTTTTATCATTACTTCAATTCTCACACTTATACATTTTTTACAAGCAATTAAAATAAAGCGTATAGATAGAATAAAAACAAGAGGTTCCTATAGAGTACTATAGATACTTAGGGTGCTAATACCTTCCCTTCGTATAACCAACCCCCGGACCTTGTTCTCTTAAAAAATAGGGTTTTTTCGAACTTTTTCCCTTTCCCTCGGATAAATTAAAGATCGGTGGTGGAATATTAAATTGCGATTCGAAGTTAATTAATAACTCGATATCCAAAAATCACCGCGACAGAAATGGCGACTTCACTGGGGACAACCAAGCGGGTTGAACCTAACTTGTTTTAAATTGCTATCTTCGCGCTTTTATTCTTTTAATTGTAAATATTTGTATATATTTGGGTTTGCTTTGAGTGGTGAGATAAGTCCCCCACCCGGACTTGAGGGAACCATAAGATAGGATAGTGGTATAATCATAATGTCTATCCGAGAGTAAGTTTCGGCCGCGGCATATGTGGTAACCACACTCAATTGAGGAACTTTGGAGGTAATAGTGCCAACATGAGTAAGTCGTGTTTGACATTCTATCTTCAAGGAACCGACGATGTTGAGGACCTTTAGTTACACCAAACCCATCTTGGCCTCTTTAGGGCGTAGTGCGGTGGCTAATCGAGAGTAAGTCTCGGATTGGTTGATACGAGATACTACACTCAAATGAGACTTTTCTACGGATTTTGTTTGATCGGAAGTAGTTCCGTAACCCGATGATTTTCGGAGGAGGTCGAGGACTTTGAGAACTTTGTAGAACCCGTAATGCAAGTACAAATGAACCATAGTACATACCATATGGGAGGGTTTCACCTTTGACTCAAACATTATACTTTAACCCCACCATGTTTTCCGCATCATGCATGCATGCACTAATTCATAAATTTTTACTCATCCAATGTCGAAGGACTTAAACAAATTTTTTGTAAACATTGTAGAGAATATTCATTTCAAATGACACATAATAAATTTTTCTCTTTTCTCCTTACAAAATCCATATCTAAATGTTTACAACCAATTTGAAATAAGTCATTCGATAACAAAAAAAAAAACATTGTATATTTTAGCATAAACACATCATGCATCATACTACATTCATAAGTCTCATATTTTCCTGTTCTCTCTACCTCAGTCAAACAAAGTGGCCCGGCGTATCCGTTACAAAGCAACCCGTGTCTACAATACTCGGTCTAAGTCGAAGAGCAAGATGAATAGTCTTGAGGAAGAAAACCATATGCTCCGTGAACAGATGACAACTATGCAAGCAGAAATCGAGAAATTGACTAGCACGGTGGCTTCTTTTATGGCTACCCAGAATCAGGCGTCAGCACCAGCACCACAGTCTAGTAATGCTCTTGTACCTCCTCCTATTGCATCTGCGCCTCTTGGCGCTCCTCAGTTTGTCATGCCTGAAGGTTACCCATGGGGCATGCCAGTCCGCTTTCTTGGGGCAGAATCACGTCCCGTAATATCAGAGATTCCCCATGTCTAATCGACAGTGCCTATTCCTCAGCTCGGCAATACACTTCCTCAGGTTACACCTTTGGTTCATACTATCCAGCAAACTCAGATGCCCATCTTTCATGCTGAAAGTGTGGGAGGTTATGACAGGATGGATGACTTACAAATCAAGTATGATGAGATGCAAAAAGAGATGAGGGCTCTTAGAGGAAAGGATTTATTCGGGCAAGACGTGCATGAACTCTGCTTGGTTCCTGATGTCGTGGTCCCACATAAGTTTAAGGTCCCAGATTTTGAGAAATATAAGGGGAGCACTTGCCCCAAGGCTCACTTAATAATGTATGCTAGAAAGATGTCTACTCAAACTAGTAATGACAAGTTGCTGATCCATTATTTTCAAGACATTCTGACCGGTGCAGCTCTGAGGTGGTACATGGACCTTGATAGGGCTAACGTCAGTTCCTTTAATGACCTGGCCAGTGCTTTTATTCAGCAATATTATTACAACTCATATCTGGCCCCTGATAGGGATGAGTTACGAGCGTTGGCACAAAAGGAGAGAGAATCTTTTAAGGAATATGCTCAAAGATGGAGGGAGCTTGCTGCTCAGATTCGTCCTCCAGTGGAAGAGAAGGAATTGTGCAAGTTATTTTTACATACTCTGAGCCCATTCTTATATGAGAAAATGGTTGGTGTTGTATCAAGAAGCTTCACCGAAATGGTGGAAATGGGAATGTGCTTAGAAGAGGGAGTCCGTCAAGGACGGTTGACAAAGGAGAAAGCTCCGACTAATACTAAGAGATATGGCAACAACTTTTCAGAGAAGCAAGAATTTGAAGTTGGCATGGTGGCTCAGGGAGGACCTCATTTGAAAAACCCAGCTTATCCACATATTGCAGCCATAGCACTACCACCACAATACCCACAATCTCATCACCTACCATCTCCCCAACAATCATTTAATCATAACCATGCTCAGAAAAATCAACCATTTGACCCCATACCCGTGAAATATGCCGACCTACTCCCCGCTTTACTCGCTAAAATTTTTGTCCAGACAAGGCCACCTCCACCTGTGCCAGCAGTACTACCTCCCTGGTACCGCAGTGATTTAACTTGTGCCTTCCATCAAGGGGCCCCTGGCCATGATGTAGAACGTTGCTATCCTCTCAAGAAAGCTGTTCAGGATTTAGTTCGCAATAAGGTGCTATCTTTCAAGGATGAGAACCCTAATGTTCAAGGTTCATCCTCAGCCTAATCATGGGTCCTCTGTCATTTTCAAGATTATCAAGAAGTTTGTCCCTAGGATCACTAGGCCTTTTATGTTCCAATTGCAATTTCTTTCTTGCCAAGCATTTATTTGCATTTTAAAGTTGTATCTTTTAATTAACATTTCTAAACAATGAGCATGCATATTTTGGAATCCATCCATTCGTATTCACTCTTTTCTTATGCCATCATAAACGGCGATATTTTTTCTATTTCACTTTTCAAACTTGAGGGGAGAATGATGTAAATTAAATGTTTAAAATTGCTGGTATGTGCTGATATATGCTTTCGTTAGTAAGACCCGGTTGATGATGTAAGGCATTGTTTCACTTCCCAAACACTGGAGAAATAAGGAGATAATCCGCAGTCAACCCCTTTGAGACAGAAGTTGGTGTTCTTTCTATATATATAAAAAAAAAACCCTTAATCTCGACCCGGGGCAGGGTAGTCTTTCAATTAATTCAATGATACATCCCAATACAAGAGGATAAACCTGTTGAGATAGAGGAAGTCATGAGTAGACAAAACTCACAATAGCATGTGACAGTCACAATTGTCCTACACAAAAAAAAAAAACACAAACAAAAAAAAGCCCGCTAGGTAAAAAGACTTAGGCAAAATTCAGGGCATCCCGATGGTCCATAAAATCCAAAAGAATTGGTCCATGCAAAAATAAGGGATTAAGAGCAAAAATGTTGACGATTAAGCTTGTGAAAAAGTGGCTGTCACTTCAAGAATCTCATCAAAGCTTCGACCAAAGTGTCAACCTCAAACATCATTATCAAAAGAAATTCTCTTGTCAACCAAAGCGTGTCTCATGAATTATTTGAACGTAGGAATGAAGGACATCAAAGAAGAGTGGGTGGGTTAAAACAGAAATTTTGAGCCTAATAATCTTTTCTTTTCATAACCATGAACCAGGCCACGTTATAACCCTCAAAAGACCTAATTGAAGCTAGGTTTACTTTGAAAGCATAATCAGCAAAACTTTTGTTAAAACTGACTCCACCTGTTTGTTGAGTAACTATCTTTTACATACACCACATGTGTTTTTCTATAAAAATTTTGATTCCAAAACTTGCATGTACATTACATCAGAAACATTTTTCGAAAGAAACAATTCTGTCTGCAAATTTATATTTGGCATCAAAGAAATTCAATCAAATGGTCTAATCAAGGACGAATCAATTCAAAGCGCTCCTAACTTGGGGCAAATTACCTCAGGAACATGCCAATCAGGGGCAAGAATTTACATACAGGGGTATACACTTCAAAGATTCAAAGTCAAGGTTTCATTCACTTGGGGCACCTGAAGTGATTTCCAGGGGCAATCCAGATCTGCCGAGATAGTTGTTATATTTCTTCCTCCTTGAGCCAATAATCATCAAGTTGATATTTTGGGTTTTGTGGACATGTGTTACTGTGATATGTTGAGCATGTGATCCAACATTCCTCAATTGAATACTGAACTTGATTGTTCTCCGGTAATCTCCAGCAAGTGGTTATCTGTAAGAAGCTTGTATGATTTTCTTTTCCCCAGTGAAAGAAAAAGCTGAGACCCGTTTGGGAGGCTCATTCAACAGCAAATGACATCTCTTAGAGAAGTTTGCATATCATATCAGTGTTGTTTCTTTCTATCCAAAAAAAAAAAAAAAAATATAGCAAAAAAACAGCTCGCTAAGTTGAAAACCCGAAAGGGCGGCTTAGGCAAAAATGAGCGTCCTGGTGGATTGAAAACCCGAAAGGGCGGTCCAGGCAAAAATTAGGGGCAAAACAAAAAAGAAATATATTCCCGGTGGATTGAAAACCCGAAAGGGCGATCCAGGCAAAAGTTAGGGATTTCAAAAAAAAAAAGCAAGCATGACTGTTACAACAAAACCATGAGAAAGTATTCGGTTTCAGTATATGAAATGGCGACTTCTGCCAAACCTCTGACCAACGGGCTTTTACCCCAAGAAGCAATCATTCTTACCATTGGATTGACATACCATACCGGGTTTTACCCCGAGGATCTGATTTATTCCACCTATAAGGATGCTGTCCCCAGCAGAGAACTACCGAGTGGTTGTACGGATACGTCGGCCCAATGCTCATCTTACTTGATCAAACTTTTGTCTCATCCACTCCTATACAAATATCATTCAATCATACAAATACAATCATTCATACATATACATTACATATGTATACATACAATCATTTATACATACATACATACATATATACACACAATCATTCACATATTCATACGTACATTCACATTCACATGCAACATGCACACAAAATCATTCACACATACAACATTGACCGTCATGTGTCTTGTTTCAATTCATCACAAAAAGAGTCATCCCCAGTGTATCTGGTCCAGAGATGTCTCCACCAATCACACATCACACAAAAAAGAGTCATCCCCAGTGAGTCTGGTCCACAGATGTCTCCATCAAACATGTTCAAAGTAGCAGATTTTGCAAACAATCAACTGCAAACTTACAGCTATTTTCCCCAAAAGAAGTCATCTCCAGTGCGTCTGCTCCAGACAAATACATATTCTTGTCATGTCTCGCTCTCCCACAATGTCAGCAGACAATTTATTTCCTTGTCGTGTCCTTACCATCCCACAATGTTGGTAGACAGTGCATTTACTTGTCCTTACCATCCCACAATATTGGTAGACACTGTCTTTACTTCTGTCCACCATAGGACTTTATCTGCTTATGTCCGCACACAGGACTTTACTGCTTTCCGTCTTTACTTATGTCCGCACACAGGACTTTACCGCTTATGTCCGTACACAGGACTTTACTGCTTTCTGTCTTTACTTATGTCCGCACACAGGACTTTATCTGCTTATGTCCGCACACAGGACTTTACTGCTTTCTGTCCGCATACAGGACTTTATCGCTTTCCGTCTTCATTACCTCTGTCAAATAATCTTCATTACATTCAAACACTTTGTAAATATAACACTTGTCAACATAACATTCATAAGCATAACATTCATAACCTCATATCATAGCATTTTATAGTTCAATCCGGTCAAAAAATGGTGTACTCTGTATTTAAGTCTCTTCCATCATCGAACCAAAACAAAAACATCATTAAAAATCATCTTTTTCTTTTTATCTCCGATGGAAGAAACTTAAATAGGGGCATCTGTCATACCCCATTTTTTGACCAATTGCTTTTATGCGTCTTTTTACGACGGATTTTTCTTTGTTCGTTTCTGACGAATTTTCGGCAGAGAGGTATTTTAAAATACCTCATTTGGTTACATTTTATTTTCCTTTTATTATTCTTTTTTATTATTTTCTGATTTTGATTTTATTATTATTATTCATTTTCGTTTTTATTTATTATTATTAATATATTATTATTTTTTATTTTAATTGTTTATTTGTGTTTTTTTTCTTTTTGGTGTTTTTGCCAATTTTTTTAGAAGTCCAGATGTGTTTTTTTTGTCCAGGCCAAAAGGGGCAATTTTGTCCAAATGGGGTAATTTTCATCTGCAAACCCTAGGTCTCTGACACAGTACAAATACTGCATTTATTACACTGTTCCCAAGTCAGAGAAAATTCAACCCAGCCGCAGCAACACCAACTATCAAATTTTTCTTCCTTTTTCCAGATCAAAAATCCAAAACGGAACAAAAAATCAAAACAAATTCATCACCTTCATAATCGTTCGTCACTGTTCATCATCACCATCAAAAATCAAAACTCATAACAGAAATCCAAATTGAACAAAAACACAAATAAATCATCATCAACATCGTCACCATCATTTATCATTCACGAACCCAGAATCAAAACCCCATCGTCATCATCTCCAAATCAAAACCCAAACCGAGATCAAAATACAGAACCCAAAATCAACACAATCATCAACCAAAAAAACATCACAGATCCGTAAACCAACAATCGTCAACCACAAACCCAGATCAAACCTCTAAACCATTCATCATCCATCTGTAAACAAACATAATCCAAAACCGAAATCCTCAACCATGAATCAAAACAGAAACCGAGATTGAAAAAGAAATAAGAAGAAGAGAATCAGAGCTCAAATAAAACCATCAAGGTCGTTTAATTTTTTCCTTTCCCTTTCGATCCCGTTTCTGCTCGATCCGGACTGGGGGTTTTGTTTGATTTGTTTTTTTGAGTTTTGTTTTGATATGATTTTGGGTTTTTGAGAGTTCTATGTTTGAAAGAAAAATGGAAGTTAAAAAATAAAAAAAAAGCAGAGCCGAGAGATGAGAGAAGTTTAAATCGGCGGCGAGGGAGGAAGAAGAAGAAGAGAAATCTGTGTAAATTTTTTTAGGGTTTTCTTTTTATACTCCTCCCTGATCCTGTGCGCGCAGGTGCATAGTCTTATGGTGCACCTGCGCGCCTATAACCTTCTGATCCTAATCTAATGACCCAGATCTATTCTGCTTGTGTTTAGATCAGAGCTGTCTGATCAATCAGACAGCTCTGATCTGTCTGAACGTTTTTCTACACACACCCCCCTCTGGGCCACGCCCCCAGCTGGCCTTGGGCCCAGAGTTGCTGTTTGCACCCCCCTTTATGTTCTAATTAATATTTGCACCCCCTTCTGTTTTTTTTATTTTATTTTTGCCTAATTAATTAATCATTTATTTTATTGTAAAGACATTAGATTGTATTTTTAGGATTTGATGTAAACTTAAATTGCATAGCATTCACTTGCATTCATTTCATATTTATTTTTTGCAAATACTTTTAGAATGTAATTAGGAACAAATATACACTATAAATGAAAAATTGCATCTCATGCATATTTATTTATCGCTTTCCGCAAAAATGTTAGTATATTTAATTCCGAGGGAAAAGACACCGTTTTGATCAAAATATCATTACGGATTGTCTTCGCGCTTAATTTGCTTTTTGCGACGTTAGTATTATTTATTGCTCGCGCTACTTTTTTTACTAATTTGGAACCCAACATCCCAATCAAATAATTAGTCATTCTCTTTTATCAAAAATGAGGTCAACACCTCTTCAAAAAAATAGTTAGTCATTTTATTCTAAAAAATGAGGTTAACACCTCTTCAAAAAAAATATATCAACACAATTTCTTTTCAACATCATGAAGCATCAAAAACATTTCATCATCAAGCATTTTTTTCAAAACTTTGGACTTTAAACCAAACGTTTATTTTTATCGCGAAAACCTTGGATTTTAACCCAAGAGTCTTTTTACCGCAAACTTGGATTTTAAACCAAGTGCCTTGGACTTTAAACCAACGGCGTCTTTTATCGTGAAAACCTTGAATTTTAACCCAAGTGTCTTTTTTACTGCGAACTTGGATTTTAAACCAAGTGCCTTGGACTTTAAACCAACGGCGTCTTTTATCGTGAAAACCTTGGATTTTAACCCAAGTGTCTTTTTTATCCCAAACTTGGATTTTAAACCAAGTGCCTTGGACTTTAAACCAATGGCTTCTTTTATCGCTAAAACCTTGGACTTTAACCCAAGTGTCCCTTTTTCTCGCCTAAAACCTTAGATTTTAAACCAAGTGCATTTTTCTCATCCATACATTTTTAATCATGCATAAAACCTTGGATTTTAAACCAAGTGTCCTTTATCACTCAAACATTTTCTCAACAAACCTTGGATTTTAAACCAAGTGTCCGCGTCTTATTTCGTAATCAAACTTTAATCAATTTAACCATATAGACTTTCTTCACAAATTAACATCAATCAAACTCACATTTTTGCCACTTTTGGCTTTGGTCTTTAAAACCATTTTCAAAACCTTAAAATCAAAACAAACAAATCTACTCGTCTTTTTATCCCGAACTACGGTGGTTTGATCCCTCGGGTACGTAGGCATGAGACTTGTCTCTCCAATCAATAAAATCAACAAAAACATTTTTCCCTTTTCCATCACTTTAAACTTCTTTTTTATCATTACTTCAATTCTCACACTTATACATTTTTTACAAGCAATTAAAATAAAGTGCATAGATAGAATAAAAACAAGAGGTTCCTATAGAGTACTATAGATACTTAGGGTGCTAATACCTTCCCTTCGTATAACCAACCCCCGGACCTTGTTCTCTTAAAAAATAGGGTTTTTTCGAACTTTTTCCCTTTCCCTCGGATAAATTAAAGATCGGTGGTGGAATATTAAATTGCGATTCGAAGTTAATTAATAACTCGATATCCAAAAATCACCGCGACAAGGGGCATTACATAAACACCATTAAATTTTAAAAAAAAATTCACCCAAACCCCATCTAAACTCTAAAATAAAAAAATTTCAAAAAGTAATTTTTCTTTTGCTACATGTGTTTATATAAATTAATATTATTTTTCTATAATTTTTTAATTAATTTGAAAAGAAAAAAATTTGCCAAACCCTAACCCTCATAACCCTTAAACCCCATAACCCTTAAAATCTCTAACCCCCATAACCCTTAAAATCTCTAACCCCCATAACCCTTAAAATCTTTAACCCATCATAACCCTTAAAAACCCTAACTCTCCTAAATAACCCTAACCCTTCTTATAATACGCAGGGCAAAAAAAAAAAAACATCATTTGAACGCTACAATATGGATGGCGCGTTCTTCCTTTGAACGCTGCAACTCCAATGGCGCGTTCAGCCTATGAACGCTACATCCCAGATGGTGCGTTCTACTCACAACGAAAAAGTAGGATATTTTGGAATTTTTTTCTCAGGTAGGGTATTTTGGTTAACTTTTCAATGTACAGGGGCATTTCAAAAAAAAATTCAACTTATTTGTTTTTCTTACCCAGGCCCATTGTCTACCTAGTCTAATTCCCACAAATATAGTATTTTTTTTTTTAGACTAACATAAATCTATATATACAGGGTTTTTGCTAACTTAAATCCACCTAAAAACATGAAGGTCTGAGTTATTAAGACCCAATTTTTCACTTTAGACCAAAAAACCATTAATATTTATTAGGTCAAATGCATATGTAGGTCTTTAAGTTTTGAATTTGTATAAGATAGATCATTTAAGTTTTTTTGTATCATCTAGGTCATTCTGGTATATTCCGTTACAAACAAAAATGACGTGGGTGTTAACTTGATGATGTGGAATGACCTAGATGATACATAAATACAAGAATAACAACTCCTAGATTCTTTTTTCTTTAAACACATTATCTTTTAATGTAACGGAAAAACCTAGATAAGTACATTTTAAAAACTTAAAGAATCTATTTGAAACAAAAAAAAACTTAAAAATTTATTTAATATAAACGCAAAACTTAAAGACCTACATATGCATTTTGACTATTTATTATTCAAAACTAGTAAAAAAAAGGATAGTTTAGTAAATTTCATTAAATTATTTACCACTCACTTGTTAATTTACCCCACTTTTATAATTTAACATAAGACAACTTCAGAAAAGAGTTTAATTGTTGTGCACCGTCAGTGTAAAAGTTTTTTACACATGCATCCAATGATGTGTTGCCACATCATTTAATGAATGTGACACATCATTTATTTTTAAACACAATACATGATGTGTTGGTATATTTAGGGGTGGCAAAACGGGCCCGGCCCGCCGGCCCGGCCCGTTTGACCCGTCATTTTTGGCGGACTGGACAGAGGTCTTTAACTCGCCATCTTAAGTTGGTCCGCCCCGCCTAACCCGCTTAAAAAACGGGGCGGGGTGGGCAGGTTTGTTGGAAAAAGAAAGGTTTCTCAAACAAACCTTATGAACTTAATGAAGTTTTGATGATAACAAAGTATTATTACAAAGATGGAGAACACTAATAATTTACTTGAGTGTGCAGAAAGAAAGGAGATAGAATCTGAGAAGTCAAATAATAGAATACAAGCATATGAATGACTCAGAAGATCTGAGTTCACCAAGAAGCATTTTACAACCTTTCAGAGGACAAAGACTCTCAGAAGCAAGAAGAGCTTATCGAAAGCAACACAGTACGCTATCAGAAGCTACAATGATCTTAAGGATAACAACTCTGATAAGGCCACGTCTTCAAATATTCCCGTTACGCTTAAAGATACGACGAGATGACCAATGCAAAGGCAAATTAATGTCATCTGGTTCAGTCAAAAAGGGAGTTGAAGACAACGGTACAATATTACCTCTTCTGTCCAAACATCTACCTTCGAGGAAAAAGAAGCAGAAGTTGTTTGCCTATTTTGGGAAAAAGACAAAGATGAATTTCCAGGAAAACTGTTGTACTTTCAACGGTCACATTTCAAACGTCTCTATTCAAACTGCCTATATATTGAAGACCTCTTTGAATGGAAAAATTGTCGTTGACGTTACAGAAAACAAACCAGTGCAAAACACGAAGAAAAGATAGAAGAATTCGTTCAACACAAAAACTTCTATCAACTGCACAAACAAGTGTTCTCATCAAAAGCTTAAAAGAAGATATCTGCACAAGACTACAACTCTGAATTGTTTGAATTCCAAAATCAAGACTCAGAAGTTTTGATTACATTTGTAATAGAGTTTAGTCTATAGGTGTAAATTAAGCTAGTCTCTCGCTTTATTGCTTGAGCAAATTGGAAGTCTTTTGCCTGCGTGCTTGAGCAATTGAAAGTCTCTTGCTTGTGTGCTTGAACATTTAGAAGTCTCTTGCTTGTGTGCTTGAGCATTGTGAAGTCTCCTACTGTGTGATCTGGAGCATTGGAAGTCTCTTGCTTGTGTGCTTGAGCAATGGAAGTCTCTTGCCTGTGTGCTTGAGCATTTGGAAGTCTCTTACTTGTGTACTTGAGCAATTGCGTAATCTTGTGTGATTATAGTGAACTCTCTTGTAAGTACAAGGGGACTGAAGTACTCTCGTTTTGTGAGGGGAACCAGTATAAATTTTGTGTGTTCATATCTTCCTTACTCTCTCTACTTTACTGATTGTTGTTTTGACACATCCGCTGCAAAATAGACTCTGATAGATTTGTAAATCTAGAAGAAAATTTTAACTTGTCAAAACACAATTCGACCCCCCCCTTGTGTTTTTCACATCTTCAATTGGTATCAGAGCTCCGGTTCTGTTACTAGTCACTTTACAGTGAGACAGTAGATCCTGAAAAACACTATGTCCAAGTTACCACATCCTTCAAATGAAGATATCACCAATCTCAGTTGGTGGAAGCAAAACTTCTATGGTAACAATGAACAAGAGAGAGAAGATAATAGTTCAAACAGAAGGGAAGAAGAACTTCATGAAGAAAGCTCATCCAAAGCCAACAACGAAGAAAGCTTTATCAATGGAATGATAAATCAAGTTAAAGGGATGTACAACCTCTAGGACAAATGAAGAAAGCTCCAAGTATGAAGAACAAATCAAGGCAGAAACCTTGGTTCAACAATATGAGCTATTCATCATGGAAGAAGATGAAAACATTGAAGAAATGTTTAAAAGGTTTCAAAACCTTATAGTTGGTCAAAAAGAAGTAGATAGACACTACAACAAGATTGATCAGATTTTGAAAATCCTACGAAGCTTGCCGTACGAATGGGAACATGTGTCTACAATATTTGAAGAAGAAGATATTGACAAAATGTGTCTTGAATCATTGATAAGTTATCTTAAACATCATGAAATGATTTTAAAAGATAGGAGTGATAAGAAAGACAATCTTGTCAAAGAAGAAAAAGGAGCATCAGAAGAACAAAGCTGTGAATCTGGAAATGAAGAAGATCTTGGTCAACTGATAGAATGGGCGGAATGCAGTCTCACACAAGAGGAAAGTCTAAAAGAGTCAAAGCAAGAAGAAGAAGGAAGATGTCTACCAGAACCTGTCCTAGAAGATCAGAATGATGACTACCTTGAAAGATTCACAAGAAAATTTCAAAGGTGGAAGCTCTCTGATGAGAAAGGAAAGTCAGTAGATGGTCAAATCTCAACCTGGGAAGAAATCAGCAGATTCTCTAGTGATGAATCAGAAGATGAAGGTAACCTATCTCTAATGGGAAATGATCACCTCTCAGACTAGGAAGATGATTCAGAACTAGAATCAGAAGAATTTGAACAAGTAATCAACTTTCTATCTGCTAATCAGCTTGGTGGAGTGTGTTATAAAATGTTATCTAAGCTTTCTACAGTTTCTCAAAACTGCAAGAAGTTAGAAGAAGATAACAAGTTGCTCAGTGAAAGATTAAACAACTTTGAAAATCTATATAAAGGTTCCTTAAGTAAAATTAGGGAACTAGAAGAACATTGTGTCATTTATGACAAATCTCTTAAGAAACCCAAAAGTGTTTTCCAAGAGGTTTGTGATAAGTGCACTGAGCAAACTAAATTTAAAGTCACACTTCCTCATCTTTACTCTTCCTTCATTTCTAAGAGAGCGAAGGAACCAACTACGTCTTTTGAGTGCTATCAAAATTTCAGAGGTTTAGGCTGGAAAGAGTCAGAATCTAAGATTGAAAAATCAAAGAATCTGAATATTTTTGGACCATCAATCTCTGAAATAAGAAAGCTACAAAATCTTAGAAATAAGGCTCAAACTTCTTATGATTCTAGTGATAAGAATCACGAAGACTCAGAAGTTGTACATTGGTTAGAAAGCTCTAAGACTAACCCAAAAGGACCCATCAGAAAATGGGTACCAAAGGATAAAATTGTTCTTATTGCAGATCTTCCAAGAAGAAACAAGGGAATTCTCAGCTCATGGAGACACATCACCTATAAAGGACAAAGAGCCATCATTTTCAAGGATTATATCGATAATGAAGAACCTATACTGGATATAGAGGAAAATGAAAATGAGCCTAACTATGAGTCAGAATCTGATAATGACTCAGCAAGAAGTGACTCAGAAGCTGGTGAATATAATCCCTATAGGCATCTCAGCAAAGAAGATGAAGATACATCATGGTGGGATGAAGATCTCCACGATGATTGATGGAGAAGACTCGGAGTGGAGGACACAGTCATTCAGAACCAAAAAGAGATCAAAAGAACTACATCGAAATCTGAATGGAAATCAATCAAGAGGCATAATCTTAAATGTCAAAACCTCAAAGGTACCTCAGTGTCCTCAAAACAAAGAGTAACAGGTATGTAAGAATTCAATTGTCTGCCAAGAAAAATTAAGATATGTAGGTGATCACAAGTATTTAAGTAAGCAATTTTGTTGCTGTCACAAATCTGTTTTTAGAAAAATCTCAGCCTCTGAATGTTATCAGAAGTAGTTGTCCAAAATCCTCTGATAGACAACTATGCCTCTGAGAAGCAATCAGACTCTGAGATGTTTAGTATTCCAATGTTATAAGTGGCTTTGACATGGAAGCGGAAAAGGTTAAGTTTATTTTAAATTTGACTATTCTTCACCTAAGTGACAGGTACTAAATACGTGATTCACCACGTGTCTAAATTTTAATTGGATGATAATGCAGTTAATGATGAAAAACCTCTGAATTCTAAACGATAAAGCTTTCCCGCTATTTCTATCAAACCATTTGCATTATATTTTTCAATAAATAGTCACATCATACACAATCACACACTTTACTCTTTCTCACTCCCTACACCTAGGTTGTTTCGTCTTTCAAGAACAAGATTATTTTTTTTTGGGTTACAACTTTTTTGTGTGTCTCTGATAATCAAAAATCCTCCTCAAATGGCATCATCATCTTCCTCATCCAGACAACTCAAAAGTCTTCCCTCTATTGTCATTGGAGAAAATATCCCAGGAGCATTCCGTCACACTATGAAGTTCAAGGGAAACGACATTAAACTACTCAGAGAAAAGGTAGTTGATTTTGAAAATCTCAAGACAAATGGTCAAAGAGTGTCATACAACTATTGGATCTCTCTTGGAATGATTCATTATTTTGAAATGTTAAATGAACCAACTTACCCAGATCTAGTGAATCACTTTTGGTTGAGGGCCTACATTTACAATGAAGAAGATGCTGCAAGAGAGGAAACTGAGTTAGTAGAAAAGAATCCTGATCTAGCCGGAAGGTCAAGAAAGGAACTTGGTCTCAGAGAATTCACCTCAACGAAGATAAGGTCTAACATTGCTGGTATAGAAATAACCTTTACAATTGATCACGTTGCCAGAGTTTGTGAATTGAAACAGTCTGGAATCAAACTCCGAGAATGAAATGATTGATAAGGAAACTTATAGGTTAAATGCTACTGGAAGAACTCGTCTTGAAATTATAAGGGCCTCAGTCATACCAGCAAGGAAAGTTTCTGAAAAATTGTCTTGGGAACATAAGATGTTCATATATTTTGCAAAGAAAAATAAACCTGTGAATGTGGCAGACTTTATTTTTGATAATCTTTGCAAAAATATCAATGAAAGCATCAGGGATAATGTGAAATTTGTCAGACATCCAAGACTACTGTCAGAACTCTTCTTTCAAAGTGGAATCCTCGAAGGTCTACAGAAGCATGTACCAACCTTAGTTAATGATGTGCTTTCTCCTAGTTGTCTCATTGGAAAATTTCTTGAAAAACATATGTTCATCAAGCAATGTGTCTAACCCAAGGATCCTATACCCATGTCTAAGAAGAATTTAAAATTGCTTAATCACTTTCCACGTGTGACGGTAGATGAAATCACTCCAACCCTGATAAGATGTCAGCAAGCACTGAAAGAAAGACAAGAATCCAAGAAAAGGGATCTGGAGTCTACAGCTGAGTGTTCAAAATCTGCCAAGAAAGCCAAAACTGATGATTCAGAAGCGATCATTCAAGAAGAGGAGAACTCAGAAGCTGCTGAGAAGGACTCTGCTTCTGATAAAGGTAATATCACTGAATCTGATTTAGTTCATTCTTCACAACCCTCATCTTCCAGAGAAACATCCTCCACAACAATGGTGCAAAGAATCCTCAAGGTGAAAGTTCAAATACTCAGAAATTTAATAATAACCATGGAAATTCTAGAGGTGGTTACAACAATAGAGGCAGAGGTGGTAGAGGTGGATACAAAGGTTTGATAAGAGTAACATTCAATGTTACAATTGTCAAAAATATGGTCATTTTGCTGATGAATGTTATGGAGAGAAGAAAGAGCCAGAAAACAATGCCAGACTTGCTAAGCAAGAGAATGAAGATGTGCTATTATTGGTGACTACAAATGAAGAGGCTAAGTTCAATGATCAATGGTATTTGGAATCAGGGTGTTCATCACACATGACTGGCAGAAAAGATTGGTTTGTAAGCATCAACAAATCAATGAAGAGCAAAGTGAAATTTGGAAATGATAGCACACTAGCAGCTGAAGGAGTTGGAGATGTCTTGATCATGAGAAAAGATGGTAAGCAATCTCTAATCTCAAATGTGCTATACATTCATGGTATGAAGAGTAATCTACTTAGTATTGGTCAGTTAATTGAAAAGAATTACAAAGTGGTAATTGAAGATAGATTGATGAAGTTGACTGATGCAAATGGTAGATTAATTTTAAAAGCTTTAATGTCACAAAACAGGACTTTTAAAATTGAATTAGATGTGTTAGAACAGAGATGTTTGGATACTGCAGCTAGTAAAGATGAATGGCTATGGCACTATAGGTTAAGACACTTGAATTTCAATGACATAAGTGACTTGCAGAAGAAGCAACTGGTGTCTGGTTTGCAAGAAATTGAAATTCCAAAGGAAGTGTGTGAAGAGTGTGTCCAATCAAAACAACACAGAAATAGTTTTAGTAAGGATGCTAAAAGTAAAACCAAAGCTATTCTTGAGGTGGTGTATTCTGATGTATGTGGCCCTATACAGGTTGAATCCATTGGAGGAAACAAGTACTTTGTCACATTGATATATGATTTTAGCAGAAAATTATGGACTTACTTAATCAAGAAGAAAAGTGATGTGCTTGATGTGTGTATCAAATATAAGTCCATGGTTGAAAGACAAAGTGGTCACAAGTTGAAGACATTAAGAACATATGTTGGTGGTGAGTATGTGTCAAATGAGTTTGATGCATTGTGTGAGAAAGAAGGGATAGTACATGAAGTGGTACCACCATATACACCACAACAAAATGGAACTATAGAGAGAAAGAATAGAACCATTATGAACATGGTAAGGAGTATGTTAAATGGCAAGCATTTACCTAAGGAGTTATGGGGTGAAGCTGTGTCTACTGCAACATACATTCTAAACAGATGTCCAACTAAGAAATTAGAAGGAATCACACCAGAGGAGTGTTGGTCAGGGATCAAGCCTAGCTTGAGTCATTTGAAGGTGTTTGGATCTATTGCACATAGACATGTGCCAGATCAGTTTAGAAGAAAACTGGATGACAAGTCAAGATAAATGGTGTTGATTGGCTATCATTCAACTGGAGGTTACAAGTTGCTTGATCCTGTGACAAAGCAAATAGTAATCAGTAGAGATGTGATAGTGGATGAACTTAAGGAATGGGATTGGAATGATAGTGTCAAGAAGAGTTCACATAGAGTATGGCTTGAAGATTCAAGCAGTGAAAGTGAAGTTCAAACCATGCCTCAAGCAAACAAACCACAGAGAACAAGAGTTGTACCAGCAAGGTTACAAGAATGTGAAGTAACATCAGATAATCTAGTGAATGATGAAGATGATATAGTGCACTATGCCTTTCTTGCTGATACTGAACCAGTTAGTGTGATTGAAGCATTGAACAATCCAAAATGGATTGATGCTATGACTGAAGAGCTGACTTCTATTGAGAAAAATGACACATGGTCCCTTGTTGACTTACCACATGGAAAAAAAGCAATTGATGTGAAATGGGTGTTCAGAGTGAAAGTGAACACACAAGGTGAAGTAACAAGGTATAAGGCAAGACTGGTGGCTAGAGGGTTTCTTCAGAAAGAAGGAATTGATTTTGATGAAGTGTTTGCACCAGTAGCTAGAATTGAAACTATAAGGCTAGTTGTTAGTTTGGCAAATTCAAACAATTGGCCTATGTATCAAATGGATGTGAAGTGTGCCTTTCTGAATGGTCCTTTAACTGAAGAAGTGTATGTGACACAACCAGCAGGATTTGAAGTTGATGGTCAGAAAGACAAAGTGTATAGATTGCATAAAGCATTATATGGGCTCAAGCAAGCTCCCAGAGCTTGGAATAAGAAAATTGACAGTTTCTTAAGTGATATAAAATTTGTGAAGTGCACTACTGAACATGGAGTATATCTGAGAAGATCAAGTGATAATAACTAGATATTTTTTTGTCTCTATGTAGATGATTTATTAATACTGGTGGAAATGAGAAAGAGATAAGTGACTTCAAACTTGAGCTCATGAGAGAATTTGAAATGACAGACTTAGGTCACATTTCATATTTTCTAGGAATTGAATTTTACAAGAGTAGTAGAGGATTGCTTATGCATCAAAGAAGATATGCAAGTGAAGTATTGAAGAGGTTTGAAATGGATAATTGCAATCATGCAGTAACTCCATCAGAACCTAGACTACAATTGTCAAAGAGTGAAGAAGAGGCTGAAGTGGATCCAACATAGTACAAAAGACTCATTGGTTCACTAAGGTATTTGTGCAATACCAGGCCTGATCTTGCATATAGTGTAGGCATTGTGAGTAGATTTATGCAAAAGCCTAAACTCTCTCACCTAACTGCAGTGAAGAGAATTCTGAGATATATCAGAGGTACTATGGATTATGGCATTTTATTTCCAAGTACAGACAAGGGAAAGCAATGCAAGTTAATTGCATACACTGATTCATGTTGGGTGGAGATATTGAAGATAGGAAACCCACTGCAGGGTATGTATTTCTCTTAGGTGGTGCACCTATAGCTTGGAGTTCAAAGAAGGAATCAGTGGTTGCCCTATCCTCATGTGAAGCTGAATACATTGCAGCTTCATTGTGTGCTTGTCAAGCTATATGGTTGGCAAACTTGATTGAAGAAATAATGGGAGAAGATCATGGTGTAATGAAGATGAGGATAGACAATATCTCAACAACAAATTTGGCTAAGAACCTTGTGGCACATGGTAAAAGCAAGCATATAGAGATGAGATTTCATTATCTCAGAGAACAAGTGAGCAATGGAAGGATATGTGTAGAACATTGCAAAAGTGAAGATCAAATTGCAGACATCATGACCAAGACAGTTCAAACTGAGATATTCAAGAGAATAAGAAGCATGATGGGTCTTAATCCATTGACAACTATGAATTAGGTGGTGTGTTAAATTGATAATTCAAAGTAGCTAAAGTGATTAAGGACTTACTTGCTCCGCAAGCAAGACATATTTTGAAAAATTCAAAATCTGAGTTTTCTAGCCCAGCGAGCCATTTCTGGCCGGGTGAAAACCACGGGTTCTGCAAACTGTTTTTGCAGTTAGGCAGTTATGAGTAGTTAGTGTTAATTGCTTGCAGTTAGTGTTAGTTAGACAGTTAGAGAGTCTTAGGAGAGTTAGTTAGTGTTTGTTAGAGTTAGTTTGTGTGCAACTAACTCTATTTGCTTAAGTGTCAAGCAAATGTGTATATAAACACAAGTGTGTTTCATTAGTGATTGTACTCTTAAATTTGGCCCATTAGTGGAAGAATAAAAACTCTCTTTCTCTCTATCTTCTTCAAGAAATACAGTGTGTGTGAAGATTCATCACTGAATCTCAATTGTGTGTATCAATTCTTGTGTGAAGAATTGATTGTAATTGGTGATCAATTCCAACATTTTCTTCTTCTCAAAATAAGAAATAAGAAATAGAACGTAAAATGACCATGCCTTATTTTTGTGTCTCAACAATAGTCAACCATGCATGCTTCGTTATTATTAAAACGCTAATTTCTTTATATATCCGCAAATAATAAAATGGCTTTAATTATGAATTGAGTAAAAACGGTATCATCCCGCATTTAATATTAATTATAACCTTGTCTTATTGTACGATCTCAAGAATAAATGAGTAATATATTGATTACAAAAACAATAAGAGAAGAGGAGACATATATGATTGACACGTGTACAAATTCATTTGAAAAAAGCTCTCAAATAATATTATTATAGATTATATAAAATTAATTATACACCCTTTGTCATAAATAGTTAATTTTTTATAAAATAAAAACAAATCAACAACATACATCAAAAAGGGCAAATCAATAGGGAACAGAGAAAAACATAGAAAAAGCAAATCAACAATTCATGTTAA